>CAWUFW010013235.1:0-488553 GCA_963921515.1 Calotriton arnoldi
TTTAAACTCAAAACTATAAATTAATGGGTTTTTTTCAATTTTAACAGACTATCGCCCAAAACTGTTTACAATAGATTTTCTCCCCCCAAAAAATGATTGGAAATCTACTGTGAGTATACTGCAAATTAAAATTCAATAAAGCAAAATATATTTTTAGCATGAAATATTTTAAAATCTGTATTGTAGGTTCGGGCGCTTGCCTCAGGAAAGCTGCTCTAAGGTGATTTTTACTCAAAAAAACTAATATAACACAACAGACAGTTTGTCTCAGGGAAAGTGCTGGTCAGTGGAGGGAGGCAAAATTACTATTCTAACTCCGCTGGGTGTTTGCCACAGGGAAAGTGCTGGTCAGTTGTTGGGGGCGAAATTACTATTCTACCTCGACAGGGTGTTCGGCTGACGGAAAGTGCTGGCCAGTGGAAAATACCCATTCTAACTCCAACAAGTGTTTGCCTCAGGGAATGTGCTGGTCAGGGGTGCACGGCAAAATTACTATTCAAACTCCAACAAGTGTCTAATTCAGGGAAAGTGCTTGTCAGTGGTACCTGGACAAAATAGGTATTCTTACTCCAACAGGTGTTTGCCGTGGGGAAAGTGCTAGTCAGTTATGAAGGGCAAAATAACTATCCTAACTCCAACAGGTGTTTGCCTCAAGGAATGTGCTAGTCAGTGGTGGGGGGCAAAATTACTATTCAAACTCCAACAATTGTTTGCCAAATAGAAAGTGCTGGACAGTGGAGGAGGACAAAAAAAAATATTATCACTCCACCGGGTTTTTGCCTCAGGGAAAGTGCTGCTCAGTGGTTGGGGGCAAAATAAGTATTCAACTCCAACAGGTGTTTTCCTCAGGGAATGTGCTGGTCAGTGGAGGGGGGCAAAATACCTATTCTAACTTCAACTGATGTTTGCCTTAGGGAAAGTGCTGGTCAGTGGTGGGGGCCAAAATAACTATTCTAACTCCAAAAGGTGTTTGCCTCAGGGAATGTGCTGGTCAGTGGTGTGGGGCAAAATTACTATTCAAACTCCAACAAGTGTTTGCCTCATGGAAAGTGCTGGTCAGTGGAGGAAGGCCCCAAAAATATTCTCACTTCACCAGGTTTTTGCCTCAGAGAAAGTGCTGCTCAGTGGTGGGGGCAAAATAAGTATTCAACTCCAACAGGTGTTTTTCCTCAGGGAATGTGCTGGTCTGTGGAGGGGGCAAAATAACTATTCTAACTTCAACTGGTGTTTGACATAGGGAAAGTGCTAGTCAGTGGTGGGGGATAAAATAACTATTTTAACTCCAAAAGGTGTTTGCCTCAGGGAATGTGCTGGTCAGTGGTGTGGGGCAAAATTACTATTCAAACTCCAACAAGTGTTTGCCTCATGGAAAGTGCTGGTCAGTGGAGGAAGGCCCCAAAAATATTCTCACTTCACCAGGTTTTTGCCTCAGAGAAAGTGCTGCTCAGTGGTGGGGGCAAAATAAGTATTCAACTCCAACAGGTGTTTTTCCTCAGGGAATGTGCTGGTCTGTGGAGGGGGGCAAAATAACTATTCTAACTTCAACTGGTGTTTGACATAGGGAAAGTGCTAGTCAGTGGTGGGGGATAAAATAACTATTTTAACTCCAAAAGGTGTTTGCCTCAGGGAATGTGCTGGTCCGTGGTGGGGGCAAAATTACTATTCAAACTCCAACCTGTGTTTGTGTCAGGGAAAGTGCTGGTCAGTGAAGGGGCAAAATTACTATTCTAACACCAACAGTTGTTTGCCTCAGGGAATGTGCTGGTCAGTGGTGGGGGGCAAAGTTAGTAATCTAACTTCAACAGGTCTTTGCCTGAGGGAAAGTGCTAGTCAGTGGTGGGGGCAAAATAACAATGTTTACTCTAACATGTGTTTGCCTGAGGGAATGTGCTGGTCAGTGATGGGGGGTAAAATTACTATTCAAACTCCAACAGTTGTTTGCATCAGGGAAGGTGCCGGTCAGTATTGGGAGCAAACTTATTATTCTAACTCCGCAGGGTGCTTGTGACAGAGAAGGTGCTGCTCAGTGGTGTGTGGCATAATTAATTATCTAACTAGACATGATTCTTCTCTCATTAACTGTGCTGGTCACTTCTTCCTGAATTAAATGCACAAAAAAGTCAAAACAAACAATCCTAATTTATTTTGTTTTACACAGCTTGAATCAACATCTTCTAAAACAAATAAAATCAAAACCATCAACAGGAATTTCAAACATCCAATCAAACAATCAGAAGGCCTTTCACAGGTAAAGTAGATCAAAAACATAGGGGCCCATTACGATGTCGGGCGGAAGCACTACCGCCATGCCGTCGGAGGCAAAAACCACTAGTTACCGTCCGCCAGCAACGGCCCACACGCCCGCCAAATTTGGATGTGAAAAGTCAGCCAAACACCGCCCGTAAGCCTGCGACGCCGTCCACCATCAAAGTCCACCCGTCTACATAGCGGCGCGAGCCAATGGAGACACACCGTCCGACGAAATGACGTACCGCCCGGCGTACAAATTACGATGCCACAACCAAACAGCTCCACCGGCAAAGAGACACCGCACGAGATACCAAGGCGGAAACCCGACTGCTGAGTACGGAGAACAAAAAGGCGGCCCACCCCGAAATGAATCCTGCACTCCAGGCCATCCCTATGCTGTACCTGATGCACCACCTAGGAGTGAACGCGCCACGGCGACGCAGGTAGGCAGACACACAACAAGGGCACGCAAACACTGCACACAATGCAAGGGCGGAAAAACTGTACAAGGTCCCCCCAGACACCCCTGTGTGGACAGGACACATCCACCACTGTACCCACACATGTCCCACCTGCTAAAATAAAACAACTCACAACATGGTGGGCACCCACTACCCGGGACCAGGAAGTGACGTCCCCGTCACGGCACGGCAGCGCAGCGGCGCTGACGCACGTACACATGCACACAACGCAGAGGCCAACGACAGCGCCACGCATGGGCTGCACACAAACACCACTGGGTCACAACTACACACCCCACACACCAGCACCACCCTGAAGGCACATGTCACGTGGCCTCCCTGCATCAATCATGTCCCCAACCGACAACTCACAGTTGGCAACAGGATGTCACACAAGTGTCCCGAACAGGGGAGTAATGTGATGGCAAAATAGGACACACCCTTGTGTGCAAAACATGGAGAAGCACACGGCAGATGCTACATAACAGCGCAGAATATGGACATCGTCCGTCAAAGGCACGCCAGTCCCATCCAAAAATACCCATACCATCCTGCTCGCAATATCAAGCCATGCAATGTACAAAATAGAAAAACCCTGCTGCCTGAGAACAGGTGTTTCCAATTACTACACCCACACAGAAGCCTCAATGTACAGCGGAAACGTAGTGTCCCGCCCACACACGGGAGAGCAGGTAGCACCGAATGGCCTTACATTCCTACTCTGAAATCACATTGCAACAAATTATGCCGGAGAATGGAGCCATCCACTGGCAGATAGCGCCTCACATGAAAGAAAGTTAATACTACAAAATACAATTATACCACTCCTCCATGTGGGCCAAATGCAACTAATCTGGAAAGAGTCAGACACCACTGGCCTTGACCATTCATTGAAGCATGTGGGATGAGGGCCTGTGTCCTCCGCCCAAGCTATAACCCAAGTCCTGCCGCCGTACATCCATTCCTGATTTCCCAGCATCGTCGGAGGTTGCACTCTGCTGACTGCTCAGGCATCCGGAGCACGCCATCACATCACCCTGTAGCAAAATGGATGTTGCACCAGTGCGTCTCAACTACACCGGACAGATCAAGCTGTACAGTGACAGCCTGCTACACATAGTGGGCTGTTCAAACCTGGCTATGGTGAATGTAAGTTACCGAGTAACTTACCGCATTGCAATGTTCAGCTGCGTCATCCCCGTTTTCTACTGTCGGAGGTGTCCGTACCACTGTCCTGTGGATTTATGTCTCTCCAACCCGGCATGTCCAAAGGCGGACTTGGTACACCTGTTTGCACCCCTGGACGCCCACGACAGGATCTGTTCAGTCTATGGGGGCATGGCGTATGTGGCTGCAATCGGGGAGACACTGCAATGGGACCAGTGTGCCTCCACACAACGTCTTCTGGAGCACAGTTTCATCGAATGTCATCCAACATGTCCCATCAGGCTTCTACAAGGGACAACTTACGACGAACACGTTGCCACCCACCATCCGCTGCATTGGATGTCATCCATGTTTACCATCAATGGGATGGATGCCCTGCTGGAAGGTATCGCATACATGACAACTTGTCAATTCATGGGTCCCCGACTTAATACCCCCAATTGAACATTGATGTTCAACACCGTACCCATGCTTGGCTTTCGCACGGAGTGGACAGTTACCTGTACAACAACTATACCATACAATCTGCAACTAACACCTTACCATCAAATCCACTGCCATGACATCTGACATTTTCGGGACATGCACTCGGTTCCTCCCCATATCCTGTGTCTCTGCATGAACAGGGGGAGGCAGAGGTATGGGACTTGTGTACAGTAACCACATGGCCAATACTGTATGAACAACTATGCTATAATAAGTATCCTGCGCACCTGAACACATGCACCTGTCACTGCACACTTATCAGTCTGCTGTATTACGTGAGAACTGTCACCTCACCTTTGTCTGTACTTCCGTGCCAGGACTTTTGCATGGACAACAAATGCAACCCCCTACAACATGGCCCTAGTTATTGTGTCATGTTCAGTAGCCACCACATTGCAACAACTTGTGAGACGCTGCTGCATGCATGTAGGCCCATGCTCTGATGTCACCTCTGACGCAGGTGTGTCGGAGTCACTATTGTAGTAATCCTGTACCATGGAACTGAGATGTACTGTGCCTATGATGTTAAGCTGTCTGTTATGCAAAATGAATACTGTCTGTGTCAAAGTCTAGAGCTCTTCAGTAAGGAGCAAATGTACCTTAGCATAGCAAGGGCAAGGCAGTTGTAACGCTGAAGCCTTCATTCCACAGTCAACAACTAATCACATCTACCTGTACCCCCTTTTGTATGTGTAATCATGCTAAGTATATCCTCCACATGCATTTTGCTGCCAGTAGTGTCCACTATTCTGCATCACAGAGGAAGTAAGTCCAAATACATGCCTCGAAGCAAATATGTGAGTCGGTAGAATTATTCATCGAAGACAAGTATGAATGAGAGAGGATGAGAGTGTGTGAAGTACACGAGAGTTGTGAGATGACCATGTAGTCCAGTGTCAGTGGATGTCAATGCATTTGAGTTGCCGCCTCAGTGGACCTAGTGAAACACTACAGGTTGTGGGCCTTGGCTTGTCAGACTCTGACGTGTCCCAACAGATCATCACATTAACACTGACGGCATGCTCACTACAAAGCACAGTCCTACATATGTGTATAATTACCTTCACAGTCTGACATCACACTCATCAAGCAAAAGTAGGAGCCACGCAAGAAGCATGCTACAGCAATGCATGACAAAACACACACATGATATCAGTGTGGGTGGGCAGGCATGCACAGTGAGTACGAACTGCAGAAATACACATACATGCTCAAGTAAACAAGGCACAATCTGCACAGTCACACACCCTGCAGACCCACAATGTCCTAAACATATCAAGTAGGAGTCAACCTGAACTGCAAGGACACACCCACACACTGCACACTATGCAACATACAATACACACATGTGGTCACATTCACAGACCTGAACACGGTTACAAACACCCACCATGGCCCTGGGTAACACATGTATGTAGTCGACATTGCCAGAGCGCACACACACACACACCAACACTACCCCAAAGTCACACCCTTCACACCACACATACCTACACCTCCCAAATGCACACATTGACAGTAAGCCATGTGCCCATGCTCAATGTTCATCCCAAGATTGACATACACCTACACTGCTGGCCACACAGAAAGTAAGCTCACACATACCCGCACACTCTGCACATGCTACCTGTCATCCTGTGGCGAGACTCACACCCTGTGCTTTGCTTGCACGCAAACATGACACGTATACATCTTCCCAGATATACCACCAAATACAAGAAGAAAATTTGTGTGACAAAAATACCCCTTCATCACACACACAAGTAGCACAGTCTGAAAGAAGTGAAGTCCCTGCCACGTGTAAAACACATTGGAATGTGAGACCAGACATTGCAATTGTTGAGGTACCATACATGCCATGTGCCTCACTTAACTATGCACACACAGTAACAACTGCAATCAGCAACTACACAGACACAACCAACTACGGGGACAACAGCACCCAGTCACAAATTCCATAGACATGCGGCAATATTGTTCAACAGCAGGGACAGTGGCCAGTCCGATGTGCAGAGTAGTGATACGAAAAGCTGCGCATGCAATGTGTGTGAGTGTACCCTGCCATGGCCAGCAACACTGCCATGGCAGTCACAATAGCCATTACAACCACCACTGTGTCACAGGGAGTAGTGTGAGGGTGCCTACCATTCAAACAGGATGCAGTCCGACTCGGTGCTGTCTGAGTGCTACGGGACAGTTGGAGGTCCGCCCCTGAGAGAGAAGCACAACTGTGGAAGACACACATGTGGCATGTGAAGCGGGAGGGCTGCTTGGGCCAGGTGGGTGGGTAGCACGGGTAGGTGCACACATGCAATGTGTTAACAGACTGTGTGGGTAGGATTCCGGAGGGTTAGATTACCACTGTGTTGGGCATTTGGAAAGCCTACCTGTCTGGGGATGAATGTGAACTCGTGTGGGCACAACAGGCGGGCACACGATCAATGCAGCATCAGGTGTAGACGTTAGCCCTCACTCTGGGGACTTGTTGGATACTGCTGTGCGTCTGCCAGGCCCTTGCCAAGGCACTTACATCCCTGTCCTCCAGGTGTACACCCTACATTGTCCACCTGCACAGGCCACCCAGGGCACGGGATGGCAGTGGAGCTTGGTGTGTGGGAGGTCATGGCGCCCTTCTCCTGCTCACATCTCGCAGGCAACACATTCTCAGTGTGCAGCAGGGCACAAGTCTTACATGAGAAGTGGGGGGATGCTGACGTCACGACACGAAGTGACGTCACAAAAGGTGGCTTGCACCGTCAGCCTCATTGCCGCCCCTCGCTCACCCCTTAGATGTGAATGCATCAGAGAAGCCAGCGCGTGAGCAGCAGCTCCGATCTCGCCCCAGAGAGGCCAAAGACTGAATGTGTGGCCCCATTTGCTCCAGTTATTGAGCTCGCGGTAGAATAAGTGGGGGATGCCGTCCACCCGCGTGGTACCCAGACTCGATCCCTGGACAACAGTGACAATGCATGACAGTCTCCGGAGTCCGGATACACCACATGCAACACACAGAAGCTGTAGCTGCCCTAGCGGGCCAGGCCGCAAACACCATCCCAGACGAAAGGTACACCCACCCCTGCGCGGATAGTCATTACATCCGCTGCCATTGACAAGGGACCCATGGAGTGAGAAATGTGCCTCAGGGTGACGGGCCTCCGAGCCATTCCCCGCCAACGAGTGTCCTGCAACTCACACATATCGCAAAGCCAATAGGACACCTTGCCTGCCTAGGGCTCGAGTCGGGGTACCACGCGGGTGGACAGCGTCACCCCACTTATTTCCCCGCGAGCCCGAAAACCTGAGCAAATGGAGCCACACATTGAGCCATTGGCCTCTCTGGGGCGAGGTCGGAGCTGCTGTTGCACGCGCTGGCTTCTCTGATGCAATCGCAACTAAGGGGTGGGCGAAGGGAGGCAATGAGTCTGACTGTGCAAGCCACCTTTCGTGATGTCACTTCCTGTCGTGACGTCAGCGTCCCCCCACTCCTTTTGTTAGGACTCATGACCTGCTGGTGTCAGTTGTGCCACTTTCAAGGGGGGTGGAGTAAGGGTCTGGAATGTCAACCTGAGATTGGCCCAGTTGAAGGCCCACCTTGACTGGGGAGGACAACCATAGGACAGTCTGGTGTAGCCCACCCACGCGTACATGTAGGCCCTCCATGAACTATGTCACCTGCGGCAAGGTGATGTCATGGGCAATGAAGTCATCATGGAGAGCTGTCTGCCCCACGCAGAGATGCCGCACAAGCTCAACAGACCCAGAACTGAGGGCAGCAGGGGTCACATGTGCAGGGGCAGCTGTGCCTGGTGTGAAGGACACCCTATCCTTCACCCTTGTGCCGACACGTGTTGCACCAGTGGGAGTAGATGGGAGGGCGGGCATTGGCCTCTGCGTGGCTGAAGAGGAGCCAGAGTCCACATCCCCTGTGCTAGCAAACATGAATGCATCACCTCCGTCCTCAGATGACGCAGAAGTTGGCATTTCGGCCTGTGATTCACCCTGCACACGTCTGGCCCCTCCGAGGCGCTGGTCACATCTGTCTCACTCAGCTCCTGTGCAGCTGCTTCATCCAATGCCTCACCACTGTTGACCGTACCCTGTCCCTCAGCACTCACGGAAGATGCTACATGAGAGAGAGCGAGGTGGCCTCACTCATTTGGCATCAATTAAACAGACCTGTGCAAGGGAAGCAGCACAGAACATTCCCAAATCCACATGTAGCACGATACCTGTGCAATTGTATTCAGCCACCACAATCCAAAAGTAATGGCCGGATTACAGAACACACGGCCTGTGTCACCCTGCGACCATGTCCACAAATCTCTGTGATACAAAAGGGGATGATGGACGGAACGTTTGAGCCAATCAAAACACTCACCCCCAGTCAACTGATCTGGGTTTAATCCATCATCATTCTTTAGCTCACTTCCACCACCCCAGTTCAGACATGGCCATATGCAAATCAGTCTGACCCTGTGCCTCATGGGAACAGTCCAGCCCGAACTGCCAAGCCATGTCTTCCCTGGACCGGAAACAAGCATCCTAGGACCGGTTTCTGGCATTCCAGCCGTCATCAGCCAGGCTTGCTTGAATCCAGTGGCAAAGTGAGCAAGGGACCCACGTCTGGGCATACCCCCGCCAACTTAGGGCAAACAAAGCGATACAAAAGGGGATGATGGACGGAACGTTTGAGCCAATCAAAACACTCACCCCCAGTCAACTGATCTGGGTTTAATCCATCATCATTCTTTAGCTTACTCCACCACCCCAGTTCAGACATGGCCATATGCAAATCAGTCTGACCCTGTGCCTCATGGGAACAGTCCAGCCCGAACTGCCAAGCCATGTCTTCCCTGGACCGGAAACAAGCATCCTAGGACCGGTTTCTGGCATTCCAGCCGTCATCAGCCAGGCTTGCTTGAATCCAGTGGCAAAGTGAGCAAGGGACCCACGTCTGGGCATACCCCCGCCAACTTAGGGCAAACAAAGCGATACAAAAGGGGATGATGGACGGAACGTTTGAGCCAATCAAAACACTCACCCCCAGTCAACTGATCTGGGTTTAATCCATCATCATTCTTTAGCTCACTCCACCACCCCAGTTCAGACATGGCCATATGCAAATCAGTCTGACCCTGTGCCTCATGGGAACAGTCCAGCCCGAACTGCCAAGCCATGTCTTCCCTGGACCGGAAACAAGCATCCTAGGACCGGTTTCTGGCATTCCAGCCGTCATCAGCCAGGCTTGCTTGAATCCAGTGGCAAAGTGAGCAAGGGACCCACGTCTGGGCATACCCCCGCCAACTTAGGGCAAACAAAGCGATACAAAAGGGGATGATGGACGGAACGTTTGAGCCAATCAAAACACTCACCCCCAGTCAACTGATCTGGGTTTAATCCATCATCATTCTTTAGCTCACTCCACCACCCCAGTTCAGACATGGCCATATGCAAATCAGTCTGACCCTGTGCCTCATGGGAACAGTCCAGCCCGAACTGCCAAGCCATGTCTTCCCTGGACCGGAAACAAGCATCCTAGGACCGGTTTCTGGCATTCCAGCCGTCATCAGCCAGGCTTGCTTGAATCCAGTGGCAAAGTGAGCAAGGGACCCACGTCTGGGCATACCCCCGCCAACTTAGGGCAAACAAAGCGATACAAAAGGGGATGATGGACGGAACGTTTGAGCCAATCAAAACACTCACCCCCAGTCAACTGATCTGGGTTTAATCCATCATCATTCTTTAGCTCACTCCACCACCCCAGTTCAGACATGGCCAAATCTCTGTGTGCACACCCACTGTCCTGATGGTGGCAAGGATGACCACTACCTAATTAGGCCAAGGACATACCTGCATGGAGCAGAATGGGACACCACTCACACAGACTGCAACATGACAGTCCACAATGGTCATGAGCCCATGCCATCCAGCTGTTGTTCGCACGAGCACAACTACTGTTGCACAGTGTGCTGGATGTGTACGTACCAGGAATATGAGGTGAGGCATCGCACACATATGCCCGAACGAAATCAGAGTGGGCACAGTGCCTCAAACATACATGTGAATTGCCACTCCCGCCTACTACATGTTGTTCCTGAGTGCTACGACTGTTGTTGAGGGATGCCAGGCAGCAGTCCCTGGAAGGTGTGGTAATGCCGGTCTCCCTCCCACACTGATATAGCACCCTGGGGCTGTTTCAGTGGGTCCAAGCTGCTGCAATTGGTGTACCATGTCTGCCTACTTCAAATGCACCCAATGGCCTGCTCCGAGCTGTCCTGGTACGCTTATCTCCATAGTCGGACACGCAGGATGCAACCGCAAGGGCCATATGGGTTGGCTGCAAGGGCATGGTCCATGGCGGGTACAGTCCGCTGGTGCCATGTGGAATCCACAGTCTAATGTGCATCATGCATTGGCAGGTGTGGCCCTGATTAGTGTGTGGGAGCATGTCCACACTAGACAGGGCCACTTCATGCTGTGTGCATAGTCCTTGACGGACAGTGCACAGCCTCCACATGTCTGTTGCCACATCATGAGGTGCACATTAGCATGTGATGTGCATATGCACACACATGCCATAGTTCACAATGTACGTCTCCCACTTGGCACGTGCAATGTTACGTGTCAATTGTGATGTGTATTTGCATTCACACAGCTGTCTCGTCATGGAGTTGTCAATGTGTACACCTGTCCATGTGTGTTGGAGGTGTTATTCGTACAGTGCAGTACATTGGGTTTACTAGGGACATCAGTGACTGTCTCATATCCGGTTTTGCATTAGGACCCACTTGTTTGGGCCGCTCTGCCTGTGTACATTGTGTTGTTGGTGTGTGCCATACTCACCCAGCCTCGGAAGCTGTGTCAGGCACAGCTGCCAGGTATATTGACGTGGTGTGGCCGCTAACCACATATGCATTGTGAAATCATCATCATGCCTTCCAAGCTATTCTGGCCTAAGTCCCCATGTGCATGCTCATAGCAATGGTTTGTGTCAGTGGTCATTGGTATTGTTAAGGGGACATGTGTAGGAGTATTGTAGCTGTGCTGTCCCTACTTGTCAGCTGTTCTGTGATTCTATTGCTTGGTCAGTAATTTTTGTTTTGTGTATGTGAAAATGCCATGTGGCGTGTTGCTTTGACATGCGTCCACTTCCATCTGTCCTAGGAGGAGACCAAACATACATCGCCCCTACCAATTGCTGGCAGACATGGAGGATGTGGAGGTAATCCAGAAATTCCGTCTGGACCGACCCACCCTGCATCACCTATGTGCCTTGTTGGAACCCCACCTTCATCCTCGCAGGGTGTATCCAACTGCATTCACCCCCACGGCTAAGGTGATGGCTGCACTGCATTTTTTCGCCACCGGTTCCTTCCAACACACAGTGGGCAGTGGAGGTGGGATGTCCCAGCCCATGTTCAGCATGGTGCTAAGGGATGTCCTGTCAGCTATGATGCTGTACAGGAACCGTTACATTCGATTCCCCCGGGCTCGTGATTTGGCGGCAGTGAAGGGTGCTTTCTATGCCCTTGGACGGATCCCCCACGTTGTTGGTGCAATTGATTGCACCCATGTTGGCCTTGTTGCACCACAGGCCATGGAGCACATTTATCGGAATCGCAAGCATTTCCACTCCCTGAATGTGCAAGTGGTGTGGCTGGCGGTCATGATCATCACACACGTGTGTGCGAAGTTTCCAGGATCCACCCATGACTCGCACATCATGCGCAACAGCATCCTTCCACGTCTGATGACCAATCTGCAACCGGACCGTGCATGGATTGTTGGTGAGTATGCATACTCGTCTAGCATGCTGGGTGTGACATGCTGTCTTGTATCCTGTTGGAATTGCAACGAATCTCTGTGTTTCTCACACCCAGGTGACTCAGCATATCCTAACGGGCCTTGGCTGCTGAGCCCATTACGTCATCCTCGGACACCAGCTGATGTCAGATACAATGAGGCACATGGGAGGGCCAGACGTGTGGTGGAGCAGACTTTTGGACTCCTGAAGTCCAGATTCAGATGCCTGGACCGCACCGGGGGTGCACTGGCGTACTCCCCACAGAAGGTGTGCCAGATAGTTGTGGCATGCTGCATGCTGCACAATCTGGCGATTCGCAGGCAGATCCCCCTGATAGAGGATGACGGTGATCAGCCAGGAACCCCCGCCTGCAGACCAGGACGGGTCCAGTGACGAGGACAGCAGAGAGGAGGAAGCTGTGAATGTGCATCAGCAGCTCATCGCCCGCTACTTCACTTGACGGTGAGTGACCATGTACGACGGCTGATGTTGCTGTAGTTGTGTTGGTGTATGTGTGCTTTGTCACGGCGGCCTATTGTTTACTGAGTGCTGTGTGGCAATGGTCCATGTCCAGGGTAGTATGCCACTGACAGTGGCTGTAGCATTGTGCCATGTTGCTCTGTGAGATGTGTGTACATTACTTGCAATTGATGACAAGTACTGTGTGATGGGTGTGTGACACACATACTATGTACTCTTGTTCTGTTTTTTACCCCTAGGTCCCTACAGCCTCTCCAGGCCTATTGACATACCACACTCCAGATGCATTTCTGATCATGGTGACGGTTGCACATCCTTGATTAAACACAGAGCAGATACAACAGAATGTCATCCAGGGGTATTTATTTTAAGCGGTGACGTGATTGTGGGCAAGGTGATCACAAACGTGGTGCATGCTGAAACAATGAGTTGACGGTCATGACCGCGTGATGGTCAAGGTGTACCCATGTTGTTCTATGTCCACAGTCCAACAGACACATGCCATTCACATGGCAGTGTGGGGTAGGATCGTAGTCCAAGTGAATGCAGTAGGTGGCCACCGTGGCTGGCTGACTCACTGGCGTTTGGAGCGTGCAAAGTCCTCTCTGGACACCTGTTTCCTCTTCGGACAGCCCCTTCCACGTTTGGGAGGGGGGGGTTGTGTTTGTGGGCTGCTGGTGGTGGCTGAGGACTGCCCACTCACTGTGGACGCAGGGGAACTGGATGTTGCATGACCCTGCGCCCCAGCAGGTGGTGGAGGAGGTGGTGTGGCTGGCCTTGATTGGGCCCTCACCACCACCACTAGCTGGCCCATGAGGTCCACAAGTTGGTCCATACGGGTCACGAATTGGCCCATATGGGCGTCCATGGACCTCAACACCCCAAGGACTTCCCGCGTGTCCGCAGATGACCTGGCCCATTGTCCTTGAGCCTCTTCATAGGCCCCAAGTACTCTGGCGATTTCCGGCAGGGCTTGGCTCCCAGGCTCTGATGGCGTTGGCCTGACCCTGCTCCTCCCACCAGAACTGCTGCCACCGACCTGCCCACTCGCCACATTGGTCACCCTGGGCCTCGGTCTGGCTCCCAGGGTCGAGGCCGACGGGCATACCACCCCTTGCGCAGGTTGAGTGGTCAGGGAGGGCCTGGTGATGGTGGTGGTGGTGGTGGTGGTGGTGGTGGTTGCAGCGGTGGTGGTAGCCGCAATGACCGTGGCATCAGGGGTCTGGGACTGGTCACCAGCCCTGGGTGATGGGTTGGTGGGTAGGGGGGGCCTGGGAAGCGGTTGAGCCCTGCCACACCAGATGTGCCTGGTCGGGAGTCCTCGTCCGAAGAGGTGTCCAGGTCTTCCACATCCATGAGTCCGGGTCGGGGGCTTGTGGACTGGCTGTGCCAGCTGCTGTCTCCCTCTCCAGCATCGAGCTGTTCGGCACCTGTGGGGCGGATAAGATAGGTTATTTTGTTGCACCTTGCAAAGTTTGTATTAGTTGTCTGACATTCACAGTTTGTGCACTGTTGTGCACAGATTTCCCAGATGCGTGTGTGTGGATATACAATGTGTGTATGCGTGGGCAAGGCAATGGAATTGTGTGATGTGATCATATGGCATGGTACGGATTTGGAATGCCAATGGGTGTGTGTTGCTGTACACCTACATTTTTTGGCTTTGGTGTTTAAGGGGTACAGCCCCATCAACGCTTTTGTGATGTAATATGGTTTTGGGGGTCAGATGAAACGCTTAGAAACGCAGATAAAAAATGGGGTACAGCCCCATCAACGCTTTTGTGATGAAATATTGTTTTGGGGGTCAAATGGAACGCTTAGATACGCTGAATGAAAATGGGGTACAGCCACATCAACGCTTTTGTGATGAAATATTGTTTGGTGGTACGTAATGTGACATTTGGGTGCAGAAGGGGACATGTGGTTTGGCCACACGACACTACAGGGAAAAAGGTGTGTGTATGTCTGACACAGCCAGCATATCTGCTCAGTGTTGTCATTTCGGGACATTACGCTGCAAGCATTGTAGTGAGTGAGTAATGGTTGTGTGCCACACAACGTATTGCAGATGGGACAATTACTTGGTGTGCGTGCTACCCTCAGCCATGTGCAGCAATGCAGTCCTCTTGGGGTGTTGACTATATTGGGTATGTTGTACATCACAGTGTGACGTGCGCTTCAGACACTGCAGACACATTTGTGGTCATCTGCAGGATTATTTGCTGCACTGCTGTATATGGGTCAGCTGTTTTGATGATATACCTTTCATGACACGGGCTGCGAGATGAGATGGGTGACATTTTGAATGTGCATTGTGTAGCTGTGGGGTTCATGGGTCCAGTGGTGTATGTGACATTACTGGGGTTCCACTCTGTTACATTGCGACAAGATAGACTTACATGGGTGATATTGTACAATGTCAACGGAAAAAGCAGACACAACTACATGGACTAGACTTCGATGGTGTTGCTGATGTGTGTGATGAGTGGCACAGTGCACGCCATGTGGGTCAGTACTCCAGTGAGACTTGTGCATGCAGACGTGACTCCTTATGTGTTACTGTATTTGAGATGGCTCATGTGGGCAATTAATCTGTATTTCATGTCCGTGTGCACATGAGTCACATGATTATGACTGGGAGCAGTGCTACCTCTTCCTCTGCTACATGACATGGGCCAATTGTTATTCGTAGGACTGTCCTCATTCCTACAGACACCCCGCCCTGTGCAGTAGTCTTCCTACTTGTTAGTTTGGAGGGAGCAATGCAATGTCTGCCACATGGGTATGAGAGGGAGGTGTGCTCCATCTTGCTGGTCTGTGGGAGTGGGGGCCGTGTGGTGAGTTGTGGTGATGGGTTACCACCCACAGACACCCCTCCATGTAATGAAACATATGTACCTGTCGGGTGAAGGTGTGCACTGCTATGGCTGGCACATGGGTGTGTGGAGTGCTCCATCTTGCTGCGCTGTAGGACTAGGGGCCTGGTGGGTGTTGTACTTCAGCAGTCCCCCCTCCGACCCACGGACTTTGTGTTAAGGCTACTTACCTGTTACTTGTTGGTTGGTGCAGCTATGGCTGACACATGAGTGTGGGTGTGGGCGGTGCTCCTTCTGGCGCATCTGGAGTACAAGGGGACCTGGTGGGAGTTGCGGTGCTGGCTGACTGTACACATGCCCCCATGGTTTTGTTAGTTGGTAGCTTTGGGCTTAGTGTGTGGGAGTGTCTGTTGCATGTGTGTGAGATGTCTTGTGGATTGTGTACTGGACATGGGGTTGTTTGGCCCTCGGTGCTATGGCATAGTGGTAGTGCATGTCAGTACATAGCGGTGTGCTGGTATACATTTGTTTGTACTTACCAGCCTCCACTCCCCCTGGTATTCCGGTGAGACTCTCCGGATGTAGGATGCCTCGCACCTTCTCCTCCCACGCCTTGAAGGTCTTGAGTAGCGCGGGATTTCCTCCGCCAGTCCTGTCAGCCAGCTGACGATTCTTGGCCTCCTTCTTCCTGACCACGCTTTTCAGGTTGTGCCACCTCTTTGTGATTTCAGCCCGGTTGCGTGGCACGTTCCCAACTGCATTCACCTGGTCTACGATCCTGCTCCACATTCTGTTTCTGGTGGCTACTGGTGTCTGTTGGACCTGGTTCCCATAGATTTGTGGGTGCACCTTGATGATCTCGTCGACCATGACCGTCAGCTCAGTGGCAGTGTACTTAGGCATTCTTTGTGTTGCCATGGTGTGTGGTTTGGTATTTGTGGTGCTGGTGGTGGTGGGTGTGTGGTGTGTGATGTGCAGGGGGTTAGTGGTGCTGGGGTTTGGTGGTGGTGGTTGTGGTGGTGATGGGTGTGATGTGTGCATGCGTGTGGTGTGCTGCTTTCCTTTGTGGCTCTCTGTGTTCTCTGCTGTTGTCTTCGATTTGTAGTGGTGCAAGGGATTGTGGTCTGTGAAGGGGCTGCTTTTGTACTTACCTATGTGGGTGTGTCATGATGGGCATGGGCATGTTGTGCCTGGTGTTCTGGGATTTGTAGTTTTTTTGTTTTGCCAGGGGGGATGTGTCTTTGGGATGTGTTCTGTGTTTGGGTATTTGGGCGTGGGTTGCTGTGTGGACTTGTTGGCCATGTTGTGTGTGTTTCTTTGGCTCCGAAGATGATTTTCATGCACGGACGTGGCCACCAGGGCTTCCGCCGTGTCAGTTTTCATCACTGTTGTTAACGGTGGTGGGCGGGGAATATGTGGATTTTCCGCGCTCATGTCGGGGAGATCATAATTTCACGGCCGGTGTCTCGGTCGTCAGAGCGGGCGGTTTTGGGTTGTCGTGCGGGTTTGCGTCCGCGGCGGACGGATTGTCTTCTACTCTGACATGTCCGGGCGGTATTTTGTGTGTTTTTAATGCCGCGGGCGGAGTTCGCTTCGGTCGGTATTCACACGGTGTAGGCGGGCGGTTTTTAAGGCTATGGTAGATGGCGTATTTTTTACCGCCGTTTATCGTAATGGACACCATAATGTGGCAAGGAAAACTAACAAAAAAAAGTTCTGTTCAGAAACCAAAAAACCAAAAAGCCAAGTAAACATCCACCATTAAAATTCCACTTTTCCGTTTAGACCTACCCAACATCAATCAGGAGGTATAAAACAAGATCACCAAAATCAGCTGAAGATACAAAAGTACTCCAGCAAAAGGAGGAACAAGCAAACAAAGAAAGCTTACAATGGTAAGGCATACCACCTAAAGTAAATGAAAAAAACGATTTATCTTTTACCAGGAATCAACAAAAAAACATAATTGAATAATAACTGCTACTAAAATCAAATTAAACAAAGTAAAAAGAACATGTTCTTTGAAAACCTAATACACATGCAATGTTCAATTAATCATTTGTTATTGCAGGTTGCAAACAAGCACATAATAACATCAAAACAATGTATTCTGAAATAAACATTGTCAAACCTATAAAACTAACAACATTTTTTTGCAGGATAAAAGTTGATGTTAAACAATAACACTCATAAACTCCTTTTCTCCCCTCAGACAGATACAAAATGGCATGAGGAAGAGAAGCCTCCTATGTAAAATCCTAAAGAGGAAATTGACTCCTAAAACCATATGACTACCTTTATTGTAAGGAGAGACGAACTGAGCCCAGGAGTCATTGGCGGTGTGTGCAATATTACTCATCCCATTGCACAGGCAGAGCGGTTACTCTTGGGGACACTGTTGAAAGGATCACAGAGCATAACCACTCTGCAATGGAGATTGAGGTCAGAGAAAAAATTAATCAAATGAAAGACCTGGCATCCACCTTCAATGAACCCTGTGGCACCGTTTTGAAGGAGGTATCACAACACATTCCTATGCATGTAGAAAGTTCTATGCCTACAATCCCAAATTTGAGACGAAATATACAGCAAACAAAACAGACAAGTAACCCACAACATACAACATCCTGAAAATACTCTGATATTGACATTCCTACTGAATTAACTGTCACTGTTACTAATGAAAGCTTTCTATTGCAAGACAACAAAATCCCTCAAAAAGGAATACTAATCTTTAGCACACCCCATAACTTTATACAATTGGAGACTAGTGATTTTTTAATGATGGATCGGGCGTTTAAATACACACCCCATCCTTTCACTCAAATATACACTATTCATGCCTACATTAATAACACTATAGTTCACTTAGTGTACACTTTACTCCCTGATTAGGGATCCTCATCATACACTGAATTATTAACAGTGCTAAAATCAAAAACATAAAACAAAAGTGCTAGAAAAGTGATAATTGATTTTGAATAATCAATGATTACCATGATAACTAAAATGTATCCGGAAAGCCAAATTCAAAGATGCTTTTTATTTCACTTTTCACATGCATATTGGTAAAAAATTCAAAAAACATCCGCAGTTGAGGATTACATATCAGACGGTAAACTGCATTTTAAATTAAAAAAAACTAACAGCATTGTGCTTTGGTCCACCTGACTGTGTAGAATAATTACTGAATCAGACTATTTTACTGCGAATGAAGAAAAATTAGGCACCCTACTAAATCACTTCGAAGGCACTTTGATTGGCCATCTAAGAAGGTCGGGTCGCAGGAGGAATCCGATGTTTCCAGTCAAATGGTGGAACTGTTACGTGACCTGCTTAGAGTAAGGAGCAAAGACCAATAATGCCATAGAGGGATGACACAACTCCTTCAACAAATCAATCGGAAAACTTCACCCAAACTTTTATCATTTTTGGGAAATTTTGAAGGAGCAAAGTTTCCAAGAAATGAGACTAGCGCAATCATTGACTGGCAGTCTGAACCCACAAATTTCAAAAAGAACAATAGAAATGTCCGAGAGACGAATGGGATGGATCCAACAGTTTTTGTTGATGGTGGCTTCAGACTACCTAGACAATATTACACACATACTACACTTCTAACTCTCATTAACACATACTCTATGTTACTTGCCTGTTCTGCATTTTATTTTTTAAATTAAATTGAAATTTAAATATTTTCTAAAACATTGTTTTTCAAACATTTGAAAAATGGGTTTCTACCTTCAGTTGTCTTCCTTCTCGGCTCTTGTTCTTCTGTAAAAATACAAAGTCCAGCAAGAGACTGCAACTCCCCAAATATCCAAACTGTATATCCATAATCCACAATACAATCCAAGCACGTGCATGACTATCACAAATGTCACAGATTGGCATAGCCATTTTTATCCGCAGTTAAATTACTGCAAATAAATCTGTGATAACTAAAAAACGCATTCCCCCAAGAAATCCTGAAAAAGTGTAAAAGATTGGCAAAAATCCAACTTTGTAATCCTCTTTCCTTCGATATCTTTTACACGGTGTGTGAAAAACCTATGCTAAAACCTTGTAATGTTTCAAAAACTATACTGAAGCAAAAAAAAAAATCACAAAAGTACTCTAAAGCAGGTAGTGTACAACTGCTACCTGCATAGTATCAAAGTTGTTGTTAAAAACATAAAAACACAGTTCTAAATACTTACATCTATCTAAATACCTCCCACCACTCTCCTTACAATAAAGTTGGCCAGCCACAATGTCAAATAATCAATAACGTTTGACTTACCTGAACGCAGGTCTTTCTTGCATCCGATCTTGACCGCAATGCTCTACTGACCATAAAAAGAAACGTTCAACCGCGTACAACATCTGTAAAAGGAAAAAGGAAAAAGGACAATTTCGCCCATTGAATACAATTGTAAACCGTGGGAAAAATGTAAAAAATAAGTTTTAAGACTGTTAATCTACATCCTTGTCAAACTTTATATTTAGTTAAAGTGATAAATAAATACCTCTGTGTGAATGCAATTTAAAAATTCTTAGGGGCCCATTACGATACCCGGCGTAAAAAAATCCGCCAGGCATGGAAGCGGCAAAAATCCGCCCGCACACACCGCCTGAACACCGACCACGCCATTATGAGTACACAAACCGAAAACCGCCATCGGCGGAAAAATCACACAAAATACCGCCCGCCATCGTCCGAGTCGGAGTCAAACCGCCCGCCACGGACGGAAACACGCACGACAACACAAAACCGCCCGCCCACACGGCCGACACACCGCACGTGAAATTACGATCGCACCGCCATGAGCGCGGAAAAACAACAAATATACCGCCCGCCAGCGCAAACAACGCCGATGAGAATCGACACGGCAGAAGCCATGGCGCCCACGTACCTGCACAGAAACCATCCGCACACAAAACCAATAGCACACAACATGGCCAACAAGTCCACACAGCAAGGCACACACAAATACACAAGCACAGTACACATCCCGAAAACACCCCCCGGACAAACAAAAAATACAAAGGCCAGAACCCCAGACACAACACACCTGAAAACAACAGACCATGAGGACACACCCACATAGGTGAGTACAAAAGCAGCACTCCCACAGACCACAACCCCTTGCTACATTGCAAACCAGAGAGGAGAGGAGAGGACACAGTGACACAGCAAGGACAGCAGCACACCACAGAAACGCACACATCACAACCACCACCACCACCACCACCACCAAACACCGGCACCACAAACCCCCTGCACATTACACAACACACACCGCACCAGCACCACAAACACCATGGCACCACAAAGGATGCCCAAGTTCACGCCCATGGAGCTGACGGTCATGGTCGACGAGATCATCAAGGTGTACCCACAAATCTATGGGAACATGGTCCAGCACACACCACTAGCCACCAGAAACAGAATGTGGACCCGGATCGTAGACCAGGTCAATGCAGTCGGGACCCTGCCCAGGAACAGAACCGAGATAAACAAACGTTGGAATGACGTAAAGAGCCTGGTCAAGAAGAAGGAGGGCAAAAACAGAGAGCTGGCTGCCGTCACTGGCGGAGGGAATCCCGCGCTCTTTAAGACCTTCAAAGCGTGGGAGGAGAAGGTGCGAGTCGTAATACATCCGGAGATCCTCGCCGGATTAGCAGGGGGAGTGGAGGCTGGTAAGTACAAACTAATGTATACCAGCACACCGCTATGTACTCACATGCGCAACTACCATGCCACAGCTCCCAGGGACAAACACCCCCATGTCCAGCACACAATACACAACACATCACACACACATGCAACAGACACTACCACACACAGCCCAAACCGAACAACTGTAAGATGCGTGGGGACATGTGTACACTAAGCCAGCCACGTAACCACCAACAGGTCCCCAAATATGCCAGAAGCGCCACAACGAGCACCCACCACACCCATGTGTCCGCCACAGCTGCACTAACCGACAAGTAACAGGTAAGTGGCAGGAACACAAAGTGCAGTGGGTGGGACGGTGGACAGCCCAAGTACAACACACACCAGGCCCCAGTCCCACAGCAAGGAGGAGCATCCCCCACACCCCACAGCCACGTGTCAGCCACCGCAGTGCACAACGACAGCCGAAAGGCAGACATCACGGTCCACAGCAATCGGTGTCAGTGGGTGTACAGCCACCCCCACGACCCACTACACCCCCCACCCCCACAGACCTGCAACATGGAGCACCCCCCGCTTAGAGCCATGTGGCATCCAGTACAGTGCACGCACGAACAACTTGCAGGTGGGAAACTGGACAGGGCTGGATTACTGGAGGCATGAGGACCATAACACCACCAACACATGGGACATGTCACGTAGCACACGGACACGCAGCACCGCCCACCGTCACGAACAAGTGAACAATGTGCACACGGACATGAACAGCAGACTCACACCCCACATGACCCATCACAGACATAGCAACACCCAAGGAGCCACGTCTGCATGCACAAGCCACACTGAATATATTCCCACACGGCAGCCACTGTGCAACTCATCACACACAACCGAAACACCATTGAAGTCCTGTCCATGTAGCCCCTACTGCCTGTCAACCACACACCCCACAACTACGCCTATGTAAGACAAACAACACTAGACGCAACAGAGCGGAACAACATAAATGCACACGAACACCACTGAACCCATCAAACTCACAGACACACCATGCACATACAACATACCATCCATCCCATCCGTCAGCCCCAGTCTCATGAAAGGCATGTCATCCGCACAGCTGCCACACATACAGCAGTCACGCTAAGACACATGCCCATGACCAACCATGTGCCAGAAGTCAATTAAGCGCACGACACACTGTGAGCAACAACACACAACATGGGCCACACCCCCCGAGCACTGCAGTGATGCACATGGCACAGGGCAGCACGCACACCAAGGAGATGGGACAACTGCAATACGTTGGCTGGCACACAACTATCACTCACTCATAACGATGCGTCCAATGCCATGTCCAGTAACCACAACAGACAGCAAATATGCAGGGCATGTCAGGCATGCACACACCTCAGACCATGCACTGTCATGCTGCCACAACACATGTCACGTTCGGCACCCATGGCTCACAGCATGTACCCCAAAAGCATATCCCCTCCCAAATGCGAATCTGGGGCATGGCCCCCATGTTGCCATATGCGTTCCTAAGCGTTCCATTTGAACCCCAAAAGCATATTCCATCCCAAATGCGAATCTGGGGCATGGCCCCCATGTTGCCATATGCGTTCCTAAACGTTCCATTTGAACCCCAAAAGCATATTCCATCCCAAATGCGAATCTGGGGCATGGCCCCCATGTTGCCATATGCGTTCCTAAGCGTTCCATTTGAACCCCAAAAGCATATTCCATCCCAAATGCGAATCTGGGGCATGGCCCCCATGTTGCCATATGCGTTCCTAAGCGTTCCATTTGAACCCCAAAAGCATATTCCATCCCAAATGCGAATCTGGGGCATGGCCCCCATGTTGCCATATGCGTTCCTAAGCGTTCCATTTGAACCCCAAAAGCATATTCCATCCCAAATGCGAATCAGGGGCATGGCCCCCATGTTGCCATATGCGTTCCTAAGCGTTCCATTTGAACTCCAAAAGCATATCCCCTCCCAAATGCGAATCTGGGGCATGGCCCCCATGTTGCCATATGCGTTCCTAAGCGTTCCATTTGAACTCCAAAAGCAAAGTACAAACCAGACCCAGGATGGGCCAGGAGCCCGCATACACCAGAGTCACAATGAGTAGGGGCAAAGCAACACACCCATCGGCATGGCCAATCCGTCCCATGCCACATGTGCACAGCACACAGTCCCATTGCCTAGCACACACAACTACAGATGCCACAGCCACACACTCGCCTCCGGGAAACCCATGTACGAGATTGCACGAACTGCCAATGTCAGACGACTAATACATACTTCGCCAGGTGCAACACAATAACAAATCTCATTCTCTCCACAGGTGACGAACTGCTGGACGCTGGGGATGGAGACAGCAGCCAGCACAGCCAGCCTACAAGCCCCCAACGAGGACACACGGATCTGGAGGATCTGTCCACCTCTTCGGACACGGACCACCAAGCTGGCCCATCTGGCGTGGCAGGGCCCAGCCGCTCCCCAGGACCCCTCCTACCCACCAACCCATCATCCAGGGATGCTGAACAGTCCCAGTCCCCTGCTGCCACTGTCGTTGCGGCCACA
Organism: Calotriton arnoldi; assembly: GCA_963921515.1. Taxonomy (NCBI): domain Eukaryota; kingdom Metazoa; phylum Chordata; class Amphibia; order Caudata; family Salamandridae; genus Calotriton; species Calotriton arnoldi. Next base: position 23,720 of record CAWUFW010013235.1, read on the forward strand.
CCCACGGTCATTGCGGCCACTACCACTGCCGCAACCGCCACCATCGCCGCACCGACCACCACCGCCTCCACCACCACCACGTCTTCGCTGGCACCAGCCCCAGCGCAGGTGGTGGCCCGGCAGACTGGATCCACCCTGGGAGCCACAGCGAGGACCGTGGTGAGCAATGTGGCTAGTGGGCAGGCCGGTGGCAGCAGGACTGGTAGGAGGAGCAGGGTCAGGGAAACGCCAGCCTCCCCTGGGAGCCATGCCCTGCCTCAAATGGCCAGAGTCCTTGGGGCCTATGAAGAGGCCCAAGGACAATGGGCCAGGTCTGCTACTGACACGCGGGAGGTGCTGGGGGTGCTGAGGTCCATGGACGCCCATATGGGCCAATTCGTGTCCCGTATGGACCAACTCGTGGACCTCATGGGCCAGCTGGTGGTGGCGGTGGGGTCACAGGCAAGGCCAGCAACACCACCTCCGCCACCACCTGCTAGGGCGCAGGGTCGGCCAGCAGTGTCCACTTCCCCTGCGTCCACAGCCAGTGAGCACACCTCACCCACCACCAGCAGGTCGCCACCACACACCCCCTCCCAAACGTGGAAGGGGCCGTCCGAAGAGGAAACAGATCTCCCGGGAGGACTTCGCACGCTCCAGTCGCAAGTGAGGCAGCCAGCCAGCCTTCCGCCAGCCTTCCTTGACCAGCCACTGCATTGACTTGCTCTACGATCCCACTCCACACAGCCATCTGGATGGCATGTGTGTGTTGGACTATGGACATAGAACCAGTGGGTACACCCTGATCATCACGCAGCCATGACCGACAGCTCATTGTCACTGCACGCACCACTTTTGTCATCACCTTACACACAATCACATGTCACAGTTTGTAATAAATGCACCTTTTTCACTAACTGCTGTTTGTGCCCTGTGTTTTATTTGTACGGAATACATCGGCCACCTTGGGCGGAAGGGCACCTGATGCGTGGCATGGCAATGGAATCCGGAGGGCCTGTAGGGACCTAGGGGTGGGAGACAGAACAGGAGCACATTCAATGAGTGTGTCACACACCCATCACACAGTACATGTCAACAACTACAAGCAATGTACACACATCGCACAGAGCAATAGGGCACAATGCCACAGTCACCAACAGTGGCATACTACCCTGGCCATGGAGCGTTGACACACTGCACGCAGTGAACATACGGCCACCCTGACACAGCACACACACACCTGCATAGATACAGACACATCATCCGTCGTACATGGACACTCACCGTCAAGTGAAGTAGCGGGCGATGAGCTGCTGGCGCACATTCCCAGCTTCCTCCTCTCCGCTGTCCACCTCACTCGAGCTGTCCTGGTCTGCGGGCTGGGGCCCTGGTTGATCTCCGTCATCCACAATGAGGGGGATCTGCTTCCGAATGGCCAGATTGTGCAGCATGCAGCACGCCACCACTATCTGGCACACCTTCTGTGGGGAGTACGCCAGTGCACCCCGGTGCGGTCCAGGCACCTGAACCTGGCCTTGAGGAGGCCAAAGGTACGCTCGACCACACGTCTGGTCCTCCCATGTGCCTCATTGTATCGATCGTCTGCTGGGGTGCGAGGATTCCTCAATGGACTGAGCAGCCATGCCCCATTCGGATACGCAGAGTCACCTGGGTGTGAGGGACACAGAGAACCGTTGCTATTCCAACTGGACAGGGGACAGCATCGCACAACCAGCACGCTACACCACTCCACATACTCACCGACAATACAGCCACGATCCTGTTGCAGATTGGCCATCAGTCGTGGCAAGATGCTGTTGCGCATTATGTGTGCGTCATGTGCCGAGCCTGGAAACTTGGCACACACGTGGGTGATCACCATGTCCGCAAGGCACACCACTTGCACATTCAGGGAGTGCGTGTGCTTCCTGTTGCGGTACAGGTGCTCAGTGGCCTGTGGTGGAACAAGGCCAACATGTGTGCAGTCAATGGCTCCCACGACGTGTGGGATTCTGCCAAGGGCATAGAATGCACCCTTCACTGCCGCTAATTCACGAGCCCTGGGGAATCTGATGTACCTGTTTCGGTACAGCATCATGGCTGCCAGTACATCCCTCAGCACCTTGCTGAACATGGGCTGGGACATCCCTCCTCCACTGCCCACTGTGTGCTGGAATGACCCAGTGGCGAAGAAATGCATGGCGGCCATCACCTTAGCCGTGGGGGTGACAGCAGTCGGATACACCCTGCGGGGACGGAGATGGGGCTCTAACATGGCACACAGTCGATGCAGGGTTGGCCTGTCCAGCCGAAACTTCCTGATAACCTCTGTATCGTCCATGTCCGCCAGCAATTGGTATGGGCGGTCAATGTTCGGTCTCCGCCTGGGGTAAATGGCAGAGGACACATGTCAAAGCAACACGGCACATAGCAATTTCGCATACACATCACTGACATGACTGAGCAAGCACATGAGCCACAGCCCAGCTGTCAAGCTGGGACGGCACGGCCACAATACACTTACACAGGTCTCCCAACAATGGCAATGGCAAGTGAGACATACCACTGCCATGTGCATGCACATGGGGATCTAGGCCCCAATGACTTGCGGGGCGTGCTGATGGGGACTGACTGCATATTCGTCAAGCGGCAACGCCACGGCAACATGAGTGTCTGCTGAGCATGGAACTGCTTCCGAGGCTGGATGAGTATGGCACACGACGACGACGATGTGGGCACAGGCTGAGCGGCCAAAACAAGTGGGACCTGTGGCACGAGGGGATATGAGACAGTAGTAGGTGTCAGCACTGCACCCTATGTACAGCACTGTACGGATCACACCTCCCGAAACATTGACAGGTGTCCACATTGACAGCCCCATGCCAAGACGGCTGTGTGCTTGCAGTCACACGTCACAGGTGAGTGGTTACATTGCACGTGCCAGGTGGCAGACGTACATAGTGGGAGCTGGCATGTGTGTGCATGTGTCTCCTGTTCAGGATCCACCAGATGGGCGCTGACTCTGTACTGACCATTGGACACAGCATGTTCCGTGGAAGGCTTGTGTGTGTGGGATGGTGGCACTGGATGTGCCTCCGTTGGGTGGGGGCCATGCACAGGGCGGGTACGTCGATGATTGCGCATTGTTGGTCACGGTGGGTGCACCAACTAAGATGTGTTGCCCTGTGTTCAATTCCTATGTCCGCATGATGATGGACTGTGGATGTGGGCAGACTACACATTGGTCGATGTGCTGTCTATATGCATGTGCCTTCACACCAGGCACAGCTGCCCCTGCACATGTGACCCCTGCTGGACTCGCTGCTGGGTCTGTGGAGCTGATGCACCTTCTGCGCGTGGGGCGGACAGCTCTCCTCACTTCCCTCATTGCGCATGTCATGTCTTTGCCGCAGGTGACATGGATCATGGAGGGCCCACATGTACGCGTGGGTAGGCTACACATGATTGTTCACTGGTCGCCACCCCCAGTCAGTGTTTCGAATGGGAAGGTTGTCGTGCTGGTGGTATGTTCGATGTGGCGGATGGGCGGGCCTAGGTGCGGGCTTACATTCCGGACATGGGGGGTAGTTGGATTGGCGACTAGTTGCAGTACACACGGGACACGTCTCTTCCTTTCCACATCTGGGTCATCCCTTGTACTAACTGACAGTGATACAGTCATCTTCGCCCCAGCCCTCATGTCCTCCCTCGCCCCCCAATATGCATGCTCACCTGCGAGGCTAGCGCTTGCACAGGCAGCCCCAAGCTCGCACCAGAGAGGGCAAGGAGTGTATGTGTGGGTCCAGTTGCACGAGTGGGCTGTCTCAGGGTATGATGTGTGGCGGGACGCCGTCCACCTGCGTGGTGCCCCAAATGGAGACCCGGCCTGCATGGACTATGCATCACAGTCTTCGCCTTCCGGATCCGCCACCTGCGACACCCAGTGGCTGTGGCTGCCCTTGCGGCCAGGCCGCGTCCGTCTGTGGCTGATGGCCCACACATTCACTCTTTGGCCTCTCTGGGGAGGGCTCGGGGTGGTGGCGCACACGCTTGCACTTAGTCGCAATGGCATGTGGCGTGGTTGGTATGATGGGCAATGGATGGGATGGTGCGAGCCACCTCCCGTGACGTCAGTGCTGCTCGTGCTGTGGTGCGTCCCCCTACACTTCCATTTGACTTGTGCCATGCTAGACGTTGAGGTTCTATTGCCTGCGTGATATGACCAGGAGGAGCGCGAGGAGACCTGTCACACACCATGCTCCACTGCCATCCCGTGCCCTGTATCGCCTGTGCGGATTGACTATGTTGGGGTTACACCTGGTCGACTGGGGCTGTGTGTGCCTTGTCAAGGGGCATGGCGGGCGCACAACAGGATCCAGCTTGTCCACAGAGGGTGGGCTGAGGTGCGCCTGGTACCGCCTTGTACGTGTGCCCGGCTGCTGTGCACACACGTGTTCACTCCCCCCGACAGGTGTCCTCTCACAATGCCCAGGGAAGCGGTGGTGTACTGTTCATGACCCCTCCCAACACGGCGTGCTCCAACTTGGCATGTGCGCATCTACCCGTCGCACCCACCCACCTGAGCACTGCGTCCATACGACTTCACACGACACATGTGTGTCTTCCACAGTAGTGCTACTCATTTGCGTTGACATCCAATACCAGTGGACTACATGGTCATGTCACGACTGCCGTGTACTTCACATACTCTCATCCTCTCTCATTCGTACTTGTGAAATGAGTCAGCGGAGACAGTTTTGGTTTCAGACATTATATTGAGTCTTCTGTCCTCTGTGATGCAGTATAGTGGACACTACTGGCAGCGGAATACATGTTGAGGATATACTGAGCATGATTACAAATGGGATAGGGTGTGGGGTTACATCTGCTTGGCCAAGGCTGTGCTAATGTACATTTACGTATAGCTGCGGAGCTGCGGACTTTGACACAGACGGTATACATGTAGCCTACCAGACCGCTCGGCATCATGGGCACAGTCCATCTCAGTTCCATGTGACAGGTTTGCTGCGGTTGTTCCTCATGCACGCGTGCATGTGAGATGACATCAGGGCATGTGCTTGCGTGCATGCAGCGGCGTGCCACTTGTTGTTGCACTGTGGTGGTTACTGGACATGTCACAGTCACTGGGGTCGTGTTGTTGTTGTATGCACTTGTCGTCCATGCAAAGGTCCTGGTATGGGATTCCCGGGGCGGGGGTGGGAGGGGTGCAGCACCCACAGACTCCAGGCGACCTATTCATGTCCACTGAGCGGTGTGTGTGTCCATGTGCGCTGGATCCATGTCGTGTCCTGGTTGTTCGTGCAGTTCCGTCCATGTGGGTGCGATGCACAGAGCCCATGCCACTGCCTCCCACGATGCATGCGGTGTTCCTGGATGTGATGGGGAACAGTGTGCATGTCCCGGTCATATCCGATGTCATGGCGATGTCGTTGATGGTGTGGTTACAGTTGCCGGTCGTTTGGTATGGCTGTTGTGGTGGTGACTGGCCAGTCCGTGCGGAAGCTGAGCATGGGTGCGGGGTTGGACTTCATAGGTCACTCGGGGAACCTGCGTTGTGGTCCGACGTATTTACAGGTTGTCAGGTATGCGATGCCGTCCAGCAGGGCTTCCATGTCATTGGTGGTGTACATGTTTGCCAGCCAATGAAGCGGATGGTGGCTGTCAAGGTGTTGTTCGTAGGTTGTCCCTTGGAGGACCATGATGGGGCATGCTGGGTGACATTCGATGTAGCTGTTCTCGATGATCCATCGTGTGGAGGCACAGTGGTTCCATTTCAGTGCGCGTGCGATGTTGGCCACATACGCCATGCCCCCATAGGCAGAGCAGGCCCTGTCGTGTGCGTCCAGAGGGAGGAGTAGTGGTAGCAGGTCCGCCTTCAGACATGCCGGGTTGGAGAGGCATATCTCGACGGGATGCTGGTAGGGACACCTCCGACAGTAGAAGACGGGCATGACGCAGCTGAACAATGTGATGCGGTAAGTCAGTCGGTAACTTACGTTCAGCAGGGACAGGAGATCGCATCCCAATGTATGTATCGTGTTGGTTTGGTACAGCTTGAGCTCTTCGGCGTAGTTGGGTAGGTGTGTTGCGGTTGCCATTTCGCAGCGGTTCGTAGAGGTGGCGTGCTCCGGCTGTGTGTGCAGTCTGCAATGTGCACGCTCCGGGGTTGCTGTGAGCTCTGTGTAGTCGTGGGGAGACAGGACTTGTGTTCTGTTGGCTTGTTTGGAGGACACGGGCCCTCTTCCCACATGCTTCTCAGACAGTTCAAGGTCGGTGCTGTGTGACTCCTTCCAATTAACTTGCATGTGGCCGACATGGGGGAGTGTTTTCTTCTTTCTTCCCCGTCCGTTGTGTGCTTCTGTGATATGCGCTATCTGCCGTGTGGTCGGTCTCCTCGGCATGCCTGTGTTGGTCTATTCTTGGACAATGGCTGTATTCACCGGCTTCTGTCGTAGGGCTGTGGTTTCGGTGTTGGAATGGAAGGTCATTCAGTGCTGTCTGCTCTCCCTTGTGTGGGCGGCAGGCTGCCTTTCCGCTCTGCGTTGGGCCTTGTGTGTGGATGTAATTCTTGGGCCACCTGTTGTCGGTCACCGGGCTCTTTGGTGTTCCGTTTCATGTGTCTTGTTCATATGTGCAGGGTGGTATGGGTTTTTCAGTGTGGTACTGGCGTTCCTCTTCCCGAAGGGGCCCTGCTTCTCCTAGTTGGTGTTGCCGCCGCTGTGTGCTTCGCCATGTTTGTTACACTGGGGTGTGTCCTGCTGTTGCGTGACTTCACTGACATGTGTGCGTCGGTTGTGTGGCGTTGGGTGTTGTCCGTGAATTGGGCGTTGGGGACATGTCTGTGGCCGGCCTGTCACGTGTCATGTGCGTTCGGGGTGGGGCTGGTGTGTGTGCTGCTTGGTTGTGTCCCTGTGTCTGTGTGCGACGCATGCATGGCGCTGCGGTTGGCCTCTGCGTTGTGCGCATGTGTGGCGGCGTCATCGGCGCTTTGGGGCCGTGACGGGGTGGTTGGTTCCTAGTCCCAGGTGGTGTGTACACATGTGTTCTGCGATGTTAGGATTTGGCCTGTGTGTCATATGTGGATGCAATGGTGGATGTGTAGTGTGCACGCGCTGGTGGGGGTTGTCCGCTTTTTCCGCCCTTGCACTGTGTGCGCTGTTTGCGTGCACTTGTTGTGTGTGTGCCTACCTGCGTCTCCGCGGTACGTTGCGTCCTTGGTGGTGCATCAGCAGAAGCATGGGAAGGGCCTGCAGTGCTGGATTCATGCCCGGGGTGCCGCTTCTTCGTTGTCCGTGCTCTGCGTCCGTGTTTCCGCCTCTCTTTCACGTGCGGTGTCTCTTTGCCGTGGGAGCCGTTTGTTTGCGGCATCGTAATTTATGCGCCGGGCGGGACGTGTTTCGTCGGACGGTGTGTGTCAGTTGGGCTGCGCCGCTACGTGTGCGGGCGCACTTTGATGGCGGACGGTGTTGCTGGCTTGCCGGCGGTGTTTGGCCTGCTTTTCGCATCGTAATTGGGCGGGCGTGTGGACTGCTGCGTGCCGGCGGTAACTGGTGGTTTTTGCATCCGCCAGCACGGCGGTTGTGCTTCCGCCCGCCATCGTAATGGGCCCCTAAGTTATTTCTTTACATTTTTTTAAAATAAAACATTAATAATTGTAAATTATTTTTAGTGTCCTATTTATTTGCTTTGTATTAACCAGTATTTTCTTTTCTTTTTTTGAATTTTAAAACTTAAGAAACATTTTATTTTACATGTGAATTTAAAATGACAACTCTGCCTCATCTTTAAAATCTTTTTTAATATGTTAAAATACTGAAGTTGCAAGAAGAAAAGTTAATGAACTTCTTTTCAAAATTACAGTATTTATTTATATTTAAGTTACATTTTTTTAAATACCAGTTTTAAATTAGTAATAATTATTACAAAATTATTACCAGGGCATTAAAATTAATACCCAGCTATTGATACACTTCCCCATCCAAAACCCCTATTTTGTCAGCATCCCGTGGCAGAGAAAAGCTGTAAAATCCTTTAAAAACTTTCATAGACTTATTTACAAAAAGTTTGAAATGACTAATGTGGCATTTAAAAATTAATACTAAGGTATTATAATTAATACCCAAGTATTAATACACTTCCCCACCCAAATCCCCTCCCCTCTTTCCCTGGCATCCCATTCCAGAGAAAAGGTGTAAAACCCCTTTTACATTTTTAAACAGTAATTTAGAAAAAAATATTAAAATTACTAAATAGGCATGACACAATAAATAAACAAGTATTAGAATTAATACTAAAACATGAAAATAATACCCACGTATTAATACACTTCCCCACCCAAACCCATATTTCCCTGGCATCCCATGGCAGAGAAAAGCTGTAAAGATTTTATAATTATATTTTCATTAAATTGTAAATAATTTAAGAATTGTGCTTGTAAGAATTAATGCTATAATTAATACCCAAGTATTAATACTCTACCCCTCCTAAAACCCTTTTTCCCTGGCATCCCGTGCCAGCAAAAAAGGGAGTAAAACCTTTTAAATTTTTATATTTTTTTTCTAGAAATTCGATTAAAATAGTTAAAAAATGCATTGTGTATTAAAAAATTAATATTTGGGTATTATAATTAATAACCAAGTACTAATACACTACCCCACCCAAAACACCTATTTCCCTGATATCCCGTGCTTGATAAAGGTGTCAAAACCTCTATAAATTAAAAAAATTAAAAGAACAAATAATTTGATAATAAATTATTAACTTTTAAAAACCTTTTAAAAATATTTCTAAAATAATAAAATTATAATTCATTTAAAAAAAAAAAACAATGTATGACTTATTTGGAATTAAACAATAATAAAATTAATACTGCCATCCCACACCATAGAATATGTGACACAAGCTAAAAAACTATAAAAGACAACATAAAATTATACTAATATTCAAAAGTCAATACTTACCAAAACACTTACCTTAATCGTAATATCATACGTTGTAATGGTAGTTGCATTGTAAGGGCATTCGTTGGAATTCCATGTGTTGTAAAGGTTGTTTCGTTGTAATGGCATGTGTTGTAAACGCATGCATTGGAATGCATTTGTTGTAATGGATGTTTCCCCAGAGGAACTCACAATCGTACGCAGGCACTTCTCATGTTATTGCTCTCACTACCCTGGCTTTTCCCGGTAAGCGAGGCCGCTGATTTCGTTGGACACAAGTCTCAAACGCCTGGCCTAAATAAGTTCAACCCAGGCCGACTCTGGCATACTGGGTCATGCGGCATTGTAGTGCGGGACTGATGCTTCCCGCACAGGCTCTGCACATGGCTGAGATCACAGCAGACATACAGGTGTCACTGAACCGTTCCTGCACAGAACGACAACCTGATCTATATGCAGCCAGTCTCCTCACACCTCGCTCATAGTCTTCTCTGTAGGGCTTCCCACTGGACCTAGATCTTTCCATCACTCCTCTATTCCTCAAAGGGCACTCTGGTCTTGGCAAGCAGGCAAGCGCTTATGTACCAGGCTCCAGGGCAAGTGATCTTGGTTTTTCCTCTGTGAAGTCCCCTCACCCAGCATGGAGACTAGCGGGCCTTGGCCCCCACTCCTTGTCACAGACAGAAGTCTTGCACAGCTTCCACTTCTCACACAGGCTGTGAGGATGCTTGGAAGATGGCAAAGTTTGAGGTCTCAATCTCCTCTTCTTATACTTCATTTTCAGACACCAAAATGCGATTTAGAGTCTGATTCTTTGAAGATTTATTTTACCCAGGGCCCTCCATGGCGGGCATATTTACTCAGTGTATATTCACCGCACACTTAGGGGCCAATTATGATACGCCAGTGAAGGCTCCAACCTTTGGTAGGAGCCTTTATGGCTGCATCGTAATATGCTGGTCGCATTTCTTTCCGACCACCTCATTTTGATGGAGGCGGTCTGAAAGGAATCTGACCGGTCATTCCAGCTAGCTTCCGATGGGCTTGGAGAGCCCGTCCGCTAGTCAGAATGTGGCCTGCAATCTCAAGGGCGGCTCTTTCCACCCTTGAGATTACAATGCACGGATTCCGACATGGTTTCTATGCCGGCCTGCCTCAAATGGAAACCATGCGATACCAAAGGGGATGATGGACAGAGCACCATGTCAGAAAGCGTGTTAGAGGGCTCCCCGCAGGGCCCCCTTTGATGCATGGACTCCGGTTGGAGACCCTGTTGATCCCTGCACCTTGTGGCAGTATTCGGTCACATCCTAATGAAACGGTCAGGACCGCCGACCAGGTGTCTGTCGGTCCCACGGCTGACTTGGTGTCAGGCGGCAGTGATTACGCCCGACATTGTAATGAGCCCCTTACTGTCCAGCACTGTTACCTCTAGCCATTGTCCCATTACAAGTACACATGCATTCTGCACACACATTCATTTTGCATGCACTGTTCAGCACTGAAGCTTTTCTATACTGTACCAGTGTGTGTTATTTGCAAACATACACTGTCAGCAAACACAATCAACTTGTGGCCCTGCACAGCAGTTCACTATGTATTTTACTTCATGCAAGCAGACAAGCACCCAGCACATGCCTTCACTGTGCATGAACTGCACAGTACTTCATTTTTTTTATGTCACGCATTCCTAGCAGGCATACGTACACGTAGCACATGCACTAATCCCACGTGTATTACACAGTACTGCTCCAGCTCTGTACTGTACCTTTCCCAGACACATAAATCCAGTACAAATACACTAGTCCTGTACTGCACAACACTCCACATCTACCTGATTTCGGCCAAGGGTGAGTTAGGTATACAGCAGCTGAACTTTTAAAAAGGTGAGTGAGCCTGCAGGTCTCACTTCAGTGACACAGGGTAAAAAGGTATTGTTCACTAATACTGATCACTATAAAATATTTTGCCACCACTGCATTAATGCTGCTTAGCAACTGGTAAAGGCACTAGCCTTCCACCACTATGGCAGTAGCAATTTTGGTGCCCCTGCCGGTCTAACAAGAGCGTAATCCATGGAAGAGGTGTATGTCATGGTTCACACATATGCTGTGTTTACCTATGAAAAATATCAACATTAGGGATCCAAACTACAGAACACTTGGACACTCAGGGCGGGGGTACATTTTTCAGCCATACAAAGAACCTTTCCATCCCAACACGGTTTTGCATTGTGAACCCTGTGGCAACCACGACAGAAAGTGACTTTACGTTGTTTAACTTTGAGAGACCGTCTACACTGATCTTTACTTCAGAATACATTAGAGAGTCCTGCTTTTCATTGTGTACGTTTATAATGTTGTCTTTAGCATTCAGGTATTTGATAAGGTACATTTTTGTTTTAAAAGAAAAAACAGTATCTTAACATTGATTTTATTAAGTGTTCTTGTAAATCAGACTGTTGAGCTCTTCCAAAATGCTGCATTCTGATTGATTCCTAACTGGTCAACATCTGTTCAGGAGAGAACACACTGCAAGGCCAAATCCACTCTGACTTTTTTACATTATTCTAACATTAAATTCAAGCCCATCATCAATATTGTAGATCTATTTTCAAAATATGCTTAAAGATTTAGGTCAGGCATTACTCTTGGGGATCATTTTACCAGGTTTTCTTCAGAATTCTTAGTGCAACTAGCTGGCCCCAGATATTATCATGTGTTAGAATTCAGTGGTGAAGCCATTCTAAATTTCTGTTGTTCAAATTGGAGTGCATAGAAAGATAATTTTCTAAAATAAACCTTTGTAAAACTCAGCCTCACTAAGGGGGCCATTACGATGTAGGGCGGATCGCCACCGCACGCATGGTGGTGGCGATCCGCCCTACATTTCCCTCCGCCCGCCACCCATTTTCCCCCCGCCATATTAGTATGGCGGGGGGGACCCCGGCGGACGGAGAGACCGTCCGCCGGTCGACCAGTCGACCGGGCGGAAAAGGGGCTACATATGGTGGCGGTGTCTGCTAGACACCACCATCCACATTAGCATGGGTGCGGGAAGCAGCATTTCCGTGGCGGCGATGCCGCCACGAAAACGCATGCGGAGTTTGCTGTTGGGGGCCCGTTGCGGGCCCCCAGCGTATTGGGCGGGTGGGGGGTGCACATGGGGGGTACCTATGGTACCCCCGTACATTGTCATGGACAAGGTGGCAGGCACCGCCCGGTGCCTGTCACCTTGTGCATGACAATGCACACAATGCATTCCCAGCATTGTGGCGGGCGGTGCTGTGTGCACCGCCTGCCACAATGCTGGGAATGGAGGATGCCACAGTGGCGGTGGCATCCTAATCGCTAGTGCGGGACTGCCGCACCACTGGCGGGTGCTCCCAGCACCGCTAGGGTGGCGGGCGGACTTTTGGCCCCTAAGATGCTGTGCTCTTCAAAGCAGTAGAAGTTGTTTCCTCTCATAGCATTTGACCCTTGTATGTTTTGAGGTCCAAAGACAGGTACCAAAAGTACAAAAATTAGTGAGTTGCTCAGATTCAGTCTAAAGCTGGATTAACTTGGAGATTTTTGTTTCTCTCAGCACAGTTATCTAGTAGTTTATTTTTATTTTTTAACTAGCCTTGTTGCTTGTTGTCATAGCAGTGGTGTTATCATGTATTGATTACTGCAATGGCACTTAGTGGCATCTTCCAGCACTACAAGTGCTTGCCTCGTTCATGGTTTGACCATGGAGTCTGAACATGACAAGTGACTGTGTACATGTGGGTCTAGATATTTATTTAACATTAAACCCAAAGATTCTGGTGTGTGGTTAGCTGCCTAGTGCATTGAGTGAGTCTAGACAAGAGTCTCGGGCTGGGCAGAAAACTTTGCCTGCAGAACTTGTGGAATTTTGTGATACAGACTTCTGGCTAAATTCTGGCATATTCCACTTCGTGTAATTTATTTCCTGTGATGCTTCAGAAATGTGAGCTGGAGAGTGCGCAAAGAAGACTTGCTGTCCCCCTGTGCGATTTTTCAATGCGGACGGTTGCAGGCAGAGGTTTACTTTTCAAGTAGTTTTCCTGCAGCTCAAGCAGATTGTTTACTCGAGCATCAGAAAAATCAATTCAAATGGAAGCGCACTCTTGAGCACCACATGGTGCCGTTCGCACTGATTTTTCGGCACTGCTCATTGTATCAACGCTAAATTGCAGGCAACGTACATATTTTCCACCCTTTGGTGGAACTCCGCAGAATCTTGCAGAGTTTTTATGAAATTACGTGGAATTCTGCAGAGTGAAACTCTGCAAGTTCCACCCACCTCTGGACAAGACTGGAGAGGATAAGCAGAATGTTGATCTTGAGAAGTTTTAACTAGAAAGTTTACACTTATATGAGTTTGTCTTCTGGGGAGGAGACTCTTCAGTATAGCTGTTTATCATCCAATACAAGATTTTAGAGTGTTTGTGAAGTGCGTAAAAGGTTTGAAGTACATATTAAAGGGAACTGGTGACAGTTTTGAGGTCAGAGGAGAAGATTTTGTAAGATATTTTCTCAATTTTATTTAATTGAATTAGTTTTGTAGAAATTATAACCAGCAGTGCCATTTATAACCATTTTTACTTGAGTGTGTTGAATGAAGTATTATGGTTCATCCTATCACATCCATGCATAAGTTTCTCTATTAAGCATAGTTGTGTCAGTGAATTGAGAGGGTCCTAATCAGTTCCCTTTCTGTGAGAACTCTAAAATTATTGGCGATCATATTGTTTTTGGAACTGGAATGTAGAGAGCTTTGTAAACTGATGTTGTAGATCAAGAGCCTCATCCTTCAAATATTTTCATGAAAACAATCTGCGAATTTCTTTATCCTTTTCATTTATAATCTTGATACATCATCTAGAAAGTTATATTATGTTGTTTGCAATTTAAAACATTATTGGAACATCATTAATTGTCCCAAAAAAATCTGATGAAATAGGATATTGGTCCAAAAATACTGCTTTCATACTTCTTTCATTCAGTTAGTGGGACAAACAGGTTCAGGGTTGGCAGATCTTGTTTTTTGTCAACAATAACCTTAAGGATTTCATAGTTAGTCAACTGTCTTGGAAGATTAAAACCTCCTCATTAAGAATTTTTGAAGTGTTGACAATATGCTTGATGCTAGGGTAGACCTATCCAGATTGTTAGTGTCTGTGTGCTACGTATTTGGTATTTTTTTTAAATTCAGTGATGCTATAAGATGTCTACTGGGACCAGGCATGCTATTTTCAGAGCACGTTCATTTGCAATCAATCAATCAGGGTTGATAAAGCGCAGCTACTCACCCGCAAGGGTCTCAAGGTGCTGTGGTGGACTGCTCTGTAGAGTGCTATGGTCATCCGAAGAGCCAGATCTTGAGGTCCTTCCTGAACTGGAGCAGTGTAGGGACTTGCTGGAGGTGGAGGGTGATTTCATTCCAGGCCTTGGCTGTGAGGTAGGAGGAGGACTTCCCTCCCGTTCTGGTCTTGTAGATGCATGGGATGGTAGTTAGGGAAAGGTCAGCTGATTGGAGGTGTCTCTTGGGTGCGTGGAAGAAGAGGTGATTGTTCAGGTATGCTGGTCCAATGTTGTGGAAGGCCTTGTGAGCTTGAAGGTTATTCTTCTTTCGATGTGGCACCAGTGGACATCGCGGAGGTGTTGGGTGATGTGGCTGTGATGGGGGATGTTTAGGGTGAATCTGCCTGCGGTGTTCTAGACTGTCTGGAGTTTGCAGTGTAGTTTCTTGTTGATTCTGGCACAGAGAGTGTTGCCATAGTCCAGTCTGCTACTGATGAAGGTGTGCATGACTGTTTTCATGGATTCGGAAGGCATCCATCTGAACCTTTTTCGGAGTAGGCAGAGGGTGTTAAAGTAAGCCAAGGATATGGCATTGATCTGGTGGTTTATCATGAGTGATGAGTCAAGTAAGCTGCCGATGTTTTGTGTGTGATCCGTTGCAGTGGGGAGATTTTCGAGGGTGGGGGGCCACCAGGTGTCATCCCACGTGGAGGGAGTGAAGCCAACGATGAGAACTTCTGTTTTCTCAGAGTTGAGTTTTAGGCAGGTCTTCTTCATCCAGGTGGCAACAGCTTTAACCCCATCTTGGAAGTTGTGTCTGGCGATGTTGAGTTCTATGGTGAGGGAGAGGATGAGCTGGGTGTCATTGGCGTAGGAGATGATGTTGAGCCCGTGGTTTCTGACGATGGTTGCGAGGGGAGCCATGTATATGTTGAAGAGGGTGGGGCTAGGGGAGGATCTCTGGGGCACTCTACATCTGATCTCTGTTGGTTCCGAGAGGTAGGGCAGGAGTCTGACTCACTGAGTTCTGCCTGTGAGAAATGAGCACATCCAATTAAGGGCCTTTCTGCGGATGCCAGTGTCATGGAGTCTGGTGGCTAGTGTGCGGTGGGAGACGGTGTCAAAGGTAGCTAAGAGGTAAAAACAAAAACAAAATCCATATTTGTAAAGCGCAAACTACTCACCCTTACGGGTCTCAAGGCGCTGGGGGCCGTCGTGGAAATGAAGTGAGCTATTGCCCAGAGTCACATGGTGCTGAGCTGAGCTGCCGCCGGAGCCGGGGACCGAACCGTGACCCCTGTGCTCCAAAGTCAGCTGCCCTGGCCGCTGCACCACACCTCTCCAGAGGTCTAGGAGGATGAGGGCTGCCGTTTGGCCCTGGACGAAGAGTGAGTGGATGTCATCTCTAGCAGCAAGGAGGGCGGTTGAGGGAGTGGATGTCATCTGTGGCAGCGAGGAGGGCGGTCTGAGTGCTGTGGTTGTTGCAGAATCCGGATTGGGAGATGTCCAGGACATTATTGGCTTTGGTGAAGTTTGCTAGCTGGGTTTTGACGGCCTTTTCAATGATCTTGGCTGTGGATGAAAGAAGGGAGATGGGCCGAATATCTTGAGGTGTGTTGGGTCTGAGGAGGATTTCTGGGTTGACTTTGGTGTGTTTCCAGTCATCGGGGAATGTGGCGGTTTTGAGGGAGCAGTTTATCGTGCGGGGTTGTTCGGGTGCGATGGCCGTGGAGGCGCTGTGGAAGATGAGGGTTGGGCAGGGGGCTGAGGGTGATCTGGAGTGGATGCCCATTATGGTCTTTAGGGTATCTTCAATTGTGAGCGGGGTCCAAGTGAGCAGGGTCTGTTGGGTGGTGTCCCAGGGGGTGGGGGCTGGAGCAGTGCGGCGGTCTTGATTGTCGAAGTTGTCATAGATCATCTTAATCTTGAGGTGAAAAAAGGTGCTGAGTCTGTTGCAGAGGTCTTGGGAGGGTCGGACGTCTGTTGTTTCGCTGCTGGGTTTGCCAAATTCCTTGATGATGGAGAAGAGTTCTTTGGTGTTGTGGGCATTGGTGAGGATTCTGTTTTGGAGGGTGCAGAGACTATCGAGTAAAAATATCGAATTTCACAAATATCATGTAAAAATATCGTGGGCAAGGAATATCGACAGACAAATTCTCGTGGTCAAGAATATCGATTTTAGGTAAGTAATATTGATTTTAAAAAAAATAATATTGTTTGCAAAAATATAGTAAAAATATTGAGTTTTTATGAATGTAGTTATTATTATTTTTTATTTGAATCTTGCATTTTTAGTTCCGTAGCGGGTCGTGGGTTTATAGAGGAATAAGGTGGGAAGTAATTTAATTATATTACATTTATTGAATAATTTGTATTTATTAATATTTGTTTAATTGAGATGTTATAGTGTTAAATGTGTAAATTATTGTGCTATTAATTATTTAATAATTAGTTCTTAATTCATTTCAATTAATTAATTGGCTATTAATTATGGTAATTGTGTAATTAATTTTAGGTGTGTGTTGTGGTGTTTATAGGTGAGAAGGGTGGGTGGAAATGTATTTTTAATTGATGAATTAATAATGAGTTGTTAATTAATTTTATTTAATTAATTAGAAAATAATGATGGTAATTGTGTAATTAATTTTAGGTGTATGATGTGGTGTTTTTAGGTGAAAATGGTGGGAAGGTTGGGAAGAAATGTATTTTCAATTGATGAATTAATAATTAGTTGGTAATTAATTTTATTTAATTAATTAGAAAATAATGATGGTAATTGTGTAATTAATTTTAGGTGTGTGTTGTGGATATTATAGTGTTAAATAATGTGTACTCAATGAATCTTTATTATACTTTTATTAATAATACTTTTTAAATTAATAATTAATTAAGTTAATTATGAAAATAAATTTAAATAAAAATGTTGGTCTTTTTTTATTGCTGTGGTGTTATAGGGTAGGAAATAAAATTAATACATTTATGTTTTAAATAATTTGTTTGTTAATATTTGCTCCTTTTAAATAAATATTGTTTATACATATACTTATTAATTTATTTTATATAATATTTGTACCTTTTTGTGATATGTAATTAATATTATAATATGTGTTCTTTTTATATGTTTAATATATGTGATTGTATATTTTTAAAATATTGTTTATTTATTTTTAAGATAATTTTTTTTTCAATCATTTAATTGTTATTAGTAATTCTTGTTTCTCTGTTATCCAACACTTTCCCTACTGTTGCACTCACTGGAGTGGGAATAGTAATTTTTACCCCTCTGCTATCAAGCACTTTCCCTACTGTTGCACTCATTGAGTGGGAATAGTAATTTTTACCCCTCCGCTATCCAGCACTTTCCCTCCTGTTGCAGTCACTGGATTGGGAATAGTAATTTTTACCCCTCCGCTATCTAGCACTTTCTCTACTGTTGCACTCATTGGAGTGGGAATAGTAATTTTTACCCCTCCGCTATCGAGCACTTTCCCTACTGTTGCACTCACTGGAGTGGGAATAGTAGTTTTTACCCCTCAGCTATCCAATACGGTCCCTACTGTTGCACTCACTGAAGTGGGAATGGTTATTTTTACCCCTCTGCCATCCAAACCTTTCCCTACAGTAGCACTCACTGGAGTGGGAATAGTAATTTTCACCCCTCCGCTATCCAGCACTTTCCCTATTGTTGAACTCAATGGAGTGGGAATAGTAATTTTTACCCCTCCGCTATCCAGCACTTTCCCTACTGTTGCACTCACTGGAATGGGAATATAAATTCTTACCCCTCCGCTATCCAGCACTTTCCCTACCATTGCACTCACTGGAGTGGGAATAGTAATTTTTACCCCTACACTATCCAATACTTTCCCTACTGTTGCACTCACTGAAGTGGCAATAGTAATTTTTACCCCTTCGCTATCCATCACTTTCCCTACTGTTGCAATCACTGGAGTGGAAATAGTAATTTTTACACCTCCACTATCCAACACTTTCCCTACTGTTGCACTCTTTGGACTGGGAATAGTAATGTTTGTCCCTCCGCTATCCAACACTTTCCCTACTGTTGCATTCACTGGAGTGGGAATAGTAATTATTACCCCTCTGCTATCCAACATTTTCCCTACTGTTGCACTCACTGGAGTTGGAATAGTACATTTAATTCTTCCACGATCCAACACTTTCCCTACTGTTGCACTCTTTGGAGTGAGAATAGTAATTTTTACCACTCCACTATCCAACACTTTACTTACTGTTGTATTCACTGGAGTTGGAAGAGTACATTTAATTATTCCGTAATCCAACATTTTCCCTACTGTTGTATTTATTGTATTGCGAAATGTATGTTTTAATTTTTTTAATAGTTTAATGTTTTAATTAATTATAGAATGTTTTTTTTATTTTAAATTATTGATTTTAAAAATTAAATAAAAATAACTTTAATAACTTATTTTGAAGTAAATATATGTATATGTATAAATTATTATGTTTGTGTGTTCATATTTTTTTGAATTAAGTTTATTTTTCATATTTAGTTAAAATGTATACTAAATTTAATTTATTTTGTTAAAGATATATTATATATTTAATATATATTATTTTGTGTTATTTATATTTTTACATCAATATTTTTTACATCTATATTTTTGCACTTACCTGTTTAAGTATAGGGAGTTGATATTTTTGCATTCTATATTTTTTCTTCTATATTGTTGTCACCTATATTTTTGTTATCGATATTTTGTCAGTGAACTGTTTTGGATGAATTTCTTTTTTGTGGATTTGATGAGTTGGTGGTGTGCTTTGGTGGCTGCTCTGCAGGCAGTGCGTGTTTCTGGGGTTCTGCTGTACCTCCACTTCTTTTTGAGTCATCTGCAGGAGCACTTGGATTCTTGGCGTGCAGGGGTGAATCATGAGGGGGGCAAGGGTGTTGGTGCAGTTTGTGATCCAGCGGTGGAGGTTGAGTGCCGAGGTGTTGGCATCTGGTGTCAGTGGTGGTGGGGTGCTGATGAGGGCGGAGGTGAGCTGGTCTTCGGTGACTATGTTACAGCTTCTTTGGGTGAGGCAGTGGATTTCCTTGTGTACGGTGGGTTTTTTAAAGGAGAATTGGATGCAGTGGTGGCCTGTCCAGAGGAGATCCGTGGTGTGGCTGCAGGTGACTCTGTTTACTTCTGTGAAGACGTGGTTGAGTTTGCGTCCTGCTGTGTGCGTGGGGAAATTGACCAGTTGCTCAGTCCTATTTTGATGAGGTTCGCTAGGAGGGTGGTGGTGTTGAGGTCATTGTGGTTGTCCAGCAGGTCATTTTTTTAATAGAATTGTGCTCAAGTAAGTGTTGGTTACCTCATAAAAAAGTCATTTGAGGATTTGACTGCTTTTTCAATGTTTGGTCCTACACATCATTAGCTTTCGGTGGCTACTCACCAGGACTGCAGTAATGCCACAAAGAAATTAGTGAAGGGAGGAATAGCATCACCAGGACAAAGAGACCTATTGCCGTTGTCATCGTTTTTCAAAATGTTACAGAGCAGCGCAAGCTCCTGTGCAACATGTCTCAAAGAAAATACAACTAAAATGTTTTGGCACAGCCAGTGCTTACTACATCATAATGCTTTTTTTCTTTACCTTAAGCCATTTTGCACAGCAGCCCACACTGGGGAAGGAACAGTTTAGATTCAATGGCCACAAAGGTGACAACTAGAATAACACCATCAACCGATTAGGTGTGCAGTTCTCGCTTCCGATCTCGCTTGGTAAGCCCTCCATATGAATCGGACCTGGAGGGCTTTCCAAGCAAGACACAATGTGCGAGTCCGACTGAGTGAGTACGATCTAACCGCATGATTACGGACTCGCTTGGTAAGCCCTCCATACGAATCGGACCTGGAGGGCTTTCCAAGCAAGACACGATGTGCGAGTCCGACTGAGTGAGTACGATCTAACCGCATGATTACGGACTCGGTTCGGCCGTACTCCCATAGCATTCTATGGGAGCTTGTGTACGGACCAGGACACAGGCTCCCGTAGTAAAAAAGTGGTGGGTGGGGAAAAGCTTACACACCGGTGTGGGCACCCCATTTTGCCCGCCGCACTGTGCATGCTTGGATTGGGGGGACCCATGCGCACCCCCCTGGGACTGATTGCGAGTGCTCTGGGTAAAGGGGAGCCTGCTCTGGCCCCCAGAAGTCCGATTCCGACAGTTGCTTACACTCGCTGAGACCGAGTCGATACAGCTGTCCGAATCGCGCATCGTACACGCCCGTTCGGTATCCAGCTCCATTGCGCTGCACGATTTGGCTCCGCACGAGTCGGACGGATAGATTCGGGTTTGTAAACGATTTGGTCGGTGCAGACACGATCTTCGCATTATACTTGGTCGTTTGTAAAGGGTGACGATTCGGACGGAAAGATGGGCTCCGAATCGGATTTGCTCTTTACGAATCCCGTTCGGAGGCCTTCCTCACGAGATCGGAATCAGGCCCTAAATGTAAGACTGTAATGTATTCTGATCATCAATACAGGCACAAATCCATTTATAAACTAACACTTGGTGAGTGAAAGCCTCCGTAGCCCTGTGCCAAACTCCTGAGCCATGCATTTGCTTTCTCCACAAAATAGGATATTAGAGATTGACAGTAATACCTTACCAGCAGGTAACCTAAAGAAGTCGCACTCGTGAGCTCAGATGCCCTTCTCACAATATATTTTACTGTTTTTAATATACAATGGGAATCAGACAGCTGTAGGCTGCATGGCAATCCACAAAGAATAACAGAAAAATGAAATGAAGAAAAATTGTGGTTTAAAATATCACGGAGCTTGTCGTAGCAGAACACTGCAACATTATTATAAATACTTCTTCCTTTTAGTAGTTATCTGAGCAAATTTTTAAAAGTGGTGTCAGGCAAAATACAGAGACTACTTAAAGATTTGTATTTAAAAAGTTTGAAGGTGTGCATGCACACCTACCCACATATATGATGCTGGTAAATGAATACAAGAACATATTTTGTTCCGTTTCAGAAATTTTAGGTGGAAAATGATAACGGTCTGAATTACTCTATCTGTACTTTTTGAAAAAGAAATGATCTTAAAACATTTACTAATGAATTAAGCAGCCCCAGGAGTACCCCTAATGAATTCCCATCTGCTCCTCTTTCATGACTGCCAGAGAAAGTTTACAAATAAATGCAAAAGGTAGACAGCATGAATGCGATTCCCCACACAGCTTAACAGAAATACGTACAGAAACTCATTTACATTTAGTTTCTTAAAGTTTCCAAATGTATCCTCTTTATGATGTGCAGAGATTTGATCTCTACAAAAATGCATGAAAAGGAAACCTGAAAACAAATGTCACAAATATCACCCAAACAGGTGCCTGGAAGCTAGAAATTGGCCTGAAGCACTGACGGCTCAGGTTTGATACTGTGAAGGGATTTATGTACACTTTTGGAAATACGTGAATTGTTGTTTTTTTTTCCCCACCTGCAGACAGGGTGAGGAAACCTGACATTTTACCCTGCGCGGAACTCCATAGCCCTGGGTAGTGATAGAGACTTTGTCCCCTTGAAGCTGAACACCTCATAATATCACTAAAACAGGTGCCTGGAGGCTAGAAATGGGCCCAAGGCACTGCAGTCGAAGGTCTGATCCTGCAAAGGGGTTTATTTACCTTTTAGGCTATGTGAAGTGTTTTCTTTTTTCACATCCACCCAAGGGTAAAATCTGAAATCTAACCCTGCGCGGAGCTCCATAGCCCTGGGTAGAAGGAGTGACTTTGTTCCCTTGAAGTTGAACACCTCATAATGTCACAAATATTACTAAAACAGGTGCCTGGAAGCTAGAAATTGGCCCAAAGCCCTGCAGGCTCACGTCTGATACTGTGAAGGGGGTTTGTACAGTTTTGGACCATAAAAAGTATTTTATTTTTACACCTCCATCCGAGGGAAAGACTTGAAATCTTTCCCTGTGTGGAGCTCTATAGCCCTGGGTAGAAGGAGGGACTTTTTCCCCTTGAACTTAGAATCCTCATAGTGTCACAAATATTACTAAAACAAGTTCCTGGAAGCTAGGTATGGGCCAAAGATCCTGAAGGCTAAGATCTGATACTTTGAATTGTGTTTATGTATGTTCTGGACTATGTGAAGTGCTTTTTTCCCCCCTACTTCCATCCGAAGAAGAAAACCTGAAATTAGCAGTAGGCCTTGATCCGGTACAGGCCACAGAATCTGATTTGTGGTTGCAGGTCTCACTCTTGACATACCATTTGATTGAGGAGTAGTCCCCACTCCAGCAATAGGGTCCATTGTAACAGTGGTAGCCACAGGCCTCACTCTGTACTGTACTACTCGGTTCAGCAGTAGGCCTCCTCCCGGTCATAGAGTGAGTTACTGTATGTCAAACAGTGGGACTGTCGACAGATGTCACCTCAGATGTAAACCTAACTCCAGCTATAAAAATCAGCTCAGCAGAGTGCCTCAATGCAGGTACAGGGATCACCATTTCAGGTGCATTCACACACTTTGCTCTCTCTTCGGGTGTCTTTAAACATGTATGCCTAACTCAACTGCCTTCCTTAATTGTGTCACTATGTATCTATTATATTTAGTCTGCATATGTCTTCTCTAGCTAGGCACTTGGCAGTGAATGCACTTTGCCAGTATTTAAAGCTATCAGAACACAGCCACCTTGTGATAAATGTGAGACTTGAACCAGGATTGTGCACCGTTGTTTGTGGAAGTCCCATTGCTGTTCCTGAGTTGTGGATGAGACAGTTGAGGAGGCAGGGGCATGACGAGGGCTCCGGGCACCGGGCTAGTCTTGGCAGGGGAATGATGAGGGCTCTGGGTCCCCGGGGCAGTCTCGGCATGGGCATGGCGAGGGCTCCGGGCCCCTGGGACGGGGTTCCCCGGCATTGTTTCCACCCCCCCGCTCGGCCCACAGAGCCCTGTGTTACTTCTGCACATTCCAGAATGCGTTCCTTGCGGCACCCATTGTGACGCCACAGGAGCCCCCTCCCGTACACAGTCCAACGTTTCTGGCTACAAAACGCAGGAGTGTAATGGTGAAAAGGGGCTTGGAGACAATGTTAGCTATTGGGGGAGTGCAGAGTTTCCCAACTGACTAAAAGCCTGTGATAATGTGTTTAAATGAAACACATGAAGAACAACAGGAAATAGCATTCTACAACTAATAGAAACTGAGTAAAAGTAAGTGGCAAGCACACAAACGAAATAAAAGTAAGGGCAGGATGTAAGCCCCTTTTAAGAATATATTAAATACAATAGATTTCACAAGCACAGTGCAAGAGCTGTGCAGACGAAACCTAAAGATGGATAAACAACAACATACATGCCTGCACACAGACCACGGACAGCCAATAGTAAAACTTAGATAACACAGGACATGTGTAATGTGACACCAATCAGTTTATTTGCACTCAGAAACAGCCATTGGCACATCCATTATATACCCTCAGGATCATAGCTGTGAAAACCACATGCATCCTTATTTTTATCTGTACATACAAGATCACCCTTAATTTGTTATAATTTGTAAAAAAAAAATACAAATAATGAGATAACATATATACTTAAATGCCTTATAAATACAGTTTTCTAAAACACTCATTTACAGTGGGTAATTTTACTAGTAGGTGATGTTTAGGGCTACTATGGAACCATCCCTGACTTAGATCCTGTTTTACCTTTATTCCTGTTTGGAATCTGTAAGAAATTGGGTTAATAATTGCAAAGGGTGTGAATCCTTCACAAGTAATCTGTCTTCAATTGTAATAAGTTCACAACTTTCTTTTACTGGGAACCAAGGACCCATTGTAAGAAAGTGGGTTTCTGTTGCAGTAACACCCCACTTGTTGCCAGATTTCTGATGCCCTTTGACTTGATGTGCCCTGGATCCCTGCCAATCAGGTTCCCAGGGCATGTGTTCTTTCCCAAAACTGGTCACATGTAAGTCCCTTGTAAAAGGTGCCACGGGTACCAAGGGCATTGTGACCAGGGAAGGCCTCTAAGGGTTGCAACTCATATTGTGCCACCCTTAGAGATACTGTACCTTAACACACACACACTGCCATTGCAGGGTGCATGTTTCACTGCAGACATAAGTGGACAGTCGACATGGCACACATACATGTGTGCCATGCCTGTAACCCACTGCCTATGGTATAGATAAGACACTCCTCTAGCTGGGTGCACTATTCCACTGGCGAGGGTACAGTTGCATGAATACTGTGCCCCCAACAGTGTCTAAGTCCATTCTTTGACATTGTCAGTGCAGTAAAGCCATAACGAGTATATGGTCTGGGAGCTTGTCATTACAAACTCCACAGCACCATAATGGCTTTACTGAATTCTGGGAAGTTTGGTAGCAAACTTCTCAGCATAATAAACCCACACTGATGCCAGTGTGGGATTTATTATACAATGCACTCAGAGGGCATCTTAGAGATTCAACCCTGAAAAACAACCAGCCTCTGGTGGGTTCCCTGACTGGTAAACACCAGCCTGCCACCCCGAGACAAGTTTCTGGAACCCTGGGGTGGTAGCCTTTGCCCCCTGGGCCCATAAACAAAGCCTTTCCTGGGTGGAGGTGTTCACCCCTCTGCCAGTTCAGGAAGAGGTATCTGTGGCACAAGAGCTTCAAAGGCCTTGCCGCCCTTGCAAAGCAACCCCCAGACTCTCTCCTGCTATCAGGAGTAGGCCCCCTTCCTGTCTCATTCCCTTTTTGGTGGGAAGACAGGCAGGAAAAATTATAATAGCCCAGAAGGTGTGCCCTCCTCTCCCAATCCCAACCCTAAGGTGGGGGAAGCGAGGTGACCCCTCAGGTAGGGGAAGCGATGTTAAGCCCACTCCTCAGTTCCCGCCATCTTGCAGATGTCAGGCACTCTCCAATCAGGATTAGGGATTGTGCCCACTTCCCCACATGGGGTGAGCACACCAAGAGTGTAGTAACCCTAAGGTCAGTAGCCCATTGGGTACTAACCCGAGACCCCTAAAACGCCCCTTAAATACAGTATTTAGGAGGCAGACCTGAACCCAGAAGGCAGATTCCTGCAAACTATGAAGAAGAAAGATGAAAGAAGTCGCCCAGAAGAAGAGACTGCAGAGAAGAACTGACTTGACCCCAGCCCTACCGGCCTGTCTGCAGTTTCCAGAGATTCTGTGCCAAAGTCACCTTGTCCTGCAGCTAGCAACCTCCAGAACCCCAGGGATGGACTGACTACCTTCAACTAAGACCGGATCTCATGTGAACAGTAGCTCTGTTCAAAAGAATCTCCAAAAAACACTCTGAGCCTGCTTAAGACAAAGAAACCCGATGCCTGGAACCACCACTGCACCCGTCACCTATGGCCCGAGTCCAAGAGGCCCACGACTCCAGCGAGGTCCTCTAGTGCTCCAGAGTCCAAGTTCACCATGGGTTGACCCCTCCAGGACTCCCTGGCGTCGCCTGCAACCTCTGTACTGAGACACACAACCGCAAGTGGCCAGGTAAGGTAAAATCTGACCTCAAAAGGTACCACTGCATCCAGCTGCCTGCACCCTGGAGAGGAGTCCCTGAGGTGCAACTATGTCCCTGAGTCGTCCAACTTACCTGACCAGCTGTGGATTTCTCCCAGAAGACTTCCTGGACCGAGCCTGCAGCTAAAAAAAGAAAAACGGCAATCCCAATAGGATTTCATTGGGCTCCCGATCCCTCCTAAGCACTCTGCACCTGGCCGCCCATATGCCGCTGGTGGTGTGGACCTGGGACCCCATTTGCCCTGACCTTAACCCTTGGAGCTTGGCTCCCAAGATGGAGTGGCCTGCCCGTGAGCAGCCACCAACCAACGGCCCCTAGCCCTATAGGCTAACATTGGTCCTCAGCAGTCTGCACCCGGCCTCCCTCGTGCCAGGTGCTTTTTTAGTGCATCCTTGACCCTGGGGGAACCGTTGTTCTAACCCCAGAAGCTCAACCCCAAAGACTGATTGCTTACCTGCAAACAGATAACCTCATTTTTCTCCATAGCATTGCATTGACAGTTTTTCCTCTCAAAAAATGGTGTTGAGTTGTGTTTGTATGGAAACCTAAGCAATTGTGGTTTAATTAAAACTGTTTTACTTACTTTTGTCTAGGAAATGTCCCAATGTGATCTCTAGGCATATCACACTGAGTAGAAAAAGTAATCTAAAAAGTACTCTAAAGAGTAATCTGAAAAGTAATCACAAAGTAATTATCTGTTGTCTTGAAATATTCTACAAACCTGCAACCAAGTCATTTTCATTCAGCTTGCTTGTTTCGATCAACTTGTCTTGAAAAGTACAATTTTACTTACCTGTACCAAGTCCTGCTTGGTTCTAAAAATAAAATACAACTAAAGAAATATTTTTGATACCAACCATTGGTCTGATTTCAGTCTTTGAGTGTTTGACTTCACTCCTTGCCTGTGTGTGTGTACAGTAACACTACCCTATGATAAAGCCTTACTGCTCGCCCACACGACCACAAATAGAGAGTAAGGGATTATCTACGTTTACCTCTGTAATCCTTTGGTGATCTACTGGATTCTGTGCACACTATACTTTGGTATAGTATATACAGAGGCAGCTTTCTACACCCATTGGAGCACTTGGCTGAGAGTAGTGAAGCAGCGCAGTCCAATGCTTACTCAGGGGATGTGATGTGGGCTAGTAAACCCAGCTCACTAGTACGCAACAACAACACTAATAAATCAATGTCCAGTCAGTGCCTTTTATGACACACACACTGATAACTAGTATGCATAAATTACAAATATATACATTCAAGTAGATGTAAATAGCATTAGAGACGCCCATATATCATGCTACATGGCTAGAGCATCCTAAATGCTATAACCACAATGCCTCATACCTACACCGAATGCAACATCATCATATAAAGGGGTTGAGTTATCAATAAAGCAGGCCTGCTGACTTTATCAGGGTGCTACAACATCAGTAAAAACAGTCACATGTCATAATTCAGCATTGATCCACCATTAAACAACATTTTGAATATAGCATTACAATGTAAAACATATTTCTGAGGCTTTTCTCTACTTTTATCAGGCAAAGTCAGCCTGAGGACCAACCACAATAGAATGCATTAGAAACTAGTCAAGCCTCTTCTAGGGTCAGGATTAAATCCACTGGGAGAGGTATGGTCACTTTTGTGGGCACTTCTGGGGATGGGGAAGGAGGTTAGTTTGCTCCCTGCAGCCACCCAGGACATGCTTTCATACCCATGCCCATCCTGCGACTACCACAAAGAAAATATGCTAATTCCCCCTTCCCCTCGTTCCATGCATATTTTATAAGCTGCTTATCACTTTCCAAAGGTGGAAGCTGCAATCTTTTTTGCTTTATATTCTCTGGATTTATATTCACTGGGCATGCTGGCTGCAGAACGGGCTGTGAGGGGATCCTCAATTCCCTTGCAGCTCCATGAACTTCCTGCGTATGCCCCTCCTTCTGTTACTGCCACAGCTGGAGTGAGTTTTTCATCTGCTTGCACCCGTGGACTGGAGCTGTACAATGTCCCGTGCCCAGACTCGTGAGCAGGAGGGACAAGCCGCTTGCATGCCCTGTCCCCCCAGACATAAGAACAAGAAGCAGGCAACATGATCAGTAAGAAAAATATGTCAGCATCAGTTATCGGCTCCCTGAGTCCCTCTGTTTATGAACCAGTTTCCGGTGAGATTGGAGGCTCCAGGGCTAAAACTGTGCTTGGGGTGCCTATGAAGTAAGCATAAAGTAGGGTTATGCAATGTTGCAAAGTTGGATGTCTTGCATCTTCACTTAATGTTTGCATTTCACTGCGCTTTTTCTCAACATCCCTCAACATCAGTGCACTCCAGTTTTCACTCTGTGAATGGGAGTGGCTTCCTGTAACAAGGATAAGAGTCAACACACTAGTGTGCCATGGACCTGCTGCCACTCAGAGCTAACAAAGGGGACAAGCAGAATCCAGGCAAACCCACTCAGAATCATAGGAGCTGGAAGCAGGCGTTCGGGGTGCGGCAGCACCCCTAAATTAACTGTGCTGGAGTTCAGAAGATTAATAAGTAATAAAAGAAGACTTTAAATTTTGTTTTTTACTTTGTCATATTTGTTGTGGGTTCAAAAAGAGAGGTAAATGTCAGGCTTTGTGTTCTGGCAAACTGGCACTTATTCTTTGCAAATCGAGGTTGCTATTTACTTTTCTTTGTGTTATATGATGGAAAAGTGAGAGTATTTTGTAGTTTGAACTAAGGGCCTAATTATAATGTTGGGCAGACCGTAGTGGTCTGGAACTGCCCGACCATAGGCTGGTGGTTCGGACCACGCAATTTGGATGCGGCCACCGACAGGATGGTCGGAAACATCCATTTTGCTATGGCAGCTTTTGTAGTGTTTCGGAAAAGGCCTGCAGCACAAGCTGCAATAGCAAAATGGATGTTTGGAAACATCCCTGCACCATGTGGCAGGCATCTTAGGGTACCTGCCACACAGTAGAGGGATGTTTAGAGGGGTACCTTAAGTGCCCCCAGGCCCCATAGTGGAGCACCAGGGGGGAAGGGGGCCCTGCTAGGGGCCCCCAAAGTCACTTTCTGCCTCCCTTTTCATGGCAGACAGACCACCATGAAAGGACAGGTGGAAAGTGCCATCATAATCCCGACGGCAGAGTTGAGCCTGGCTCTGCCATCATTAGGGGATTATGGTGCCTTCCGACACACCGATGGCCTCTTGACCCTATTGGAACTGCGTCGGAATCCCCCTGCAGGTTTCACTCTGTCAGCTGGTCAAAGGTTTTCCACCCAACATTGTAAGTAGGCCCTAAGTGACAATCTTACCCAGGTAGATGTAGTGTAAAAGAAAAGGTTGTAGAATGTCACTTTTTTTCTAATGCAACACAATTTAGATTTTAAATATTTGTAATTGAACTGTACAAGTATTACAAAATATATCAGTATCGAGGAAAACACAAATGAGGCAAGTCCAGTGTGGTAGAAACAAAGATTTTAATAGGATTAAACAAATCAAGACACTGTATGTAGTTATGTACAAATGATAACTATTCACCGAAACCCAATTTCCATACATTGTTTGTGCACCAATCAGGTTTATCACCAAAACGGCACGTGAATGCACATTGTGTGCCATTTCAATAGACCATTTTGATAGGAATTCCACTTGTAATAATATAATAAAAACAATAAAAATATGTCCCCGCGCTAGCACCAAGACCAGGTTATCAAAGCCCAGCAGAAGTGACACAGAAGCCCAGGTGGGCTATTATGCGGAACTAAAAAGCCAGGTTTTTAACAAATTCCTAAACCAAGTCTCCGAAGGTTTGGCTCTTATCAGTGTTGGGAGGGAATTCCAAATCTTAGCCACCAGAAAGGAAAAGGAACATGCCCCAGTGTGGCCCTTCGGATCTTGGGTATTTGCACCAAGTTGGCCTTTGAGGACCTTAGGTAACATTGCTGGGAATAGGGCTTTATCAGGGGGCACAAGTATTTGGGACCTTTCAAAGCTAGAATCCTATGGCAGAAACAGAGAGCCTTGAAGCAGATTCTCTTTTCCAGAAAAAGCCAGTGGAGGGTGACTAATGCCGCCGTAGTGGAAGCCCTTTTGGGGAGATTAAGGACCAGGCGGGCCACAGCATTTTGCACTCTTTGGAGTTTTTTTAGGCTTCCCTTCGTAGCTTCCATGTAGAGCACATTGCAGTAATCTAACAGGGATGTGACGGAGGCGCGCGGCAGCGGCGATGTAAGATGGCCGCCACTTGAAGAGCTCCGCTATTCCGAGCTCTGCTCGCCGATGAAGGAACCTCTTTCATGCAGCGCCTGTCCACCGGAACCGCGGTTTCTTGCACAGGAGTGGTTCGGGATCATGACGGCAAGTTTTTAGACCCTGGGAAGGTCTATCTGTCTCTTTATCGGCCCCGTTTGTTTCCACCTGACGGTGCCGCCATTTTGTGCTTCTCTTCAAGCAGCACTCCATCCGACCGTGAGGAGAATGTTCTCCCGGTAAATTACTGCAGCACTCTTCCTCTTCTTGTAAGGCTGACCATGTTGTGCCTCATATTAAAAGGGACAGACCAGCATTTATATTGATCCTTCTGTCGCTGTGTGGAGCAGATGGTGTTCGGTTGGATGTATGCCCCTCCCTTACTACAGCAGACGTCACCAGCTATTGTGTATAATTCTGGCGGTATCTAGTGAAGTAACAAGTTCTGAGTGCAGACCCTTCTTTGAGTAACTTTGGACTGTATATTATTGTTACATTCTACTTATTAATTACCGCTTTCATTTGTGGATATTTCGCTGGTCATTTTTTTCTTTGGCTCTTCCTCAGTATACCAACAACTCAGTCTCCTGGCTGTTTTTTTTCACAATTCACGACTGTTGGTGCTTCCTCCCCTCTGCCGTTATGGATTCTCATCATCTACACAAACCTCAGGGGGCTTCTGCGGGTGGACGAAAGGATGCTGCTACTGGTCCTGGTAAACGTACAAAGAAGGACCCACCCACTCTGTCAAAATCACTGCTCCCGCTCACATTAGAGGATATAATGGAGGAATTACGCCTCATTCGTCCTTTCATGACTGACACAGCTGCTACCCTGCAAAGGTTAGATGACAAATGGACTGGACTGGATCTGAGGCTTTCGGATGTGGAACAAAAAGTCAGTGATGCTCAAGATGTTATCGCCAGAGTTGATTGTCTTACTAAAGAAGTCAGTTTGCTCAAGAAATCTACAGAGGACTTAGAAAATCGAAATAGGCGTAACAACCTACGCATTTATGGTATTCCGGAAGGTTCCGAAGGATCAGATATGATTACATTTTTGAAAACTCAAGTCCTTCATATTGTCGGTTGCGCAAAATCCATGGACTTTAACATCCAAAGAGCTCATCGATTGGGACCACAGAGTGCATCCTCCTTGTCTAAACCCAGAGGTATAATTGCTTACTTTCTTCTCTACTCTGATCTCATGGAGATTCTCAACGCAGCTAAACAACACAAGCAGATGTTCTGGTCTGGCCATAGAGTTTTCTTCAGTCAAGATGTCTCCAAGCCAACTACTAACCGGCGCAAGGAATTCCTCGACCTTAGGCCTTCCTTGAGATCCATGAATGCCAGATACGGTTTAATACATCCTTGCTTCTTCAAAGTTACCTACAAAGACAGAACTTTCAGTTTTGAAGATCCTGCCGACCTCCTGAAGTTCATTCATACCCATAAAGGAGAATCCATGGAACTGAGCAAGCCTTAACTGCTTTATGTTATTTCTTTGGTCTGTTTTGGTGTGCTTCAATATGTAGTTTGTAACCTTTAATTATGTCTTTGTCTGTTATTTCTCTCATTTCCCAGGCCTCCCCAACACGGAATTGCTGTAGATGTTCTTCACCCTTGTTGCCACCCTGTCTGTAATGTGCGACTTATGTTGCTGCAATTTCTTCCCACTGTTTGGTAAGTTCCCTTCCTTCTGTTCCGTAAGTTTGCCTTTTTGTTTTTATACTTGCTTCCTTATCTATTTTTAGAAGGCAATCTTGTTCTTTTCTCGGTGTCTCTTTGGCTGTGTGGTTGTCTTGTCTCTCCCCGCCCCCCCTCACTCGTCAATGTTCTTCATTTTGTTCTTTATGACTAAAGCCTTTGGGTTTTTTGTCATCTTCTCTTTGCTATCTTTCCTTGGGAGACTATGGTCTCCACCCTCACTTTCTTTCTTTCCCTCTTTTCCCTCCTCGCTTGCCATTTCTTTCTTTCCCTCTCTTAATCGGCGAATATGCTTTTTTTCCCTACTTTCACTCCTTTTTCTTTCTCCACTTTTTCTTCTCTTTCCTCCTGGATCCTTTTGTGCACTGTGTTTTTTGTTCTTTTTTTACTCTTTTATAACAATGTTTTTATACTCACTTTTTCGCTCACTTCTTTTGTCATATCAAGCGATGTTATATATTCTTCCTCCTTTTAGCTATTCTCTTTTGCTCATTCCCTTTCTTTTTTCATACTTGTATCCTCTTTTGTTTCTTATACTCCCTTTTTTAATGAATCTCCATACTTTACTTATTAACTTTTCCGCACCTGTTATATTTAGAGGTTGTTTATTCTTCTATGAACCTTACATATGAAAAGTCTCCGCATCATTTCATGGAATGTAAAAGGTATGCGTAATCCTGTTAAGAAGCAGAGAGTGTTGTCCCACCTTGCTAATTTGAAATGTCAGATTGCTCTGTTACAAGAGTCACACCTCAGATTACAAGACTTGCCTTCATTACGTAAACATTGGGTGGGCAAAATCTTTTGCTCCCCAGCTGACAATAATAGGAATGGTGTTATTATTTTGTTTCATAAGTCATTGTCTGTTCACCTACAAACCGAATCTAAAGATACCAACGGTAGATGGCTTTTCCTAGATGTTACAGTTAACAATACTCCACTCTCTTTTTGTAATATATATCGCCCGAATGGTACTGACTCATCCTTTTGGTCTGATTTTTCCACTCTTCTCTCCTCACATCCTGCTGACAATTTGATTGTGGGTGGAGACTGCAACCAACTCATTGATCCCTTTCTTGACTGAAAATCTAAAACCAAATACATTCCCAACAAGATGCAAAAAACTTTCTATAAAGCAATTACTGCAAGAGGATTAGTTGATGCATGGAGAACCTCACACCCGGATGCTCTCGAATTTTCCTTTTTTTCTCCTGCACACAGATCTCACTCCCGTATAGATTATATTTTCCTCACTCAACATACCCTACAATTCATGAATGATATTGAGATTGGCTCCATTCTTATATCCGACCATGCCCCCATCATTTTAGATATAGAATATCCCTCTCCTACACCCTCATCTCGGCGCTGGCGCTTTAACAACTCTCTTCTCTTGGACTCTCAATTTGTGGAACAGTTTTCGCTCTTTGCTCAAGAATTCTTTCTTTATAATATCTCTTCTGTCTCTCAATTTCATTTAATATGGGACGCCTTTAAGGCCTCTGCCAGAGGTTTTATAATAGGCTTTGTATCCCGGAAAAAGAAGAAGACTCTCTCCGAATCTACATCTCTCCTTAAACAAATTAAAATATTGGAACACCAGTATTTTTCCGCCAATTGCCCTGACACACTATCTAATCTGATTAAAGCAAAAATGCAATACAACAAACAGTCTTGGGACTCGGCTTGTAATAACCTTCTTAAATTCAATGCAAAAATGTATGGTGGACGGAATAAAGCCGGCAAAGCTCTAGCCAATTACCTTAAAATTAAAAAACAAAAATCTAAAATAGCTGCTATTAAGGATCCCTCGGGAGTTTTACATCTCTCAGATGCCAAGATTCTTGAGTGCTTTACTGATTACTACACCTCTCTGTACACCCCAGAATCTTCCCCTTCTATTGATCTTATTGATTCCTTTTTTCAACGCATTCCTAAACCTCCTGAGAATCAGGTCGACCTTTCTTCTTTGAATATTCCCATCTCTGAACAAGAAATCATTGCTGCTATTTCCCTTTTACCTAAAGATAAGACGCCGGGCCCTGATGGTTTTACCGTTCGATTCTTCCTCCAATTTAAATCACTTTTGATTCCTCACCTCCTTTAATTACTCACTTTCTTACTACTGGTGCAGTGCAAGGCACTTTTACTCAGGCTATGCTCTGCCTGATACCTAAAAAAGATAAAGATCCGTCCCTATGTAAAAATTATAGGCCCATCTCTCTGATTAACACAGATTGTAAAATCTTTGCAAAATTACTCACCATACGTATTAATAAAATTATCCCTGACCTTGTCAATATATACCAATCCGGATTTGTCAAAGGTCGTTCCATTACAGATAACTCACGCACCTTTCTTAATATCATCCATTTGGCCTCTAAATTAGACTCTCCGTTAGCCGCCATAACATTAGATGCTGAAAAAGCGTTTGACAGGGTTGAATGGGAGTTCATTTTCAGTGCCCTCAAATGGCATGGTTTTGGCCCTCCTATCCTTCAATATATTCGACTACTTTATTCAGTCCCGACCACTTCTGTTTGGGTAAATGGTTGTCAGTCTCGTTATTTCCCCCTTCTTAGAGGGACTAGACAGGGTTGCCCCCTTTCTCCCCTTCTCTTTATCCTCACGTTGGAACCCTTCCTAGAAACAATCAGACGCTCTCCTCACTATACAGGTCTTCAATTCAAATCACTTGATATTAAATTTACTGCATATGCTGACGATATTCTTTTATACATTTCTAACCCATCCACTTCTTTGCCAGCTTTTTTTTCACTTCTGCAGGAATACTCAAGAGTCTCTGGCTATAAACTAAACGTTGATAAGTCTGAAATCTTACCTCTTAATAAATTCTGTCTTCCTTCCATGTTTACAAATACAGGTTTTGAGTGGACCTCTAAACATATCAATTGCCTTGGTATCCTTTATGCTAACACCATCAAGGAAACTATCAAAATCAATCTTGCGGACATCCTAAAGAAAATATCCGCTCTGATTGAGGGCTCCGCTATTTCTTTCGTGGTGGGGTAGATTAGCTACCATCAAAATTATGCTTCTTTCTATTATAAATTTTTATTTATCCATGCTTCCCATTTCTCTTCCACTCCTTTTTCGTGTTATCAATAGTTCTCTCTCCAAGTTTCTTTGGAACAACCGCAAACCTAGGATTTCATTGGCCCGCCTTCAGTCCTCCAAGGATTTGGGTGGTGTCAATTTTCCTAATATTCGCTACTACCATTCTGCTTTCACTCTAAAGCAAGTATGGACTTCTTTATCTGAGACCTCAGACCCACCTCTAACTGCATGGAGCTTGTTGGAGCAAGCTCAGTATTCTCCTTTCTTTCTCTTTTACCTCTGCTGTCTTCTTGTCCCAACCTCTGAAACGTTTCTCTTCTCCTATTTTTATTCACTCCAAAGCAATATCTACCTCTCTGATTCACTCCCACTTACCTTCTGTTGACCCTTTTTTTCGCACCCCAATTTGGTACCATAAATCCATTAAGATTAACAAACGTACCTTATTTTGCAAAGAATGGATTGACAAGGGAATTATTACACCACAACACTTAATAAGAGATGGATCTTTTATGGATTTTTCAGATCTCCAAACCTCCTATAATGTTTCCTCGTCTCATGCCCTTCACTATCCCCTACTTAAGGAATCTCTCACTTCTCTCTTTCTTCAGGATCCCCACACCACTATTTCTAACCATGCACTCCCTACCTCCATTGATTTCTCTACCCAATTTAGAGCTTCTACTATTTATAAAATACTATCACACTCTTCGAAAATCAGAACCAAATCCAAATTAGAGCTTATATGGGAAAAAGATCTTGCCCTAGTAATCCCTTTACGCACATGGGATTCCTTGTGGAAAAAATCCATACTTCCTCACGTTCTGCTAGCACTACACAGACCTTATATTATTTTTATAACAGACTTTTTCTCACCCCTTGTGATATGTACAAATTTAAGTTATGAGACTCCCCAAAGTGTTGGTCTAGTCTTAACAATAATAGTGATTTCATGCATATGTTTTTTCATTGCCCTCTGGTTAAATCTGTTTGGGCTCAGGTTTGGTTAAAATTGAATGATATTTTAGTGTCTAATGTTCTTTTTGAGATTTCACATGTTTTTCTTGGAAGTTGCTCTCATGTTTGGGACGTTCATGGTATTGTGGGCAAATTTATTGATCTATTTTTTGCTATCACTCTCCAAATTATAACTACCAACTGGAAGGACACTTCAAAAATGTCATTCCAAGCTTGGTGGAACTTACTATGTCATCATCATAGACTTGACCGTGCTTTTGATAATTCCACTGCTCTGTTGATCAAAAAAGATCTGCTATGGTTGCCTTTAACTTCTTTTCTTTCCAGGTCAAAAAATTAAGCTTGTACATGCTTTCTTTTTTATTTTACTTTTTATAATAACATATCTTGTTTTTCTTCTTATATTAATATTTTTTCTGCTCCTTTCTCCTCTTTTCCTCTTCTCCCTCTCCTTTCTTCTCGTCTCTTCTCTTCTCCTCCTTCTCTTTTTATAATCTTAAAAATGCATTTGACTTTGTATAGATCTTACAACTGAGGTGTGATTCATTTTCTACTTTAATGTTAAGTTTATTCTTGCATTGTTACTCCTCATCATACAATCTGTATTGATGTTTTACTTTGTTTATTACTTCAATAAATCTTTCTAAACTTAAAAGGGATGTGACTAGTGTGTAAACCACTGTTTCCCGTAATTCAATAGGGAGGAGGTCCAGCATATTTCTTAACATTTTCAGAGTGCCGAAGTACTTCCCAGCCACGTAGCTGATTTGGGGTTCAAAAGAAAGATTAGTATCCATCCAAACACCTACTTTTTAACCTTCGGCTTAGGTTCAGGGATCCGGCTAAGGAAATCCGGCCACCACGCTGTTGACCACATGGAAGGAGTCTTGCTAACTATCAGGATGTCTGTTTTTTTAGCATTGAGCTTTAAGAAGCTCTGGTCGTCCAAGAGGCCAGGTCTCCCAGTCAGGATTTAAACTGGGGAGCCGAACCAGCCTCATTCTGAGAGAGAGTCAAAATCAATTGTGTGTCATCAGTGTATGATACTACTATAGCATTATGTTTTTCAATGATCTCTGCTAGAGAGCGCATGTAAATATTAAATGAGTGGGGCTCAAGATAAAGCGCTGTGGAACTCCTTGTGGCAGAGTCAGCAACTCTAAGATGAAAGGTATCTGGGTTATTGAAATGAGCCATTAGACAAAAAAGAAGAAAGCCATCTTAGGGCCAAGCCACCAGTGTCGCATTCCCTTAGCCTATGACACAAGAGGCCGTGGTATACAGTGCCAAAGGCGGCACTCAGGTTGAGTAGTATTAAGGCCAAAGTAAGACCATAATCCGCATCATATCTAAGCATTTTAGTCACAAGAAGTAAGGCAGATTCTGTCAAGTGGGCAGCCTGAAAACCAGATTGAGAGGGGTGATGAAGTTCTATTTCTTCAAAAAAGCAAATGAGTTGATGATCAATATGTTTTTCCATAATTTTCGCAGGATAGGTCTAAGATTGTTCAAAATCGAGGAGTCAAGAGTGAGTTTTTTCTGCATGAGGAGCACAGAGGCATGTTTCCATTTCTGGGGTACACACCCAACATTTAGAGACATCATAATAAGTTGTCTGATGTGGGGAAGGATGGGGAACATTCCTAACTGGAGAATCCTAGGAGTGGCCGGAACCAAAGGGGACCCTGACTTAATTTGTAGGAAGAGATCCTGTAATTCCTTCATGGAAGGATTGGTGAAGTATCTGGGAGCACCCCTGGTGATTGAGTTATCTGTTATCATTAATTTAGCACTATGTTCCTTGGCTTCTGGCGGGAACGTATCATAGATACTGCCTATTTTAGTTGGGGTAAAGTGAGCAATGCTGTTGCAGGTTTCCTGAGAGGGAGTTCCCATGGTAGATACTCGATCGAGAGAAGACATTGATTTGAGTATGGTGAAAAGTTGTTTAGTGGAATGCTTTATTCTGTCAATATTCTGTGCAGAGAACTCTCGCTGTGTCTTTCTAATTAGCTTATGATAATGTTTAAGTGCTAATTTAAGATTAGATCGACTACTCTGGTTGTAATCCAACCACCAGATGCGTTCCTGGTGCTTGCACGCTTTCTTGGCTGCCACTAGTTCATCATTAAACCAGGGTGCCGAGGGAAGGTGCATGTCAGACTTTCCGGAACTAATGGAGTGATTATATCTAAGGCTTCACTAATCCATAAATTGATATACCTGTCAACCTGATTCACATTCTCCCCTAAATTGGGTGGGGAGGCAAATAGTGTTTTAGTGAAGGTCTCAATATCAATCTTGGCACATTTCCTAGAGAGAGCACAGTAGAATCCTTGCCACCGCTGGAAAAGGCATTACGAAGTGGAAAAGAAAAAGGTATCATCAAGTGATCAGAGCACTGAAATATGATGGGGGTATCCACCAGCAGAGTAAGAAAATTCAAAAAGATAGGGTCTAAGGTGTGACCTTTCACATGAGTGGGGCCCGAGACTCTCTGTACCAGACGCAGAGTTTCTAGGTCATTGATGAGGATAATAGGCTTATTATGATGGATTGCAAATAGAGATGATATATACTGAAGCGCCGGCACTGGTGGACGATAGGTTAAAAGCACCTTTAATATGCATGTGTTTGTGAGCGTTAGTGAACAAAGCAGCCTGACAGGCAGACTTGCTGTGGTCCCAAACATCAATAAGTTCCTGAGCAGTGTCCCTGCGAAAGCCTAAATTGTGAGTTGGAGTAACATGGCCTTGTACTCATGTCAGAGATACCCCCCTCGGTGCGTGTGCATCACAATTATAATAGCTATAGTATTACATATGCCCCTAAACATCACCTGAAGAGGCAGTCATCTGGCACTCCATTACAAAACACTCTCAATACACCCAAGGACAAAGGTAATAAGACACACCCTTTGAATGGCTGATAAATACTTATCACAAAAAAAGTTACAAAAAACACCAAGCAACTTGTGAAAATGTCTCCAAATTGGTTATATTTGAATACATTGTATGTGACATATAATTCTGAATAATGTATAACTGATAATACATCTATATTGCAAATGATACATAAACCGTAACAGGTCTGTCAGTGCATGAGACAGATGATCCTCCCCCAACCCCCTTACAGAAACAAAGCATGCATGGAAAGGTAGAGCCATATATATCCTGACTCACTAGCAGAGCCCATACCCCTGTATGCACATATACAGCTCCAGTATCCCACTCATTGCAGAATGTCTGTCATCTACACTTTTACACTAAGAAATGAGAGCTACATACAAATTGGTATATGTACCATACAAAATATGTGTATGTCCAAACCACTGTGGTATCACTAAAACAATTAAAGGTGGTAGTGCCCCACCAATATGTAGAACATGGAACAATGTTGACTGACATCTTAGAACATGTGCATACTAATTGCCTGGTAATTCTCGAAACAACTCAACAAGTGCGAAGTCCATTACCTTGATAGTCAATAAACGTTATAATATAATGTCGGTGATAGTTGTTTCCACAACAAAATCCGCATACAGATGGGAATCCAAATCTGATCTAGGGACAATGACAAAGAAACGCTCATTGGTCAAAGAACTAGTGTATTTGAATAGGTTGCCAAATTGTCAGTCATTTTACTTGCATATAATGAGGCCAAATCTATTTAAGTAAGCATTTTGGCATTGAAACTAACTATATGTCAAATATATGTCGTAATCAGAGACTCCATGATTAATCCATAGTCCCATTGTATGAACTCGAAATAACAGACATGATCCTGATCTCCAGCCGATCCTGGGATAGGTGACAAATGACCTGCAACCATGTTAGTCAATCACATGATCAGGCTGCAGTGTGTAGATGCATGTTCTTCCGGTAAAACCAGTGGCTCAAACCTCGCATTGTGTTGAATTTGCAAGCCAGAAGGACAATTACTATAATGGATCAGCAAGGGACTCATAAGCAGTTCCATGTCCAGGGCAACAGAGGTAAGTGAACACATGCAGAGATCCAATGCCCAACGAAAAGGAACACCATAGACACTGTAACACTGGCTGCATATACCCAAACCAGGCATGTCTGAATATCAGGGACCAATGAAGATCCAGTCCTCTCAAAACAATTATACTGAAGATCTGCAGCATTCTGTCACGACACATTTGAAGCACCAGTTCCTCAAGGTGGCCAATAGCCGGTGTATCCATTGCTGAGGAGTAGAAATATGAACCGGAGACTCTTATTTAGGAACACCCACAACATAGAGAGACCAAAAACACAGTCAACTCTTGAATGCATAGAACTATGAACCAGCACAAACACAGTACTTTAGTACCAGTCATAGCCAGAACAGATAACATTTAAAAAGCACATATTTATTTGCTTTAATAAGTAAGAACACTGATGTTCCATATCTCCGTAGTTAAAAAAGAACGACTGTGTACAACAATGCCTGTGTTTCACTACACATTCCAAACCCCGGCATGACGAATGCCTTGCAAGCCGATATGAGAGCTACATCAGGTTGAAACGATCATGTACTCAGTCCTCTTTGCTTAACAGAAACTCATTTGCCAAGTAGGAATGGAAGGCCACGACAAACTCCTTATCCTCCCATGTGTAGGAGGCAATAAGACGCTGTTTGAACATCAGATGAGGAGGTTAAGCATGAAGACTGAGGGCATTTCTAATAGCATACCATATTTTCTTTGAATACAAAGCTGTCACATATGCACCATTGGGAGAAGAGAAACCAAATGGTAAAATAGCAGAGTGCAGCACCATTAGACTAGGAAAGAAAAACAAGGACCACACAAATTGCAAGCCTGGTGAGTCCTGACCTATCAACAAACATATGCCAGTCACACATTTACTCCACAACTTCACCGGTGGGAAAAATATACCTTTATGGAATTTCCTAAGCGACATGTAGTAGAAAGGTTAAATACTGTGTAAGACAAGCTAGGATCAAGACAATTATTCAGACACACTGATACATGTAAAGTAAAACACTAAGGATCTAAGGGAGATGCCCCTAAAAGAGAGCATACCACTCCCTATCAATGTAGAAACTCCCAAAAGGACGAGAACCCTCACCACTGAATAAAGTTATTAGGTCCCTCAAGACAGTTTTAATATTTTCTTACTTCATTTGCACCCTGCCCCTCATTCACCAAGTTCTTCAGTCTCCCCTATTGAAAACACCTCAGCTCCTCTTCATAAAAATCTTTTTTGAAGCATCGTAGCCCACAACCGTGAGGAGGGAGCCCCATGATGAAGCATGTCACCTTCGGGTGAGTGAGGGTGCTCGTCCTTAAAGATAAGGTCTTTCTCTAACCCTTTCTTTATTGAGACCCTGGTAACATGTAGTTGCTACTTAGCAACTACCTTCACAATACTTTCTTTCATGAGAACGTATCTTTTGTGAGTTTCCACACTGATACATGTCTCATGCAGTCAGTAAATAGTAAACTAGAAATTGTCAAATAATATACACTGTGAGTCAACTACACAGGGAACTGGCTGTCAGCTACATGGAATTCAAAGTGCCCCGTATGTCACAATGGGGAGCATTGCAAATGTGCCATCTAACATATCAAAGAATGGGATGATGCATGTCATGCCCAAAAAAATACTATACAATTTAATCGTACCCAAAGATGTATGACATGTATCCTGGGATTTCTCAAAAGGGTCAGCAAACAGCAAATCTAATGGCATCTATTCATATACATAGCTATGGGAATCATTGTTTGTCGATATGATGTAAATAACATATGACAGGCTTTTCCAACATATGAAACTCATCATATGCATTATTTGTGTCAAAACAGATGCCATGCATTTCTTCACTTTCCATTTGTCATTGTGCATCCTGACAATGAAATGTGAATAACTACCTGATCCAAAGAGTCACTTTGAGACTAACACACCAAAATGATCTGGACATGGTTTGTCTTACAATAAGTAACCTCATTGAGAATCAGAGGCTGCAGGTAAGCATGTGTCCAACATCTTCATACTTATCTAGGCAACTGTTCAAGATCACAACTCATACTCTGCAATGTGTAGATGTTCTCTAGACGTTAGCCAACATGTATTGCAGTACACCACGTATGTCATCCACCACATTGTGACTTTATATATGAACTCGACTAATTCTCAGTATGCACGGTCATGTCTGGTTAGTATTGGCAATAAATTGCAAATGGCAAACAACACTATGTTAATTGTATACTCATTCATCAATATCCGTTCATGAGCCGATGAACAGAGATAAATGTCAACATATACATGTATGACCTTTGTGTGTACTGGAGGCATTGACATGTTACCATTGATTTTAAAAAGACAGAAGTTGAGATACCAACAGGACAACAATTTTGATGCATCTGACTGTTGTGTTAAGCTATAGCAAAAGTCCCACATTGTTCCTGTGCAAACAACCTCTTCAGGCCATTGACAAGGACTACCAGAAGGCCATCCCACTCAATAAACAATCAAGTGCAAATAAAAATAACTGAGAATCACATCTGTTGACCATATGAACGAGCTCAGTCTCACAATTTGTTACCCCTTGACATTTATCTGAAAAAAATAGAAACAAAAATGTGCCTCAATGATGATTAGCACATAGCAAATTACTACAATGATGTCCGATTTTACGTTACCACTACTACCTCCCAATAACAATCCCTCTCAAAAACTAGACACAGTTGAGGACTTATGCATAGTGTAAAATAAATAAAAGTACAATTCATGCTGAAAAAATCACATGTAAAACAAGATGTATTTGTTCTCAAACAATTGCATGTCTGTAAGAACCAAAGAGCCAAGGTTCACATAAGGAAACTTCATTAAGTGTGTCCCATCTTTTAAAGAGGTTACCTGCCCTTTCAGATGGCAAATTGATTATGATATACCTCACTAGAGGTCATGCAATCAGGACTGTCATTATGTTGTACAAGTCCCACAAATGTTGGAGAAATCTGCTGTGGCATTTACCTATTGCAACATCCTACATCCAAGCTGAAACGCAGTATA
This sequence comes from Calotriton arnoldi, assembly GCA_963921515.1. NCBI lineage: Eukaryota > Metazoa > Chordata > Amphibia > Caudata > Salamandridae > Calotriton > Calotriton arnoldi. The sequence continues at coordinate 66,564 of CAWUFW010013235.1, forward strand.
TGTTCAGCTTTACAAACCAATAGTATCATACCTAACAGTTGTGTCATCTTTTTACAGATGATCCCACCCCTGCTGGACGGCAGAGCCAGGACAGGGAGCAGCATCAAACAACAACTCCTGAAGATGCCCAAAAAGACCTTAGTGATGACCCTGACCTCAGAGATGTGGAAGTTGAAGACACTCCTGGCACTACTGGGCAGCTTAGCCAGACGGACTCAGTTTGTCTCATTGGGCCCACAACTACAACCACCACAGCTGATGCTTCAGCATCCACAACCAGTGCCACTAGCAAAGGTGGGCCCATACGTGGCTCCCTAGTCCTGCCTCCTCTGGTGGCTAACACCATCACAGACACTGAGGAGTCTGAACCAAGTGGCAGTAGGCAGTCCTGTGCAAGGGCAAAGGCCAGTGGGGCCAGGCGTGGTAAAAGGAGAATTGTGCCCAACACATTCAAGGCCACTGAAGAGACTGACACCCAGCCTGATAAGCAGACGGACTCAGTTAGTGTCACTGGGCCCACACCACCAACCACAACAGATGTTACATCAAGACCCACAACCATTGCCCTTATCACAGGTGGGCCCATAATTTGCTCCCAAGTCCCTCCTCCTCAAGTGGCTAACTCCACGACAGACACTGAGGAGGCTGGACTGAGAGGCACTATGCAGTCCTCTGCAAGGGCCACGCCCAGTGGGGCCAGACGTGGTGGAAGGAGAAATGTGGTCTGCCCAGCTGAAGCCACTGAGGATCAGAACGCCCAGGCTGCCCTCGAACAAGTAATAGGATTTTACCAGGACTGCCATGGTGCATTGGGCCAGGTAGTGTCTGTGCAAAGGGAAAATATGGAGCAGCACCAGTCCAGTGACCAGAGGCTAGAGGTCATTCAACATGAGTAATCTGGGTTGTGCACAGATGTGGCCTCTCTGGTCAATGTCCTGCGGGACATCAATAACAACCTCAGCCGGGCTTTTCCACCTACGTCAACCACATCCTCTGTTTCAAGCACATCACAGCCCTCAACATCAGCAGCAGCCAGAGGATGTGATGGCCCATCACAGAAGGACATTCCGGCAGCCACCCACGATTCAGCAGCTCCAGATCCCACCTAAGTAAGGAAGAGGGGATGTGCACCGCAGAACTGAGGAGGGAAGATTGCCAAGACCTTAAGGCACGCCAGTGTTCCACCTTCACCATGATGTCTGTCTGTGTGTTCAACACCTCCACTCTACTGATTGTTCTTGATCACTACTCCTGGCACTGATGTGGGGAGTAGGTGGGACTTTGGTTCTGGAAAATATGGACCCTACTACAATGATGTCATTCACCACGATAGTAGTCCTTAGCACGTTTTCTTCTTACATATAACCCAATTCACTGTCTTGCACTATTTATGCCACCTCATCCTATTTTTTGTATTTAATAAATATCATTCAACTCATCATGTTTCAAGTCCTCTTTTATCACAATAGTTCATGTGGGTTGTGGTATGATGTGAACATCTCCAAATGATGTTACAGTGCCACTTGAACCATGATAACGTAATCACAAAAATGTGTTGCCTGATGAATTAAACACTATGTTAATCCATGATGTACACGAAGGTGTCTGGCCTCATACAATCTTCAGTCCAACATTGAAATCACACTCAGAGATGGTGTCAGGAGTTTAAATCAAAAGTAAATTTTGCTCAGTCATGCAGTGTTTTAGAAGCATATGTTGATGTAGCAAAACAATACATGGTTGAAGTTGACACATCTCTCACACCTTCGCACCACAGGTTAAACTAAATCCAGAATGTCCAGCATCAGGTGTAAGGTGCTAAAACCCATTTCAGTGGCATGACACAATCACCCCAAACAACATAGCAAAACACAGCAGATACAAAATCCAGGCCCTAGACATTGTGGAGGCACACATGAGAATTGCAGAATACCTTGGTTTTGCCACAACACATACACTTCTGATGTTGCACATCATATACATTTACTTTTTCAACCAACGCACTTGAAAACAGATATACCTTAGAGATAAGGGCCCAGACACCCATTTGTTGTGCAAAGTGTCTTGCTTGTGGTTTTGTACAGCCAACCTCCAAGACACACTATTTCCAGGATCCTGCAGTGCACACTTCGTACATCTGAACTGAAGCACATACATACTGAAGTCACAACTCTGAAATATCCTAGTAAAGAAGACGTGGTGTAGATACCTGGAACACAAAAACACAGTTACTTCAGACCTACATACATAGCTTTACCTTACCAAAAACAAATTAGAACTTTAATGTGGCACATTGATCACTTCAGTGGTGTATCTCACATGTGGCTCAAACTACCAACATATACAGCCCATATCATCTGTCCCAGGACACACAGTGTCACAATCACTAAACACTTGATATTTAGATTCATATCTGCACATCACTGCTCCAATGTATCAACACTCTTTACCACATATCTGCTATTTTGAGAAGTAGGTCTGGATAAGGTACCATCTTTACATCTTCACCTTCATCTTCCTCACTGTCATTATTTTCACAAGGTATTTCACTGGCCTCACCAGGTGGGTTTACGTGACCTGCATCATTATCATCAATGAGAGTTACGTTGCGAATTAGGGCAATGTTGTGGAGGATACAGCAGGCCACTGTGATCTGACAAACCTTCCTGGGTGAGCAGAAGAGGGCCCGACCACTCTTTTCCAGGCATCAGAATCTGGCTTTCAGGAGCCGAAAAGCCTGCTCCACTGGCCGACATGTCCTGCCACAGGCCTCTTGATAGCAGACTTCCCCTAGCATTGTGTGATCCCTCCACAGCGTCAATAGCCATGGCATATTTGGATATGCTGAGTCAACTAGATGTCTGAATGATAGTAGTGCACAATGTGACCACATGAACCTGAAACACTGTACAAGACATGTCACATTAAAGAGGTAACAGACCACCCACAAGCCAGGCCCTCTCTGGTCTGAATCGTGACATTAGCCATGGAATGCTGCTGCTCTGTAGTATGAAGCCATCATGTGCAGACTCTGGAAACTTGGCAGAGACATGGGTAATGTACAAATCAACAAGGCAAACCACTTGCACATTAATGGAATGAAAGTGTTTCCTGTTCGTATACACCTGCTCACGGTCGTGTGGGTTGAGCCAAGCCGATATGTGTGCCATCTATGGATCCAATTACATTGGGGATGTCCAAAAAAATCACATTGGAAAAATTCTCTTGTCGTGGAAACTGGATGTATGTGCCAACATGTTTCAATAGAGCTGCAAGGACCTCAGTGAGCACCATACTGACCAGATGTGAATTGGAAAGTTCCTGTGGCAAAGAAATGTGATGCAGTCAACACCTTCACAAGTGGCGTAATATTTTGGATTCACCAGTCCTGGTGACTGGCTTAAGGTGCTCAGTAAGATCCAAAATAGTGTTGCAATCCAAACGACATTTCTGGATTATGTGTCTGTCTTGCATGGTCTGCAGATCAGATAATGGTAAAAAAAAACTGGAGGCATGCCCCTCCTCCTCCTAGGTACCTAGGTGAGAGACAGAAGCAACATGCTATATTGAAGGAGTACAATGATGGACAAATGTGTTAGCTGGATGGGAAATGTTATATAAAGTAATTATGACCTAAATGAAGGACATCAACACTGACATCATAACAATACTACTTAGCTCAACATCCATTGCTTGCCTATCTCACATATTTACCACAGCAGCCAGACAGTACTTGTTACCATATTTATCAAAATGTCGACAGTACTAAAGAGTTAATTTCATTACATGTGTGTGCAACTTTTTTCAGCAAGGAATACCTGACCACATCTGACAGAGTTGAACAGCACAACTGGACACTGAATCTTGCTGGCGATGGACAACACTTGTGTGTAATGATTGTACAACTAATAGGTGTATGTGAACAACATATACCAGTGCTCAAGCTACACATTTTGTAAAATGAAGTCACAGAATTGGTACATTTTAGTGAATGACACGACCGCTAGGATGGTGCATGCCCTACATAGAGATAATGACTCATGGAGGCTCCTAACGTCAGCGGTCAAAGACTGTGAGTCCAGTGCTCACTTCCGTGGCGGTCTCTCCCATAGGCTAACGTTGGGGAATGTGACCCAGCAAGCCAATCATTATGCGTTTATACGTGCATGACCAGGTCTGCAGCGCATAAGTATGTGAATGTTTGAAATCATGCTTATTTGCCTACTTTCACTATACCATACACACTTCCTCGCCATTAGCTGCTGTGTACCACCTCTGAGAGCAACAATGCAGGCCAGATAGGTGTGAGGGCCCCTGCCTTCACTACGAAGGAACTGGAAATCCTGGTTAAAGAGGTCCTTCCCCTATATGGACAACTATATGACTCTTCAGAGGAGCAGGTGAGATTTGCAGGATGCTTGCTGCTCCATGGTGTCTAAAACTGTATATGTCACTTTCTAACAAAATGTCAAGGGCTTATCTGTGATAAACAAATATCTGCAGGATAGATCTTGGCATCGCTGGCAATCTCATGGCTGTGGTGGATGATGTATGAATGTTCAGCTCCTACACTACAATGGGTCTAACTAGCACCATCTTCCTACTCAGGACCATGCATGATCTTCATAATGCATTTAGCAAAGTTCAAGAAGTTGTAACGCACAAGGCAAAATTGTGCCCAAGTGTCAGTTAAACTACATTTTATGTCAATGGCGAGAAAGTAGTCAATGTGTGTGTGTGTTTTAAAATGAATGATATTATCTGAACTTTTGATACACTACAGTTTCTCAGTGACATGTCAGAACACTGCCTACACATGTATGTGATATTGTTATGCGAAGTAGGTGCTGAATACTCATTCTCCCCCTCTATTGTATCCATTTAGGTCAATGCCCATCTCAAGCGACGTCATTGAAAAGCCATCACCTGGAAAGTGCTGTCCTTTGGAGTCCATCCCCGGTGAAGCATCCATTGCTGAAAAAGGTGATAGGACCTACGACGGAAATGCTATAACATCACACAGTTCCAGCTTGGAAGGTCCTCCCCACTTCATAGAGGCGTGCACAGGACCCTGAATCACATGATGGACTGTATCCTGATGGTGGCCTGTCCTGAGCTAGATGGGCTGTTGAGAGTCCAACAGCAGCTCGGAGGGGGTGAGTAATGTACTGCACAAAACACATACAGCTTGACAACTTTTGTACATAACAGGCGATTTCATTCACAACTAGCTGAAGTGTGGTTGCTTAACATGGGTTGGTCTGCTTGGCTAATTAGACAACAAAATATATGGCCATCAGCATGTGAACAGGTGTCTCTGACCATTGTCATTTTTGTAGATTATGGTCATTCTGCCAATCTGATGTATTAACCCCTTCGCTGCGCCCGTCGGCCAACGGCCGTCACGAGCACTACCTCCGTAGTGCTGCGCACGGCCGTTGGCCGACGCGGCCCCGCCCACCCTGCTAAACCGCCGCACCGCGGTGGAATTGCCGCCGCGGTTAAGCGGTTAAAATGTAAGTCATTGCATTAAGCACAAATGTGTATTATGCGGAGAATCATGTTAGGCAACATCAATGTCAGGGTTTAATCTACATAAATGTGTTGATAACACAAAGGAAGACAGTGTGTTGAATACAAAATGTATAATGCTGATGGTGAGCAGGACATACACATGGTCAGAGGTATGATAGTATAGTCTCAATATGTGACGTTCCATTCTGGTGACCTGCCATTACTCATGTATGTGACATGATAAATGTCAATATATGAGAATAGACATAACACTGCCTTAAATCGTATGTTGCATTGTGTGTCCATGTTGCATCAATTATGGGCACACATGTCATGGGGTACATAACCATGATACTGTGGTGTCAGTTAAACCTTGTCATGAAGTGCCCCATAGTACACCAGTGTCTATGAGTTCAAAATTCTCAGCAGTGCCAAATGCTTTGCCCTTCTGAATATGCCTTCTAAATTAGACGGGATGTACTAGATACATGTACCTTATGTGTAGCATCATTTGGAGGTCATTTAGGCTCGGAACAGTTTGGTGTAAGTGTCTGACATGCAAATATTGTGTTAATATTGACAACAGAGATAACTGATGTGGTAGAAATGTGAATTGACTGACATATTAGATGTCATTACTACATTGAAAGATTGAGCTCACCATAAATTGATGAAGTTTGAGTACTTATTATACAAATGTCTTACCAGGACATGATGGCATGACAAGATTAAGCTCATATATTGCCAACTGGCTTTGAGTAGCAAGGTATTTTTTGACATTTATTCGTACAAATGAAATGAAGAATCAAGCAGTGTCATGTTGGCACGTCATGTTGTATGAAATGCACAGATGTTGTACTCAGACTCTTGGCCCATAAAAAAATACACATGTAAGGTATCATGACATTTACTCTTTTGAAGTTGTCCCATGGATACATGCTTGCAGTCTTGTGGAGTGTCTACAAAGTTTAACTACCTGTGTGTCATGATGGTTGCATATAACTAAGTTAACTTGTCATTTCCACAACCACCAAGGCAAGTAGAGGAGACAGGGCCCAGGATCCTGGTGAAGCAGCTGACACAAAGGGGTCAAAGCTGGATTCCAACACCAACAGAGCCTGTGGTCAGGAGGGCAAGGGGAGTGCCAAGGAAGACACAGACGACACATCTACATCTGTTGAGTTGGACTACAGTGGTCACTCCCTGGTGGTGGCGGCTACTACACACCTTGATGCAGATCCACATTTGTCCACTACCCCCATTCCATCCCATACCATCCTGGTGCTCCCCAAACAGCTTTCTAGGCCCACTACTTTAAGAGGGGAGCTGTCTTCACACCTCCAGGCACCTCTGCCCCTGTGCCCCCAGCTGCTCTTTGTTGAGGAGGCCATTTACCTCCTGAAACGGATCTCTGTTGGGCAGACTGCACTAATAAATGCAATCCAGGGTTTGGGTAAGCCAACGTGCTCAGATGGCTGTCTACCTGGGTAGCATTCATAATGGTATGTGTGCCCTACAGTGATATTTTCAGGCTCTGGCACCCTCAACAATGGCAGCATTGTACCCACCCCAGCCTTCCCACCCACATCATTCCTCATCCCCATCCCCAGTCCACATCCATATGCCTGCACCTTTCCAAAGCCAAATTACAAACATCCATGCATGCACCCAGACAGACAAATGTAGCACACCACAGAAATCCCCACCCACAGTCACCCATCCCACACACATCCTTACAGCCAGCCATCCCCATCGACAATCACCCATCGCACCACACCTCCACACAGCCAGCCATCCTCACCCACAGTCACCCATCCCACACCACCTCCACAAAGCCGGCCATCCCTACCCACAGTCACCCTTCCCACCACACCTCTACACAGTCAGCCATTCCCACCCACAGTCACACCTCTACACATTTCAATTCATTCCACTCTCTCTACCTCCCAACCTGATCCCAACCTTATTTTACCTGAAACCTCTGCCCAAGCCCAGTTCATCATGTGTATTGGACTGATGGAGCCGGGTTCCATGTTCTAGATTTACTTTGGAACCCATGGTTGATGGCTCTTTGTGTGGAGGGGAGAAAAATCATTTGCCAAATCACATGCTACAATTTCAATGAATCACAGAATCACAGACTCCTGATTCAAAGTTGAGTTAGTTTATTACAAAGCCAAAAACAGCTGGACATACAGACACCTCAAAATGAGGGTGTAGAAATACATTGGAACTAATACAAAACCAAACCTACAGGTAAAGTTGGGTTGATGTAGCATACAAAGGATTACCAGTTCTACAATTAGGACGCAGAATATAACTGCGCCAACGTCTACACTCTTCTTCATTAGGGGTTCGTAAGTAAAAAGCATTAGTCTCTCCCTACACTACCAATTTCGTTACATCCCTACTTATCATTTCCCAGGCAAATTCAGAAAAAGGTGTCAGCATGTGAAGCTTCCTAAGAAGTGCACTCACATTGAATGGGTCAAGTAGCATAAAGCTACTGAGCTCGTTCTAAGATGCTCTCTTCTCTCCAAGCATGGCAGAAGTCCCCGGACTCTGTCCCTAACCCCAACAAAAAAAATCATAGGACACACCCATCATCAAATCACACGATCATCCCATCCAGCTGGACACCTCCCCGTAGGTAACAGCGCTCCCAGGCTCTTGCTCGATGACCTTGATTCCCAGGCCCTCTGGAGTGAGAAAGAACACCATCCCACATTATCAGCATCACTTATACAAATGTATCTTCTTCTCCCTAAGACGAGCACCTAAAACAAAATCCTTACTCTAACAAGTATGAAATTCTCAGCCTGCAACAGAAACGTGAGAAAGAACACATCTTGCCGACTCATACATTTTATGAATAAACCCATCAAGAGAGCACGACAGGGAAAAAATACATATGAGGCCTACAGAAATCGGCTAATGTAAGAAGCAACATGACACTACATTTAGCACACATATGCGTGATCATTAATACTGCTGTGCACAGTTAAATCAATGCATTAAAAAGTAAACAAATTAACTCTCGTTAGTTGCATGTAAAACTCGGTACATTAAGACTTTTCATAAAATAGCACGCAATTACAATGTGTATTTTTCCATGTTATACGAATGCCTATCACCTCACTTATAAGTAATTGCATTGCATAAACTAATAACCAGGATGTTAACACGACAAAGGAATATGTGTGTAGGTGCGAACTACTCGTGATTATAATGCACCCCTATTAATGAAAAAACACAATTGCGCTCTATCAGTCCCACCTTCTGATGACAAGTGTCATTACAATCATTTGCATCTCCCTATAGAAAGAAAGGAACTAAACAGAAGTCGTAGCCAGTCTTCCCTGACGGAACTTTTTGAGGTTCTTAAGCTTCTCATAGTGACTGTCCTGCAGTCTCTCCAGTCTCCTCTCTCGCTATCTGACAGAACTCTCAACCTGTCTTGATTTATTCCACTTATAAGCTCTTATCGCTCCCAGCAAAAGAATGATACAAATCACAACTATTATTATTGGCTTCAAGATATAACCAATAAATCCCTTCCCAAGACTTGCAAACCAACTTCCAACCTTCCCAAATCCTTTGCCAACCTTATCCCAAAGACCCTCTGTTGCCAAGTCATGTATCTCATGGTGTATCTCAGTGATGTTACTTATATACTTCCTCAGATCTTTACCATGATCTGGGATATAAGTACAACACTGTTGAACCCTCAGCATTTTACAGACTCTGCCCTGTTTTGCTAACAATACATCTAAAGCAAGACAATTTTGCATCACCATCTCTCCATCTGCAAGTAACAAAGACTGAGCTGTATTTGCTGACAACTTGTCCACAATGGTTGATAATCTTCTGAAACCACTCCCAAACTTGGTATTATTGCTCCAAACACATCTCCAACAATTTCCCCTGCACTTTCACCATGTTTCTCCCTGTGGGATGACTTTCCCTCCAAAGGTCCCAAATCCTCTACATGGTATATCTTAGGGAAAACAACAGCTACATAACATGTGCCATACCAATTCAGTGACAATCGAACATAAGCACTTTTCCCACACACAAAATACACATTTGGCACCACTTATACAGCCTCCTGTAAGAACTTCTCTGCAGTGGCTTCAATTGTAAAAATGTGATCACACACACTCTGTCCCACAAAAATCTTATCATAATATGTTTGTACCTGTCTGACACAAATCATTCCCCGTTGTTCTAAATCTAAAGCTATTGGATTATAACTCCCTCTAGCCTTGTGTGCTAACTCTTCCTTGGTCCATGCAACTTTTCCCTCTCTATAGTTAAGCTATATGGAAAAGTAATACTCATAATGACACTTGCCATCAAACATGCTAAGCAACAAGCTACAAGTGATACCATACATCAGAGGCAGGTGATGATATTGGATGCCCTCCTCAACCGATGCTGATAACCGCATACACACATAACAATCTCTCACATCCATCGTATTCACATATTCATACAACAGCTTCGCATAAGCATTCAGCGTATAATCACCTTTAAACAAGTCTACATGTAGCATGCGACTAGTTTCATCAATCATAGCATAATCAGCTCCTAATGTTCCCTCTTTTGTGCTAGAAGTGGTAGGTGTGGCTGTTCCTTGTATTCCCGCCCCATCAGCTTCTGCTTCATGTAAACTTTTAACAGTTATGACGATAACTACCATAATAACTATGCTCACCACTAATATGAGTGTACTTATTACACATTTTGTTCTACGGTTCGGACCTCCAGACTCCATTTTTGGGTGAGTTTGAGTTGCCCCAGCAAGAAGATAAATGCAAAGTCTCTTACTCTGCCTCTCACTGCTGGTCAACAAGGTTGGCACACAGAAATAATTTCACAGTTCGTTGCACAACTATTTACACAGTTCAGGAAGACTTCCCTAGCCCTCTTTCTTCTTCTACGGAAAGATCCCTGAATTTTTTCTTCTTCCACTCGGGCCTAGGTTGTCCTCTTTAGAGCAAATTTTTATTTACAGTTCATTTGACATCTCTTAAGAGATCAGAGCCAATTTCATTAATGACACGCTGTAAAAGTTCAAGATGGAAAGCTGCAATTTCCTGAGCTGGTGGCTGATACCCTAAAGTCGGGAACGAAAGATCTCGCAAAACCAGGCTTCTCAGACGACTCAACCTCGGAGGATTTGGTACAGTCAATGTCAAAACTCCATTAGTTTCTACTCCAGGGACCAACAGTTCAATCTCAATCATCAATTCTGAATCTCTCCGCGTTACTCGTCCAGATCTCAACCTCCCTGGACCTCACTGTTTCCGGCATCTGTAATCAGGTAATTCCACTCCGGAGCAGCGTATCTCTGACACGTTACTCTTGCTCTTCTTGACCTCCTCAAACTCCTTTGTGCTTGCTCTGTGTCGCTCAACTCTGATTCAGATGTTTCAGATACAGGAGCAAGGTCTCTTTCAGGCACAAGTCTCAAGATCTGTCTCTTTTGTCTGACAGGCCATGATTCTCTTGCGGCTTTTGCTCTTTCCCTTTGCACCCGACCACTGCTCACAGCAGTCCCTTAAGCTGAGTCGGACTCTGTACCACATGCACCGTTACCTTCTCCCTCAGAGTCTGTACCTGGACTTTGTGTAGTGTGACCCTCCTCAGCTCGACATGGTGGACAACCAGCCTCGTCAGAAACCCCCACAGCTTGACTTGTCCCCTCTGGTGGCCTCGCAACCATGGCTGGATTTTCTTCAGGGAGAGGAGCTGTTTCTTCAGAGGGTCCTGGAACTTTGCGGGTATGGGATGCGTGAATCCAGTTCTGCAAGCTATGTTCGTCGCCTAAAAAATCACCTGGAACGGACCTTGCCAATGAGCATCAAGACAATTCTTCCTCACATGCATCCGGACCAGTACCCAGTCACCTGGACACAGGTCATGACAATGGTCCTTTGAGGTCAGTGCAGTAGCAGCTTCAACCTGGTGAGACACAGAATGGACCACGTCAGGCAGTCCTTTGCAATAATCAAGGATCAAATCATTGGTGGTGTTTATCAATGCTGTGGATGGCACCGCTGGCAAACGCATCGCCCTCCCCATCAATATTTCTTGTGGCTAGAGTCCTGTTCTCCTATCTGGAATGTTACGGAAGCTCATCTGTACCAAAGGCAATGCATCAGGCCAATTCAGAGAAGTTGAGGAGCACACCTTTGCCATTCTCATCTTTAAGGTTCCATTGACCTGCTCCATGATACCAAACGCCTCCGTTCTGTAGCTAGAGTGCAATCTCTGAATCTCGCTTTGGAAATGAGTTTCTCTTTCCGATTTCCAATGAGGTTGGAAATCCGAAGCGGGGAATAAGTTCCCTAGCAACAGCTTTGCTACTGTGAGACTGTCACACCTCTTAGTTGGATATGCCTCTACCCATCGTGAAAAGACACACACCACCACCAGAATGTACCTCAACCCATTGCACCTAGGCATCTTGATGAAATCCAAGTGGAGTCTGTTAAAAGGACCCCCTGACCTTCCAATGTGACTTAAGGCAACCACAGTTTTCTTTCCAGCATTCATGTGTTGACATGTAACACATCAGTGGCACACTGCTTCAGCAAACACACATAACCTCAGGTTAAACCAGGTTTGTCTGAACACACGCACCATGGCATCTCCCAATGTAAACTGCTCCATGAATATGCCTTCCCATAGGGCTTAGTAAACAGTCCGGCAACACTGCACTTCCATCTGTTGACACCCAAATGCCATCATCTCTTTTCTCACAGCCTGCTTTAATCCAACCAGCTTCTTCCTGATCCGACACTTCTACCTGCAGACGCTTGACCTCATCCCAGGTGTCTGCTATGGCTAACATCATGCTGAGCTCGGTTTTCTATGTGCTCTTTCTTGAATAAACCCCATTGAAAATGCAACCTTGTTCGGCACAAAAGCGTGCAACCTCATCTGCATACCCTTCCCATGAGTAACACATTTCACCACAGCTACTTCCTTCGGTCATTGTAAAGCTTCCAACAGTTGTCTCACATATTCCCCATTTCTGATTGGAGATCCTGATGACGTTAAGATCCCCCTCTGTGAAAATAGCTTTCCAAAGTCATGAACCACACCGAATCCATACTGGCTATCTGCACAACTCAAAGCAATGATTTCAGCTACTTGTGCGAAGTACACTCCCTGTAGGCAAGCAGCTTCCACGACTCCAGAATTGGTACAGAGAGCAAATTCTGCTCTCAAATAACCCCCATTGTCTCTTAACCATCAACAAAGAGAATTTGGTCTGACTCAGGCAGAGGTTCATCAACAATGTTGCGTCTCGGTTTGGTGCAAACTTCAGTCACATCCAGCCAGTCATGGTCCTCACAGTCTTCAGCTTCAACATTTGGGATAGGCATTAAAGTAGCAGGATTCAACAAAGAATATCTCTTCACAGTAACATTTTCAGAGGCCAAAATAACCTGCTTATAATAAGTGAGCCTGTTATTGGTCAAATGCTGCGTTTTGGATCTCGTCATCAGGAGCTCAACTGAGTGTGGAACATATACAGTAAGAGGATGACCCATCACAATACTTTCACACCTTTCAATGCTGACACCAGTTGCAACAACGGATCCGAGACATCTGGGCAATGCTGAAGCTACGGGATCTAATGTAGCTGAGAAGTAAGCCACTGGTCCACGGACACCCCAGTGTGTCTGGGTGAGTACCGACAGTGCACAACCCTCCCGCTCACATCAATATAGCGAGAATGCTTTATTGTAATCGGGCATTCCCAGAACCAGAGCTCTCTCTCAGCTACAAGAAGGCAACCAAAGAGTTTTTATCCCATGGTATCGGATCACTCAAGTCTTTAAGCGTCAAATTCTGCAAAGGCTTCGCCTTCGGTGAAAAGCTGGGAATTCGCTGGTGGCAGTAGCCAAACATTCCCAAGAACATCTGGACTTCCTTTTGTGTGATAGGCACATTAATTTTTATAATCACTTCAATGCGGTCTGGTGACACCTTTCTCTTGACTTTCTCAATGCGATGACCCAAATACTGGACCTCAGGCAAACAGTACTGAAGTTTGCTCGGGGACGCCTTGAGTCCATTTTCTGCCAGGTGATTTAACAGGTCAACAGTATCAACTCTGCAAGCTTCCTCAGTCTCTGAGGCTATCAGGAGGTCATCAATGTACTGCACAAGTACTGAACTTTGCACTAGACTCTCAAGATTCTTCTTCAAAATCTGATTAAAGATCGATGGACTCTCAGTATACACTTGTGGGATACAACACCACAAATACATGGTTCTACAGATGGAAAGCGAATAAAAATTGGCTTTTCTCATGGCAGGGTACTGAGAAGAATGCTTGGCATAGGCTAATCACAGTGAACCATTCAGCCTGACAAGAAATAAGATCACAGATATATTCAGTACCACAGGACAACATGGGACTGCGATCGTGTTGACCTTCCGCAGGTCTTGCACAATCCTGTATTTTCCATTCTGTTTCTGCAATCCCATTATGGATGAATTGCACGGGCTTTCTAAAATCTCTTTCAGAATGCACTGCTCGATCATTGACTCAACCACAGGTATAATTCCTGCCACCATTTCTGTGGTCAGATTGTACTGGGGCGTTCTTGGAAACTGAGCATTGCGCTTGATCTATATCTTTACTGCCTCAACTCCTCGAATTAATCCTTCTCCTGTGAAGTTCCACACACCGGTGAGACAGAGTCCCTCAAGTCATACGGCACATCATCCACTGTTAACACGGGGAACATCTCTACACAAAGATTCTAGTTTGCCAGTTTCAATGCAATGTCATCATCTTTAGTCTTTAATTACACTCCTTTGGGCGTGCAATGATGGTATAATTCAATTTACACAAAAGGTCACGTCCTAACAAGCAGACTTAACTCGAATCACACACCACAAACTGGTGCCAATCCTGAAATGTTCCTATTCTTACAGGTATCTCATCTGTCAATGCATTCGTCATTCTCCTATTTTCGACTCCTGCAACTTGAATTGATTGTCCCGAGAGAGGAAGGTTTGGGACTACTGCGGACCTCACAGTAGAAAATGTGATGGGCTGACCGTCCACATCTGCCTTCACATACGGTCCTTTCTGGTCTACCTCCAAGACTGCTCCAAGGGTACAGTCTTCTTCCCCCCTCAGGCACTGTCACTCTAACGGATTGGGAACGACCACGTCTAGACCTTCAATAAAGGGCATCTGGTGGCACACTCGGTTACCCTGTGAAATTCTCAGAGGTTGGGGTACCTGTACTTGCTGACTCGTACCCCCCATTGACAGATCTGGGTCTCGTTACAGTATTTATACCATCAGCTGCCAGCACTATCTCCTCATCTTGAAACTGATTTGCTGGATGAGCTTGGCACTTGCACTTCCAATGCCCGATTTTTGTTACAGTAATGACATGCGGTAGTCTTTTTTAGAGTGCTGACATCCATTCCTGTCTTGGGATCTATTCCCCTCCCTCCTCCCTGTCCCGGGTGGGTTGACACATTCTGGGTCCCTCCATGCCCATTCCCCTGCTTTCGACCCAAAGTTTCTCCACTTGTCTGTGCTTGCTCCACCCTATCTGCGTTCCTCATCTGGACCAGCATCAGTTTATCCTTTATCTTCCTGTGTATAGAATCCACCTCATCACTACAGTATCTGGCATAACGCAGGATTACATATATACAGATTTGTTTTGCTAGCAGATCAAATGCTGTTGAATCATGAAGCTAATGTCAGGTCTCAGTCCCAACACAAACTTGGAAACAAACTGTCCCATATCCTTAGGGTCTAGATAATCCAACCCACTGTACTGTTTAGAGGCTTGCAAGAGCTTTCATAGTACTCATGTACTGACTCCGTGGGTTCTTGGGTCGTTCAATCTATCTTAACCCAATCGATGTCTTGTGGGGTAACCTTGGACTGCAACCATGTGATTACCTTCTCAAACTTTTTCATGATCAGGGGTGACGGACCATGCGTTATAGGGTCGCCATCTGGTTCAGCAGATGGCCAATCAACAGCAATTTTGCAAGCTGTACCACAAATTACTATGAACCACAATGTTAAACAGCTTGTTCAAATCAACCCACAACACTTTTGAAAACTTTACAAAGCAATCAACTTGCTTATACCATTCAGAAGGTTTCTCCCTCAGCCAAGGAAAATCATTTGTAAATGCTGCAAATCACCCCTGCTCCATGGCACTAGCACATACCCTCTGCTCGGTACCTCTCGCAATGAGTAGCCTCTACTCCTGCTGTCCCTCCCCGGGAGGGGGTGTATCTCCTATTCCTTTCCTGACACTCTTTTGCTTCAACCATTTTTCTTCCCTTCTGTCAAGCATACTCCGCGCACGCATCCCCACAACCAATTCTCGAATGTGCGTTTTCAACCCTGTGACTCTCTTCTTTTCCAATTCCTGGTTACTGTAATTTAGCCTGTGACTTCCCTGTAACATTTTTGTCTTTGAAAAATCCACATCATACTTCTGGGCCAATTCTGTCAGTTTTTCATGTGCCCATCTTACCTTGCGAGTAACGTCCTTCGCCACTAAAAGCAACTCATCCTGCTCGTAAAGTTCTATCCTTTCCAAAGGCAAGCTCCCACTAATTACCTCATCTGTCTCTGCCTTCAACCTCACCACATCTAACAATGTTGCCTTTACTGCAGCCTTGATCATTCCCTGACTTGACACACTACTCTGTCCTTCTCTTTCGCTACTCTGATTCCTGTGGCGATTTCCTGGTGCTGTAGTCTGCGAGATGTGCTGATCTCTGTAACCTCCTTGATCTGAACTTACTTCCAATATTCTTCCCATGGGACCTCTAACTGGAGCTTCCCACATCCTTACATTTTAATTTCAATTTGCCAATGACACTGATCGTATGGCACTAGACCCAGCACGCACCCTCGAAGGGTCTGCGGTTGCTGGTAATGGAGTACTAGCTTCCACAGGCACCAAACATTGAACATTTCCATCTATCATTACATTTCCTGCTGACTTGATCCTTTCTCCCAATTCTGCTGGTAGCTGACCACTGCTTTCCCCTAAACCTGGGTCATACACTGAAACTACAGGTCCAATGGTGACCGGTACCGTAAGGGCTTCCGGTAACAACATAGCAGCGCTAAATTCACTCAGCTCTGTACTTCCCGGTGCTGGCATCCCTATCCCTTCTGTCTTTGCTGAAATCTTTCCCACTAGTCCCGCTCTAGGGTCTGTCTGTGGCAATAACATTCTCTCCATACTTGCTGCATTTGCCAATTCTTATCTCCCTTCTTCTGAATTTGGATTGTATGGTGGAGGACGCTCTGCTAATAATCTGTCTAACAAGCTGTCATCGGTGTCACTCTCATCATCTCCATTCTTGTTCCGAGCATCTCCTTCTTTCACTAAAAATGGGTACAACCTCTCTCCCTCAGTTGTGTCCACTCTCCACCTCTTTAGCTCTGATTTCCATCATGCATTCTGATATGCCTTCATCGCTTTCTTCATTCTTCCCTGATATCTTTCCCTGTTCTTTGCCTGAGCTGCTTGCATCCAAGCATCCAATGCCTCAAACTGTGTTGGTCAAAGGTGGGGGCCGTAATGAAGACATCACTTCCCTCAATTGATAAAATACCTCCAATTGAAATGAACCATACCGTGGAAGGGCCAAACCTCCCTCCTTTTCAGTAATTTTATGCCTAAGCCAGACTATAGTATAGAGATATACATTCATTGCCATGTGCTGGGGTTTCCTCGGGTGGTGCTTCCTCACCCACTCGAGTTACCACTCCTCCATCTCCCCTACAAAGATCTCATAATACTTTAAAGCATTGCATGATTAAAACAAATTATTTTACCAACAAGAATTTTCCGTTCAACTTTCTGATGACAACTAGCCAATCTCAGTGAAGCATTACACCAACCGACCTTTAGCAGCGTGCACACTCTGACGTCACTTCTTCCCCCTTACAGCAGTTCACCCTCCTTTACAATCTCCCTTTACACATTCACTCTCGCAATCATAGAAACAAGTAACTGTCTGTCTACAATATGACCGGACAGTTAGATAAACAAGTAATTGTATGCCTTACTAAACTATCGATAAAATTCAATCACCCAAGAGCATTTATGCACCGTGACCCTTGACCTGCACTGGTCACTCAAATCGCTGTAGTCGAACCCCTGTGCATGAGGTTTTCCACACATGATTCTAACAAGTCCACTCACACAAAGTTCTCTGTCTCGAGCGGGTTGTCGATAGTGCTTCACGACTTCCCAACAAACCAATGGTCAGACAATACAACAAATCAGTATTTTCTACACTACAAATATATCCCGGGATCTTAGGCTACTCTTGAGCCTGATAATCATAACAAAACCAAAACTCATGGATCGCATGCATTCAGCCTGAAACCACATTCACTCGACTGTCATCCCTTCTCCGCAAAACATCACACAATCAAATCATCACCGCAATCTAACACACAACACATCCCTATTCAACAATCACTCTACCGTTCACCGCTGTTCTCGCTGCACCGTCAAGCTCTGTCGGTCTCCTCCAAGTTCTTCGCTTTCGATCATTGGGGCTCTCTTTCTTTGGGCTCTATGGGTCTACATTTTTCTAGAATTTTCTAGATCCTCCCTTCACTTCAAGAGGAAACCATCCTACTCTGTTACCAACTGAAGGAGCCGGGTTCCACGTTTTAGACTTACTCTGGAACCTCTGGTCGATGGCTCCTTGTTTTCTGCATAAAAGTGTGGAGAGTAGAAAAATAATTTGCCAAATCATACGCTACAATTTTAATGAATCATGACTCCGAAGAATCACAGACTCTCGATTCAAAGTTGAGTTAGTTTATTACAAAGCCAAAAACAGCTGGACATACAGACACCTCAAAATGAGGGTTTAGAAATACATTGGAACTAATACAAAACCATACCTATGGTGTATGAAAGTATGGGTAAAGTTCAGTCGATGTAACATACAAAGGATGACCAGTTCCAGAATTAGAATGCAGAATATAACTGCGCCAACGTCAAGAGTCTTCTTCATTGGAGGCTCGTAAGTAAAAAGCATTATTCTGTCCTTACACTACCAATATCGTGGCATCCCTACTTAGCCTTTCCCAGGAAAGTTCAGAAAAAGGTGTTAGCACTTGAAGCTTCCTAAGAAGTGCACTAACGTTGAATGGGTCAATAGCATAAAGCTACAGAGCTCATTCTAAGATGCTCTCTTTTCTCCAAGCATGGCAGAAGTCCCCAGACTCTATCCCTAACCTCAACATAAAATTCGTAGGACACACCCATCATCACATCACAAGATCATCCCTTCCAGCTGGACACCTCCTCGTAGGTAACTTTCCATGCTGTAAAAGCACTCCCAGGCTCTTCCTCGATAACCTTGATTCCCAGGCCCTCTACACTGTGAAAGAACACTGTCCCACATTATCAGCATCGTTTATTCAAATGTATTGTCTTCTCTGTAAGCCTAGCTACTAAAACAAAAGCCTTATTCTAACTAACAAGGATGAAATTCTCCACATGCAACAGAAACATGAGAAAGAACAGATCTTGAAGGCTCATACATTTTACGAATAAACCCATCTAGAGAGCACGGCAGGAAAAAATACATATGAGGCCTACAGCAATCGGCTAACATAAGGAGCAACATGACATCACATTCAGCACACATATACGTGATCATTAATACTGCTGTGCACAGTTAAATCAATGCATTACAAAGCAAACAAATTAACTCTTGTTAGTTGCATGTACATTAACACTTTTCACAAAATAGCACGCGATTTCAATGTGGATTTATCCACGTTATACGAATTTCTATCACTTTACTTATAAGTAATTACATTGCACAAACTAATAACCAGGATGTTAACATGACAAAGGAATATGTGTGTATGTGCAAACTACTCATGATTATAATGCACCCCTACAAAAGAAAAAGCACAATTACGCACTATCAGACTTTGCACTGTAGGAAATTTCTCTTCCAACCCACCACCCAAGTCCACTTTTACCATCCCTGTTAGAAATGGGGGTCTCTAGTTGGCAAGGGTTTTCACCTTTGTCCAAGTAGAGACCCTTCCTTCTAGTCAGGATATGGGAGTTACACTCCTAAAATAACCCCTGCTTCACCCCCTTGGTAGCTTGTCACGAGCAGTCAGGATTTTCTTAGAGGCAGTGTGTAAAGCATTTGCACATAACCAACAGTAATACAGCGAAAGCACTACAAAAGGACACCACACCAGTTTAGGAAAATACCCAATATTTTTATATATCCAGAACAAGACCAAAAATGATAAAAATCCACCATACGGTTCTCAGAAATCGTCAATAATCAAAAATAGACTTTAAAATACAGTTCCTTGAAGTCGATAGCTCCTTCTGGGATATCACGACGTTGTGAACAACAAATCCAAACAGTTCTGGCTGACCGCGGCATCGCGGGCAAACTACGGTGTCGGGAATACCCGCAAAACAGTACCTTTAGAAATGTAGGGCATCGGCGACCTCTTGATGAGCCTCGAAGGGCCGGCATCCGCAGGTGTCAGTTTCGGAAGTCAGTGCAGGAGTCGTTGGGCCCTTGAAGTCACACGCATTGCAGATCGAACTCCTCGCGCTGGAAGTCGGAAGCGCCAGCATTGGCGGGCATCGGGCCTGTGGTGCGAAGTGCGGCATGCGTGCCCTCAGGTCACGGTGCAGGCAGCAGGTCGGTGATGGTCCTCCAGAGGCATCGGTGAGACCAGGGCTGCTGTGCGAAGTGATGCGGTGCTCCTCGCGGTGCTTGCAGGTCACGGTGCATGCAGCGGCATTGTTGCTGCTGAAGCGCTGTCGTCAGCTGACGAACTGGAGTCGATGGCGCTGGCATCAGTAGGCCAAAGCTGCGGTGCGGGATGAGGATGGTGCGTTGTATAACTTACGAGCGGTTCCATCGAACCACGGTGCAAGCAGCTGTGTTGATGTCCGGGTGGAGCTACGTCATCAGTGAACCCAGGTCAGCAGTATGAAGTGAGGTGGTGCGGAGTCCGGTGCCCACAGGGCGTGGTGTAAGCAGCGGCTCCGTGGCGGCATCAGGTGACATTGCCGGTGAGACCAGGGATGCGGTGCAAAGTGCAGCAGTGCCGTCTGCAGTGCCTTCAGGACACGGAGTCGGCAGCGACGTCGTTGACGGCGTCGGTTTGCTTTTTCCTCAGTTGTAGCACAAAATACATAGTCCCCTGTGCTGGTAACAGATGAACTTGAAGTCTTTGCTGTTCCTGAGACTTCTTAAACAGGGGGCAAGCTCTACCTCAAGCCCTTGGAGAAACTCACAAAAAGGAAGTTGCAGGAAGTTCAGTCCAGTCCTTTCACTGCCCAAGACAGAAACAGCCACTGCAGGCCAACCCAGCAAAGCACACAGCAAAGTGGTAGTCCCTCCTCACAGCTTCTCCAGAGTTCAATGTTCTGGAGTCTGAGCCCCAATATTAATACTCCAAATTCCTTTGTCCTCTCAGGCATAGAGTGTCTGTGCTTAATCCAAACCAGTTTGGTCCTCTCTGGCCCAGCTTCCCAGCAGGAGGCGGAGACAGCATTGTCCAAGGCAGACAGGGCCTATTCAGGTGAAAGGGAAATCTCCTCCCACCACTCTAAATGCAGACCGGGCCTATTCAGTTGCTAGTGAAAACTCTTCCCACTACTCTGAATGCAGCCCAGGTCTATTCAGCCCAGCCCTGACTCATCCATACTCTCTGGAGCCACTGCTTATCCCCAGCCCCTGTCACTCCAAAGCCAGACAGTCAATACGCATCCTAGCAGAGGCACACTGGATGGCTAAGCAAGAAAATACCTACTTTCTAAAAGTGGTATTTTCAAACACAAACATGTAAAAATCACCCTCACTAAAAGATGCATTTTAACATTCTGAGTTCAGGCATACTAAACGTTATATTCCGATCTGGTCCTAATGAGAAGTTATATTTATAAGATGTTATAAACTCTCATTCGATTCTATGGGACAGATAGCCTTTCAGTAGTGAAAAACGAAATGCACTGTAATTCACTACAAGGACATGTCACACACATCAGGGCATGCCCTACCTTTCACATACACTGCACCCTGCCCAAAGGGGTAACTTAGGCCTAACTTAGGGGTGACTCACATGTAAGAAGAGGGAAGGTTAGGGCCTGGTAAGTGGGGGCACTTGCCAGGTCGACATGGCAGTTTCAAACTGCGTGCAGATCCTGCAGTGGCAGGTCTGATTTACTTTTTCAGGGCTACTCATGTGGGTGGCACAATCAGTGCTGCAGGTCCACTAGTAGCATTTGATTTACAGGCCCTGGCACATTCAGTGCACTTTACTAGGGGCTTACCAGTAAATCAAATATGCCAATCATGGAAACACCAATCCATAATACAAATTTCACAGAGAGCATGTGCACTTTAGCACTGAATAGCAGTGGTAACGTGCCTAGAGTTCTAAAACCAACAAGAGCAGGTCAGGAAAAAATAGGAGGAAGAAGCTAAAAGTTTGGGGACAACCCTGCAAAAAGGGCCATTTCCAACAATTCCCATTCCATTTACCATCATGCCCAGACCCACCTGTACCAAATCAGCCTCCCAAAAGAGGAGGAGGAGGAGGAAGGCCCACCATCCGAAGAGAAAAACTACTTCAAGGGCAAAGTACACCCCCCATCCAACTCCCCCAATACCTCAGCGCCCCTATTCTGAACAGTTGTCTATCCTTCCGATGTGTTGTCCCTGAGGTGCCTGGCTTGCTCATCTGTTGCCACTCACAAGCTGGTTTTGTTTATCCAGCGAACAGTAGGCACTGGTGTTTGCACAGAAGCCAAACATACATGACTCTTGCATAGTAGACTGGCCTAAGGCCATGTTAAGTGTACATAGTTGTATTTTACATTTATTAAAGCAATATTTTCATATTTCAGCTTAAGTCCTGCCACCATTTATTATGTAAATCTTAAAGGTGAAATTATTGTTTTATGATTTTGTCACATGTGATGACCTTACATCTTGATTCTTGTTGACTAATATGAGTGAGACTTGATCGGGTTGTGATCACCAAATGTTGGAAAACTACAGAAGCAAGCCAATACTTTCAGATATACTAAATGTACTATTCTGACAACATGATACTGTAAAAATTAAATGTATGTCTGTGATGGCATTGTTGGAGATGTGAGATATCATGAACATGCATCCAGTTACTTGTTGGAATGTTTGAAGAGCTGTCGATGACAGGCTACACGTGTGATGTTGTACATACATGTATAATGCATTTTTTGTTGCCCTAAATTCACAATGTCGGAAGGCAGTTCTAGACATGTATGCAGATCATAGGTTCAGTTTCAAACTTAATTTGGTGTGCATGTCTGAAGATGCATTACAGATGTGTCCCCTAAGTATACTGTATCAAGGCACTATATATGCACATAGTTCTTGGAAACAATATTGGCCGTTGACAGTGGACATTTCACTCACAGCCATAAAAAAAAACCTATGCTTCAGTGAGTAACATGACAAACTACTTTGCTATGTCATAGGTGTCATGGTTTGTAACTATGCCCACTTATTTGATGGAACAATCAGGTTATGAAAAGGGAGAGGTCTAAAACATTTTAGTCACCATTGTGGGAAATTGCGTTGAACACATTGCATACGTCCTGTGATGGTTGCGAGACTATGTTGTGACTTCAGTGCAACACAAATAATCTATCTGATTTGTACACTGACACACCAGCAAATTCTAAATGATTGAGTACAATCACAATGGTCATGGATATCATCCTTACAGTGGATGTCTTGCCTATTTGATCTCCTCTAATGTACTTCTCAGCCTAATATCAGTTGTGTTGCTGCAGATTCATAGAACGAAAAATCCTCTCTCAGATAAGTAGCTTTGAGGAAAACACCTGCTGTAAACAAGGTGATACGGATTTCTGTTGACCAGATGGGGACATAGGAGGCAATGGAGGGGAGATCAGTCTGTGGATGAAATGTTGAATATGGATTCTTCAGAAGCGTCTATAAATGCCTGTGGCCGGTTTGTTTTCTAAATGTCTATGGCCCGTTTGTTTCTATGGGTCGCTTGATGCACACTCTGTTGACAACTGCTAAGATGGGTCATGCGTTGCTGTGCGTATCGTTAATTTCTTTTTTAAATGCTGCAAGTGGATGTTCAACGCATGGTAGGCAGTGTTGACTGCTGATTGAACTTCCTTTTTATGGGATAGGATGTTTTTGAACATCATGGTCCAATGGTGGTGTGTGTGCATGACGTATATGTAGGTGTCAGCGACCTGACCTCTTCACTTGCCAACTGACACTGCAGCAATACAGACCTGCTCAACAGTAGCTTCTATTTGCTTTCTCTGTTGCCCATAATGGCACGTCCCAAAGGGTTAAGGGATGGATGACAGTATTTGTTGTCAATGTCCATATCCTGACAATGGAGGATGTCAACAACATTCATTAATAGAGACCTACGTACATTGTAAAAGAGTTAAGGTCTGTACAGGTTTGCATGAAGAATGGGCATCATGTGTTTGAATGTTGCCAGATAAGATGTATTACCTTAGGTCGACATATATCTGATCAGTTAGGGTTATTGGGCTTTCTGCATGTCATGTGTATATCTCATGTGAATTACTGTCAATGATGATGTTAGGCATGTGTTTTAAATGAATGTTAATGCATTTGAGAGCAGTAATTCTAACGAAATGTCCATGAACACATACATGTCAATGGTTACATCAGTGAGACTCAATAAGCTGTAGGATCATTTAGTTTTAGGTTTGTCCATGTTATCAGCCTGTGTAATTACTGCTTAATGGCTAAATATGTGATGTGAATGGTACACTGTGTGCTGGTGAAACAGGATGCTGAAAGTAGAGGCAGATGCTGAAAGTAGATGCAGATTCATTGACTCCACTTATGCATGGGTACATGATATTTACTGCTAGGCTATGTGAGTGTTTTGTAACGTAATGGTTTGACTGTCCTCAGTCAGACTCCCTCACTACACTGTTCTCTCCATTCTTTGTGTCCAGGTTGGATAATGGATTTTTAGCAAATGTCTGCCCCTGACCATGGACTTTTCCATGTAGTCCCACACTGTGTTGAAAGGTGTTGGAAGTGAGTTAGGGCAGGATGGTATTTCGCATGTTCTTATCAAATTTAGTCTGAGGAAGTGAAGTACTGTTGCTCATATGTATGATTGAGATTCCACACACAGGCCCGGAAGAAAAACATAGAATGCTGACAATATGCTTGCCAATGGGAATAGCTCCTCCAATAGAAGACTGTGCCACTTGGGGAACAGTTTTCGCTGCCATCTATATCAGAACACATGTTCTCCCTTCAATTGCAGTGATGCCAGATTTCTTAAGACAAATACAGAATGAGTAGGGAGCAGAACCTGCTCTGAATTTAGGGATGAAATTATTAAGCAACTTTTCCTAGGTATCTACAATTATGTTAGCAAACATAAAAGGGGAAGCAGCAACGGTGGCGGTGCAGCAGAAGTAACAGTAGCTTGCCAGAACCTGATGGAATTTCTGGTGACATCGGTGTTGAATAAACACATCACGGTGTAAATACCTGATACTAGGGTAAGTGTCCCACACCAGTTATACAAAATAACACTCCGTATGGAGGGGGACATACCCAGGAAGGTTAAAGGTCTCTTTTGGGAGAACCTGTCTTTTGGATACGACATTCTTCGGGCTGGACTGTTCTGATGAGGCACAGGGTCAAGACTGATTTGAATATGGCTGGGTCTGAACTTAGGTGGCGAAGTGAGCTAAAGAACGATGTATGTTTGCTTTGTTCGCCCTAAGTTGGCAGGGTATGCCCAGACGTGGGTCCCTTGCTCACTTTGCCACTGGATTCAAGCTAGCCTGGCTGATGAGGGGTGTTACCCGGAAACCGGTCCCAGGATGCTTGTTTCTGGTTCAGGGAAGACCTAGCTTGGCAGTTCGTGCTGGACTGTTCCCATGAGGCATAGGGTCAGGACTGATTTGCATATGACTGTGTCTGAACTGAGGTGGCGAAGTGAGCTAAAGAACGATGATGAATTCAACCCAGATCTGTGACTGGGGGTGAGTGTCTGAAATGTTTCAGCGCTCCGTCCATCATCTCCTTGTGTTTACAATGAATATCTTCACTATTGGAGCCAGAATGGATTTAAAGATTCAAAAGGTTGCACAATAAAGCAAAAGTTGCATTGGAAACAAGTGGCAGAGCTGAAAAAAGGCTTATTGTGGACTCACGTGATTCATGCACTGAGTCATCAAAGTTTTGGCGTGCACGTTGAAGGGAATTCATTGGCTGATGAAGCCACCAAGGTAACAGTGCGAACTGCTGCCGTAGCTGCAATCACTCCTTCCTGCACGAGAGCAGACAGAGAGATAATGGTAGCTGTCATCGCTTTGCAAAAAACAGCATAGTCTTGCCAGAAGGCTTTTCACTCAAGTACTCCTACGAGTTAGATGCACACAATATACTGTATGCTCAGGAGTGTGGAAATTGGTAGAATGGGCACATTTATACACAGGCACAGGATCATGGCCAGGAGAATCTCTTGGGTGGGTCATTCACGAAAGTTGATTCTGGGGGATTGCATTGTGTTACACTTTAATGCCAAGGAGCTGGTGAGAGACCTACTGGGACGCTTACCCATGGCACCCTTGAGAAGCACACAGATATATGCCTTACCCCTGGGTTACTTCGACAAACCACATGAGGTCTGTAGGTTTGGGAGTGGAGACTGTACAGAAGGTAACTTAATACCTGCCCAAAGTGAGTTAGCATCAAGAAGAGATCCTATTGCGTTAAGCACCAGCAGAAGGTTCGCCCCATTAGAAAGCTTGAAGAGTTTGATTGACTCCAGGAGGCGACCAATGTGGGAGGCCATGGGAGCAAAGCTATTAAACATGTGCTTAAGAGCGAGGGGCCGAAGGAAATTAAAATTATATCCTGGAACATAGCAGGTTTTAGCAAAAAGCGGGATGACATAGAGTGGCAAAATGAAATAAGCAAAAATGATATAGCTTGTTTGCAAGAAACCTGGGAGATGGGTGCCAAAGCAATGGATGGCTTTAGAACATTTCAAACACCTGCAACAATAGCCAAAGCAGGCATGGCGAAGGGTGGATTAGTAACACCCTCTCTGTAAGAGTCCTACAGTTCTTTAATAAGTCTGTATATTCCCATTATTTAATAATGGAAGGACAGGAGGACTGGGATTTGCTGATAATTAACTTTTATAACAATACATTTGAGGAGAGGATGGAAACGGTGGTCAAAGAGCTAGACAAAGCCATTGAGGAAGCCTTTGCTGTTTATTCAAAAATACTCAGGATTTACTGGGTGAGTGATTTTAATCCTAGGGTGTGTCATTTAATGGATAGTGAAGCCTGTGGGGTTACAGATGGGTGTGGATCCCAAATTGCACATTTTAACGACTCCATTTATGGGAAGGCACTGAACAGGATCTTAGTTGTCTGGGATATTGGGGGGTGAAAATAGCATAAAGCACACTACAGGAACTTTGGATAAGACTTTCAGTTCCCGCAATTTAGGCTTCACAATTGATGTTATTATTGTATCAGAACCCTTAAGTGGTAGGCTCAACAACAAAAATGTGGTGTTCACTGTTTTTAGCGATCATGCTTACTTGGCTTGAAAAATACGGTGGGAGTTCAAACCCCACAGTAAGCTAGGTGTAGTACCAAAGCCGATTCTGGCTAGAAACAACGGGTACATCCTAAAATGGGATAAGGTGGTGGGATGTGATTTCCTCCACATCCTACTTGTTGAGAAATACCCAGGGCCTGATTCACAGAACTAACTTACGTCAAAAACGTAAAGTTAGTACTTTTTGGTATTCACAGAATACACTTACTCATTTTGGTATTCACAGAATGAACTTACTCATTTCGGTATTCACAGAAGGCATTTTGGAGTCCTAAAGTTAGGACTACTAACTTCTGTGTATACCGAAATGAGTACGTTCATTCTGTGAATACCAAAATGAGTAAGTGTATTCTGTGAATACCAAAAAGTACTAACTTTACGTTTTTGACGTAAGTTAGTTCTGTGAATCAGGCCCCCAGAGTTTATGACTTGCCTTAACATAGGAGTCCTATCTGATCAGATTATAATAGCTTTCGAAGAAATTATGTGAGGGATCAAAAACTGACTAACACGCTACCCTTAGAAGGAAGTCAGGAGCCAAGCCTTGTGGTTTTATCATAGCTGCTCGATAGCTGTCTCGAGATTACATAACTCCTTACGAGCATTCCCAAGGGATAAGGACTGTATCCGTGCTCTGCAAGCTAGTTATAAGAAAGCAAGAGGGGCAAGAGTAAGAGAGCTAAAT
Source organism: Calotriton arnoldi (assembly GCA_963921515.1). Taxonomy (NCBI): domain Eukaryota; kingdom Metazoa; phylum Chordata; class Amphibia; order Caudata; family Salamandridae; genus Calotriton; species Calotriton arnoldi. The sequence goes on from CAWUFW010013235.1 coordinate 94,483, forward strand.
TCAAACGCATGGGAAAATCTGAGATTGGCACTCCTTAAAAAGGACTCAGTGAGTTTTGGAGAGTACTGAAGGCCCCCCATTAAAGGAGGAGGGGGTTCCGACCTTAGAAGAAGAAGGCTGGGTATCCCAATTTCAAAATTTATTTAAAGACCCCGTTGTAAATATAAACACTGGACCATGTACAGATGGTCATCGAGCCTCTGATTTAATATTTCAGGTAGAAGAAATCAACCTAGCATTGGCACAGACCACCTCATTGAAGGCGCTTTGACCCGATGGGGTCCCGGCCGATATATTCCTGGAAATCAAAGCACTTTGAGCACCGGTATTGACTAATGTTTTTAATGTTGCATATAAGATAGGTCCTCCTGGCTCTTGGAAGCAGTTGGTTATTGTTCCGATCTATAAAAAAAAGTGATAGAGCAGAACCAAATGGCTGCAGACGTATCTCTCTAATTGATAGCACTGCAAAAATAATAGGGAGGGTGCTTTTAAATCGGATAGAGGATTGGGCTAAGGAGAAAAATATTTTAGCAGCAGCTCAGTACGGCTTTAAAAAAGAAAAGGGCACTGTTGATCAGTGCCTAAACTGACTATGATTTTTTCTAAATATTCCTTAACCAAGGATGGCCAGTTATATATGACCTTTATGGATTTAACATCCGCCATCGATTGTGTATCTCATAGAAAATTATGGATAATAATGGAAGAAATTGGAGTGGGTCTACCTATTGTTGTTAGACAACTGTATACAGGAGCGACAGCAACTGCCCGGTACAGTAGGAATGGAGAACAGACAAGGGTGTTTAATATTGAGAGAGGGGCAAGACAGCATTGTGTACTTGCCCCACTCCTGTTTTCTTTGGATGCTCCCTATGTGGAGTCATCCCCTCTACCCATACTCCTTTATGCGGATGACTCAGGGCTCTTGGCCAGCTCTCCGATGGCAATGCAGAACTCATACAGGAATATTCGAGTTACATGGCTATCTTAGATCGGAGTGTAAATGTTTTGAAATCTTTTGTTTTAATTGCTGGTTTATGTCCTAAGAAACAGTTTATCTTTCATAAAGAGGAGCAGAAATTGGAGGTTGTTGACTCTTTCGCCTATTTTGGAGTAATATTTGATAACAAGCTATCCTGGAAAAAGATGGTGCTAAGTAGAAAAGCCCTCTTGGAAAACGGGATTAGGGCTTTGCTAATCTTTCTTCAAAACTGGGTTTCAAGCCTCTACTAGAAATGATACACATATATTCACGGAAAATGCTGGCAAGTGCCACGTATCGGGCAGCAATTTGGGGAAACGGTAGATCCTGCCCCGGTCCAACTTGTGGAAGATGCTTTTTGCAAGAAATTGCTCTCGCTCCCCGTTCATGTGCAAATTATTTATCACATGTAGAATGGGGTTTACCTTACCTTGAGGATGTAATCCAACTAGCCCCTATGTTGCTATGACTCTCCATCTGGACAGGTCAATGTTTACAACTAAACCAGGCAATCCTAAGGGATTGTTTGAAATTGGATCATACCTACAGGATCTTGGGGTTAAATTACATTAAGATCACCCTGTCTGAGTTAGGTCTCCAATACCTATATGAGTTGCCACAGCAGTGCACCTCGTTTTCAAAGGCAAAACTAAAAAGATTTTCTTGGAAAAAACTGCAAATTACAGGTGGAAAAAGACGCAAAAATAAAACAACAATAATTGCATATAGCCTTTCCCCCCCGGCTAAAGAATTATTACATTCATACCACTCATCTGTACGGAACCCTCAGCATAGATATATCTTGATTAGATTTAGGATGAACTACATTCCTTTAATGTTCGTTTTCCCAGCTAACTCATTCGGTGAATGACTTACCACCTTGTCCATTTAATGGGAGAGCATCTAAAATAACGCTACACATTCTTTTTTTATGCACCCTCTATGGCCCCCAAAGGAAAGTTTTGTTAGTTCCAATGTTACAAAAATATCATTTCAATCAATGTAAGCTGGCACTGCACTTTAAGCAACAGCTTCCTGATCCTTATGTGTGTTATTCCCTTGCATCCTATTTGTGGGCAGTGGCCAGTCCAAAACACCTATCCTTATCGCTGTTTTTTTATTGATTGTATTATTAGGCAACAATGCGCTATGAAATAACGTGTCGATTTTATATGATGTATGTTTTAGAGCTTTTATTGATGTAAAGTTTTAACTTGCTTTGTATTTGCACTTTTTATGCATTGAAATAATGCAAAATAAAGTATGTTTGATTGATTGATTGATTGATTGATTGACTGTGTGTTTGGTCTCTCCATGTTGTGGCTGTTCCTAAATTAGGGTGTCCTGTTCATATTCTACTTTGGTATCGCTTTGTTCGCCCTAAGTTGGCAGGGTATGCCCAGACGTGGGTCCCTTGCTCACTTTGCCACTGGATTCAAGCTAGCCTGGCTGATGACGGCTGAATAGCCAGAAACCGGTCCCAGGATGCTTGTTTCCGGTCCAGGGAAGACATGGCTTGGCAGTTCGGGCTGGACTGTTCCCATGAGGCACAGGGTCAGACTGATTTGCATATGGCCATGTCTGAACTGGGGTGGTGGAGTGAGCTAAGGAATGATGATGGATTAAACCCAGATCAGTTGACTGGGGGTGAGTGTTTGATTAGCTCAAGCGCTCCGTCCATCATCCCCTTTGGTATCGCTTTGTTCGCCCTAAGTTGGCAGGGTATGCCCAGACGTGGGTCCCTTGCTCACTTTGCCACTGGATTCAAGCTAGCCTGGCTGATGATGGCTGAATAGCCAGAAACCGGTCCCAGGATGCTTGTTTCGGTCCAGGGAAGACATGGCTTGGCAGTTCGGGCTGGACTGTTCCCATGAGGCACAGGGTCAGACTGATTTGCATATGGCCATGTCTGAACTGGGGTGGTGGAGTGAGCTAAGGAATGATGATGGATTAAACCCAGATCAGTTGACTGGGGGTGAGTGTTTGATTAGCTCAAGCGCTCCGTCCATCATCCCCTTTGAGTATCGCTTTGTTCGCCCTAAGTTGGCAGGGTATGCCCAGATGTGGGTCCCTTGCTCACTTTGCCACTGGATTCAAGCTAGCCTGGCTGATGACGGCTGAATAGCCAGAAACCGACCCAGGATGCTTGTTTCCGGTCCAGGGAAGACATGGCTTGGCAGTTCGGGCTGGACTCTTCCCTTGAGGCACAGGGTCAGACTGATTTGCATATGGCCATGTCTGAACTGGGGTGGTGGAGTGAGCTAAGGAATGATGATGGATTAAACCCAGATCAGTTGACTGGGGGTGAGTGTTTGATTAGCTCAAGCGCTCCGTCCATCATCCCCTTTGGTATCGCCATATTCTACTCTTCAACAATGGATGCACCAGCTATGGGCCACCTTGCGGAACTGGTGCTTCAATTGTGTCATAACAGGATGATGCAGATCTTCGGCATAATGGTTTTGAGAGAACTGGATCGTCCTTGGTCCCTGACATTCAGACCTGCCTGTTTTGGCTGCATGCAGCCAGTTTTTCACTGTCTATGGTGTCCCTTTCATTGGGCATTGGATGTTTGCTTGTGTTCATCTACCTCTGTTGCGCAAGAATTGGTACTGCTGATGAGTCCATTGCTGACCCATAATAGTAATTGTCCTTCTAGTTTGCAAATTCTACATAATGTGAGGTTTGAGCCACTGGTGTTACCAGAAGACCGTGCATCAACACCCGGCAGCCTGATTGTGTGGTTGACTAACATGGTTGCAGGTCATTTGTCACCTTTCCCAGGAACGGCTAGAGATCAGGATCATGTCTGTTATTTGGAGTTCATACAATGGGCAGTGGAATCTCTTATGTCATCTGAATCTGACTCCAAGTTGGAGTCTCTGGCAATTCCAGTCGGTAATGGGACTATGGATTCATCGTGGAGTCTGTGATTATGACATATCTTTGGCATAGATTTAGTTTCAATGCCAAAATTCTTAATTAAACAGATTCAGCCTCATTATATGACTGATGATTTGGCAACCTATTCTGATACTCTCGTTCTTTGACCAAGGGGGAGTGTGCTCTGCATAATGTATGTTCCTTTGTTATTGTCCCTAGGTCAGATTGGTATACCTATCTGTATGCAGATTTTGTTGTGTAAAAAACTTTCACTGACATTGTATTGTTACACTTATTGACTATCAATTTAATGGACTTCATGCTTGTTAAGTTGTTTCGAGAATTACCAGGCAATTAGTATGCACATGTTCTAAGATGTCAGTCAACATTGCTCCATGTTCTATATATTGGTAGGGTACTCCCACCTTTAATTGTTTTAGTGATACCACAGTGGTTTGGACATAAACAGATTTTTGATGGTACATATACCAATTTTTATGTAGCTCTCACTTATAAGGGGCCAATTACGACCTTTCCGACGGACAACCGGGTTGTCCGAATCCGATTAACCTGTGTTTCCGACCGACTAAGAAACTTTTCCGACTGACAGATTACGATAGGCAGAAACTGTTTGGACTTTCTAACTCGGCTCCGACTCTATTCCAAACGGCATTCGGAGGAACCGAGTTGTTCGGGGCTGAATCGTACGGGTCTACAGACCCCGTTTCCGAGCAACGTATCACAATGTCGGATTTGGACAGCCTTTCCGACTTGGTTGTTCTGACATGGATCGGCTGTTGGAAACCAACTTTGGGGGCCCATAGCAGGCCCCCCTTCACCCGGAGCCCTCCGATTGGGGCCCTTTGGGGTACCCATGGGTCCCCTCTTTACAACCATGCACAGTGTGGCAGGCACCACAGGGTGCCTGCCACAGGGTGCACGGTTTTCGGCAACCACCCCTTTCTTCAATGGGAGCCTGTGTAGTCGGTCAGAACACAGGCTCCCATTGAAGTCAATGGGAGTCCAGCCGAACGGTTGTCGGACGCATAATTGGTTGGTCGTACTCCCCGAATCAGAGTTGGTCGGAAACCGTTCCAACACCGAGTCGGTCGGAATGCTTTCTGAACGACATTGTAATGAGGCCCTTAGTGTAAAGTGTAGATGACAGACATTCTGCAATGAGTGGGATGCTGGAGTTGTATATGTGCATACAGGGGTATGGGGTCTGCTAGTGCTAAATGTGGCTCTACCTTTCCATGCATTCTTTGTTTCTGTAATGGGGGTTGGGGTAAGGATCATCTGTCTCATGCACTGACAGACCTGTTATGGTTTATTAATCATTTGCAATATAGACATATTATCAGTTATGCATTGTTCAGAATTAAATACAGCATGCAATGTATTCAAATATATCCAATTTGGAGACATTTTTAGAATTTGCTTGGTGTTTTCTGTTACAGTTTTTTGTGTGAAAAGTATGCATCAATCATTCAAAGGGTGTGTCTTATTACCTTTGTTCCAGGGTGTATTGAGAGTGGTGTGTAATGGGGGGCCAATTGGCTGCCTCTTCAGGTGATGTTCAGGGACATGTGGAATACCATAGCTATTGTAATCGTGACACATACATACCGAGACGGGTATCTCTGACATGACTATAACTGCCAGGAGGCCATGTTACTCCAACTTACAATTTAGGCTTTCGCAGGGACATAACTAAGGAACGTATTGATGTTTGGGACCACAGCAAGTCTGCCTGTTAGGCCTCTACAGGTGGAAAGTCTGTGGTCCTGAGCAACAATATGTTCCTTAGCAGTGTCCCTGCAACAGCGCTTATTTTAAGTGGAATTAACACGGCCTCTTGGGAGTTGTGTTATATTGCATTTTCCATCATGGTACACATACTGTAGATGTAGGTGCGACTATTGTTGTTAATATGCATGTGTGACTGACCATGCATCTGTTAATTGGTATAGTTAAAGGGACTTGTGTACAAATTGTTGAAGTGGGACTGCACTGGCATATGTGGCTGGGCATGCATTTGTGTGTATGGTGAGTCATTTGCACTTCATTTCATGGCAAAAAAAATAGACATTTGTCACCTTTTGTTTCAGTGTTGCATGCTGTAAGGGTCAATTGAGGCCAACAATCTTGTGCACATGAAACAAGGAGGTTCCAAGCAAAGTCACTCTAAAATTGACCACTGCTTTAGTTTGTGGGCAATTGGCCAGAAGGCAATGGGAACCTCAGGGAATCTTTTTTGTTGTTTTGTTGATTTTAGATCCGCTTTTAATCATGTGGATTATAGTATCTTGTGGGATAGGCTTCAACATTTTGCAATTCCTAGCACCTTACTTGCATTTCTTCAGTAATTGCACTGACAGAATTGGGCTCAAGTGGAATTGGATTTAAGCAGGGTCCTCTCTAAAAGAATACCGCTAGGAAATGGGTTGAGACAGTGTTGTGTTCTTGCCCCCATCCTGTTCTCACTATTTCTTGCTGGTCTGCCTTCGATTCTTTCTAATACCAAATACTGTTGGATGAAAGTGTGAGGAAGGCATATTTTGTGTTTCCTTTATGCGGATGACCTGGCTATCGTTGATTTGACCCAGGTGGGTCACAAGATAAAACTGGAATGTTTTAACATTTATTGTGTGGCCAATAAACTAAAGGATAATCTGGAGAAAAACATTTATAAATTGTAGTAGAAAAACGAAAACATATAAGTGGTTATTGGGTGACAAGACTGCGTAGGTGGTGTCCTCCTATAAATACTTAGGAATGATGCTCAGTAATAAATTAAACTGGAGTTTGCTTTAAGAAATTGTGGAAGCTCGGGCAATATCCACTATAGGAGGATTAGTCAAATTTAAAAACACGTTTTGAGGACCATTCCTGTCCCCTGTATAAACAGCCTACAATGCAATTCTGAATACACAATGTTTATATGGGGCTGAACTGCTGACCTTCAGATCTAATCTAAACTAGGATAAGTCTGAGGGTAAATGTCTGAAAAAACTGTTGGTTTACCTAAAAGCACAATGTGCCCAGCGATAAGATTGGAAGGGGACCTACAGGTTTGGAATGTCCTAGACTGTAAAGCTACCTTGGGCTTCTGGAATAAAATTTGGCTGAAAAAGTTGAAAAGGTTTCAGTGCTCTGTGCTAGTGAAAAAGCAATGAGTGAATTGAAATGGGCAGTGCAGGCTAGGAATCGATAAGCAAAAATTGTCGCAACTCTGAAAGTTGGGAATTTTAAAGTCATGATGGCCTCTCACATATTGAAGGGGGAGATGAAAGAGGGTATTGAGGGTGGATGATTTGCATAATGTATCAAATAAATCGTCAGCCAGTTATATGTTGGAGTCCTGGAATAACCCAAAGATGTACCCCTATGTATCTGCATTCCTAAATTCTCAGTTACAGCTGTTGTTAGGAAAATTCTGAGTTGCTGTGAACCTGCGATTTTTAAAGTATGACAAATTCTTGGCTCTCTCTGATACAGTTACAAATTGTACTTGTGAGTTATGGTCCATTAGTTTGTCTGCACTTTCACAGAATTTGAAGCTAAATTTTAAAAATGCTTTTAAAAAATATATAATATGTATTATCGTAATGAGGCTTTAGATGTTTTTTGTGCATTGGCAACATTTTTAAAAGCAAGTTTGGGCTAAAAATATTCATGGCGTTTGGAATCTGATAATGTATGCTAAACTTCAGGTTAGACTTTTTAGAAGGAATGTTCGAATTGGCCAAGTCTAGGCATTGATTGATGACAAGATAATATGCCTTAATGTTAAAGGGTGTGTTAATGTGGGGTTGGATAGAATAAGTTAAAACACTGTGTATATGATATGGGTGGGTAGGGCATAGGTCTTTTCCCCTTTTTAGCATTGTATCTGTGTGTATTTATTGTTTTATCTAAATAATAAAGATTTCTTCTTCTCTCTCATGGAGGGCAGTTCCAGTCCCCGGGTGCCAGCAGAATTTAGCAGTCTTAGAGTCCTTGCATGAATTCTCTTATTTCAGCAGGAGTCAGGAGTCTTCTGCCAGCAGGTCCTTCTTCTTCTTGTGCAGTCTTCCCAGGTCCATGAATATTCTAAGGAAATGATGGTAAAAGTGCTAGATTTATTCTCTGCACTAGCCAATGATTGGGGAACTTGTACTATTTTCTGTCATCTCTCCACACCTTTTGCAGCACTTCCTCTTTGTCTATTAAATAAATACCCTGGAGCCCCTGTTTCAAGATGACCGCACCCAATTGCCATGAGGCACAGCTGTCTTTAAGCCGCTCCTCTATTTAAGTAAGCTCTCCTCTCACTGGACAGGGGGAACGCTGGATTTCCCTTACTAGTGTGACTGGGGCCTGTCTGTCTTAAAGGGTCCTGGGAATGAATAGTGAAAGCCCTCCTAGGTATCACAAAGTCAAAAAAGGTAAAGCTGCCCTTTGTTCTGCCAACTGTCCGGTCCATTCCCAGATAGCTAATTCCTGCTTAGTGATCAGTAGTTAACACCGATTGACCTAGGATCAGACGTAGGTCATTGTTCTCTGAGTCAGAGTTGTTAACTCTCCCAGCCAAGAATACATGTTCCAGCGTTGTAGCTGTTATGAGTGACATACACGATTTTAAGGCGGTTCTGATTCAGGCAGCTTAATGTAGATTTTTATGAAGTTACTTTTTCCTTAAGATAGCAAAACCATTAACCATTAAACTAGATTTTAAAAACTAGGGAGGATTAAACTTTGAAGCATTTTTGTAGCCTTTTCCTATCTGTGGTTACAGAGTTAAGAATTAAATCCCATCTAAGTTTAATTCGTTTTTAATTAGAAAAAAGGCTACTTGACCTATCCAGTAAAATAAAGTTTGGCATATATTTCCCAGTGAGAACACACTAACCCAAATATGTAGTGTGCACTACTTCTTATATTTTATAACCCTGATTTGTAGGTTTACAATGCATTCTTTGGAGGTGACATGAATTAATAAAAATAGGATTTTCGTACATAGCAAAAGTATTTTTACCTTCAATGTGCATTTATACAGCAGCCTAGCCAGAGCTCGTTGGTAGTCCTAGCAGACGTATACTTTTGTCATATATATGGGTGGTGTGAATACACACTGCTGCTCACATATGACATTTAATTTCCCAGAGTTTTAATGTACAGCATGTGTTTTAGAGAGATCTACCGACATCTTACTACTGGTTAGTAGTGGTACAGTTCACAGAGTTGTAAAGCCTTTAAAAATAATGTCCATAAAAAAGCATAACATCCGAGGTGCCCATTGAGAAAAAGTGAATTTGCAAATATGAGGCTATACTGTAGCATATGAAGCTATTCTGAGTGTGTGAGTCTATACCTATGTATCATGAGGCTGTACCTACCGTTTATGAGGCTATACTAGAGCACATAGGCTATACCTGAATATATGGGTCTCTACCTAAGCATGATGTGTCAATACCTGCACATTATGATGCTATCCCTGAACATGTGAAGCTATCCTTGATCATATGTGGCTAAAACTATGCATTTTGAGTCCCTACCTGACTATATAAGGCAATGCCTTCACATAAAAGAATTTACCTATGCATAATGATGCAATATCTGAGCATTGGAATATATAAATGAGCATTTGAGCCTAAAATTACACAATAGGAGGCTATACATGGGCATACAAGGTTTTACGTCCATTATTATAAAACTGTGCTGCACATATCAGTCTATACCTAATCTAATGAGACTATACCTATGCATTATGGAGCTACAACTATGCATTATGACAATAAATCTGAGAATATAAGGTTATCCTGATGCATATCAGTCTATAACTCACTTTATAAGTTTATTCCTATAAGGTATGATGCCATATCTCAGCACATGAGGCTATACCTGATCATCTAAGTCTGCTTCAACGGACAATGAGGCTATACTTGAGCAGATGAGGCTATACCTCTTCTGTCAGCACATACTACCACTGTCCCTGGTCATGTGAAACTTCTGTCTTTGCCTTCTGTTATCGATTGCCATCACTGTCCTTGGGCATTTAAAGCTTCTGACTGCACATACTATCACTGTGTGTGGAACCTGTCACTCTCACTGTGCATAGGAATCTTCTGACTGCACATACTGTTGCTAACCCTGCTCAAAGGGAGCATCTGTCTGCATGTAGTATCACTGACTGCTTCTGTCAATGCATACTATCGCTGTCCCCGGTCATATGAAGCTTCTGGCTGCACACACTATAACTGTCTGTGCAATTTGTCACTCACTGTGCATGTGGATTTTGTGACTGCACATGTAACAGTCCCTGGTCATATGAAGCTTCCATCTGCACAAACTGTTCCTTTCCCTGGTCCCATGAAGCTTCTGTCTGTGCCTACTATCACTGTCAGCCTTCAGTCTTCACATACTATCGCTGTCCCTGGGCATATGAAGCTTCTGACTGCACATACCATTGAGATAGCAGGGCATACGTAACAGTTTTCAGAATTTTTAATTTACTGAAAATTTTCATTTTAGCACATAAGGTTAAGTAACTGTTGTCCAATACTTTTAATACCTCACTCAACCTTTAAACATGCTGATTGGCACTACTTCTATAAACCAAAAGGAAGTGTTTTTTTACCCGGCCACCGGCCAAATAGTACAAAATCTCTGCTATTTACCCAACTGCTCGCACAATAGGGCATAATCTTTGCTGTTTAGCCGCCTTAGATTGAATAGTAGAGATCATGTACAATATGACCAGCGGCAGATACATATTAAGATGGAAGTTTTTATTTAGCCACCCATAAAGAAAAAAGGGACTCCAGGCAATGGAAATGTAGTGCCCATCTAGTAACGGGGATGCAACATGTGAAGCATTTGAAAGTAAGTACATATATGAATGTACAATGGTTTGCAAAAAGGTAAGTGTATGAATTAAGCTAAGCTGTTGATAGATGAAAAAAATGTAAAATTAATTTTGAATACAAACATTTATGTTATTTTAATATTGAACTAAGACATGTAGAAATCAAACAGAAGCTTCAGGATATGTCACGCGCTTTAGTCAGGGAGCTTTAGTCAGGGAGTATTTAGCTGGCTGCAAAGAATAATGAGTATGGTTTTAAAGCATGTTATATAAATGTTTTATACACTCATGAGAATGCATTGCTTTTTAAAATGTTCATGGTCATCCTTTTGATGATTTTTGAGGGCAGGTCTGTTTTGGGCTTCTTATGGAAGGCCATGTGCTAGTTATTTTTAAGGGAGTTTTTGCTTGCTTAGTATTTCAGACCTGGCAACACAGCAACAGTCAACAAGCAGCAAAAAACAGGGAGTGTAGACAGATAAGTGGTACCTAGCCCCAGAGAGAGGGACATGTACAGAAGGCAGTCGGTGCTGCGGGCACAGTGCTTTGGGAAACTTGCAGGAGCTAAATTGAGTAATGGGTCTTCTCTGGAATGGGGAGGTGAAAGCATGAGACAGGAAAGTAATGCGTCTGGATAATTCACAGGAGTTCACTCTGCTGCCTGTGAATAAACACACATAGTATTCACCCAGAAGAGTGGCTTTCGGCCATTGATAGTTATTAGTCCCACGTCATGAGTGGCCCCTTCAAACACACTGACATTTTAGTTACCTGAACATTGTAGCATTTGCATACATGGCAACATTTTACAAGAGGAAAGTGGAAGATTTTTAATAAATAATAGTGGAAATCTATTTCTTCCATTGACTTCTGATGAAACTGAGGCAATTTCATGTGGGAGACAGCAAAAATAAAGCAATTTTGTGCTTAAAAAATCAGCAGTCCACTACCTGAATCGGGTCTATTGGCACGTATGCATATCTGTCCTGGACAGTGCTGTCTCAGCAAAATAATTCTTTAAGACAAAAAAGATACAAATCTGGGTGACAGGACTGGAAACTGTACTTAACTAAAGCCATTGTGGAGGGGGCCTGATAAGTGTAGGAGTAGGACCAGCAGGAGCAGGATAATGTGAAGTATGAGAATAAACTCCAGAATGTGGACCACAGGGATGGCCTGGATGACCAGATCCACTATGACCAGGTCAAGAAAATCCAGGCCCATGGAGACCTAATCTATGAGTACCAGGGTTATCAATGCCAGAGAGGACCAGTGTGAGAAGCTGGACTGGTGTATGATGTCCACTAATGTAAATGGGTACCCTGCACCAGTTCAGAAAACCGTTATGGTGATTTAAGAGGTCTTAGACAACCTTAGAAAGCTCTCTAAGTGGTAGTGGTGGAGAGAAGCCTTCAGGCTTAGTCCAGAAGGAGTGTAAAGCAGCTTGTTTTACCAGAATGCAATCTTATACTATAGATTAAGTGAAAAAGAACCACACAAGGTATTTATAAAAATATGTATTTATTATGTAATACTAACATGTTTAGATATCTCCTACAAGGAGATAAACACAATGCACACAATACTTTACAGTGTGAGAACACAACTGCATGCTCCGTACAAATCAACATGTAAGTTGCAATTGGAATGTTAAAGAAAAAGGACCCTTCCCAGTGGACCCTGAAGAAACTCCATGGAAGACAGAAGGTTGGAGAGATACCCCACCTGTGGATACCCTAGTACCTATGTTACCTACACCAGGGAAGCCGGTGCATAGGTGTGAAGGGGTGTCGGAAACGCCGTCAAACCCAATTCAGGACTTCAGGAAAGTGCCGCTGCTGACGAAGGAGAAAGTGTCCAATGGAATCCGAAGGTGGATTCTAGTTGAGAGGTACCTGCAAGCAGAGTGGACAGAGTCTATGTCACTCAGGAGTGACCAGAGATCTGGAAGACGAATGCCCACCAATGTCGGGAGTTGTGGGAGAGTTGGCAACGGCTCCCAGAGGTGGTTTGAACTGGAATATGCATGTGGATATGAAATGTGCCCCTCATGCAGACAGAGTAGCGCTGGCAAGCGCACCCACCAGGCCCCAATACACAAAAACCTGTTTGGGAGGTGGTCACACCTCCTTGTGACAGGATGCCTATTGTTCTGCCTTCCCCTGCTCGAGCTTGGCTCAGCAGCAGGAGGGCAGAATCGTGTCTCTGGTCAGCAGCAACCATTTTGTGCTGTCTGGATCTAGAAGACTGGTACCAGAAGCACTGAGAGCCTAACAGAGGGCTCTTCCAGTGCTTGGAATCATACCTCCCACACCGTTTACAGTGTGGGTGCATGATTCTAACATGTATGATACCAAACATGAAAGGATTTGTTGCAGCCAGTTTAGAGATGGTCATCGCGTAATTACGTGGTGCCCCTCTGTATAGTATATGGCTGCTTCACTTACAACCCGGGAGAATGGACTCCATCGGCTGTAGGGGTGTCCTGCTCATGCAGGGGCACCCTCACACTTAGAGCCAAGCTCCCTGCCTTCAGGATTGATAAGGCCTACTATAGGGGTGACTTCTAGGTTTTAAGTGCAGTGACCCTAGATATAGGAAACCTATATCTTTAGTAAGTGTTGCTAGCACCAGCTTACACAGGCTACAATGGCAGGCCTGTAGTTCCATTTTGAATGGTCTCCCATGGGTGCCATAATGCATGCTTAAGCCCATGGGGGACCTCTGGGGTACCTATGCCCTGGGTACCTTAGTACCATATACTAGGAACTGATAAGGGTACCCCAGTGTCCAATCTGGGATAACAATTTAAGGGAGAAACAGATAGACTGGGGTCCTAAATAGCAGGATCCCAGTCACACTAGTCAATAACAGCTTAGCACCAGGCAAAAGGTGGGGGTAACCATAAAAGCAGATCCTACTTTCCTACAACCAGGTATAAATAGACAATAAGAAACAGGACAAGGATAAACAAGGCTACTGGTACATGAACAAGGGGGAGGGGGATCAGGAGGGCCAGGAGAATGTGTAACAGGGGGATCTTGAACAAGTGGACAAGGCCGACAGGAAGGAAAAGAAACAGCAGGGGTAGAAGGAAGAGAAGACCAAGGACCATAATGACAAGAAGGGGCAGGAGGTTCTGAGAGCACAAGCCAGGACCAGAGGAATGAGGAGGCCTGGGGCACAAGTATTAGACGCAGGTAGAAAGACCAAGGAGGACCAGTACCAGGAAACCAAAGGAAACAAGGTCCAGAGACAGGAGGGCCAAGACCACATAGCTCAGATCACGGAGGACCAAGGGGCCAGAAGCAAATGAACCAGAACCAGGAAGACTACGAAAGGAAAGAACCTGGGCTAGCAGGACCTGGATAACCTAGAATGCCTAGGAGGAAATAGAGGACCAGGAAGTCTAGGACCAGTGGGACTACGGTCAGAAGGTCCATGAGGAACAGCCTCATCAGGATCCTATACCAGGGTGCATTAACTGGGGTGACCCACAACACAGGAACCTGGAGGACCAGTGACCGAGGGATAAGGAAGACTGGACCCTGGAGGACCATTATTAGGAGCACCATGACAGAGAGGACCAAAGTCAGATTGACAAGAACAAGATGGAATAGGCACACCAGGAGACCAGGGGGACTTAGGACCAGCATGGGGGCATGAGGACCGGGGAACTCAGAGAACAAGGGAAACCAAGGACAGTGGGAACATCACTACAAGACTCGATGCAAGGTTCAGAGAAAAGAGTACCAGTAGTAAGACCAGGAACACATGGATCAAGAAAACCAGGAGCTGAATGATTAGGAACAGCCAAATAGATAAACCAGGAGAGCAGGACCAGGAGGATTGATGGATGACAATTAGGGTGAGGGGGTGAAGAGGTACAGGAACCTGAAAAACAGGAGAGCCAGGGTACAAATGGCTGGATGCAGCAGTATATCAGAATGATGAGCAGACAGACCAGGAAGTACAGGGTCAATAATTTCCTGAGCTAGCATGCAGAACCATGAGAACAAGGAGCAGGAGGACTAGAGCCTGAAAGATCAGGACCAGATGGAAGAGAACTACAAAGATCAGGTCGTGAAAGGCAATGGCAAGTAGTACCAGAAAATCAGTTGGAGCAAGACAGGGATTAGGTAAACCAAGGGGAGTAGTACCAAGAACACCCAGAAGATTAGACCAAGGAGGACAAGGTGAACTAAAAAGATCATGATTTGGAAGACCAGAAACAGGGCAAAGAGGCACATGAAGATTAGGAGCTAGGGGACCAGAGCTCAGATTACCAAGTGGGACAGAGCAAGGGAACTTTACAGTGGTGGCCAGAAGGACCGGTATCAACATGACCACGCTGATTAGGACCCAAAAAAGGAGAACCTGGATGAAGAGGCCCAAGATCAATGGCTACAGAACCAGTAGGACTAAAATGACAAGGAAACAATCCAGGAGGACCAAGGTCACCCAAACCAACAGACAAAGACTAAAAGGGCCAGGATATAAGAGGACATATGAACATGTACTTGGGGAACCAGGTCTAGAAGGTTCATGGTGAGAAGTATCAGGACAAGATCCCAATCCCAATCTAAGTAAAACAGCTCATGGCCAGGCCAGTACCCGGAAAGGAAGGGAATGGACGAGATTGCTGAAGAATGAGAGGCTCCCACAACTTACCGGAAAAATTACTTTTGATAGTAATAAACCGGTAGATGAGAATTACTTGAACCTATGTAACCAAATTACCCACACACTAGATCAAGTGGTCCCGATGAAAAATATTAAAAATAGAAACAAACTGTCAGCCCCATGGTATAATGAGGAGCTAAGGTTACTTAAGAATAAATGTAAACAGGCCGAGAGAAAATGGAGGAGGCGATATATAGAGGAAGATAAAGCTGCTCTGAAAACTGTACGGTACAGCTATAAAGGGACAATTGCTAAGGCCAAAGCTAAATATTATGAAGAAACTATTATGCAGGCATCTAACAAAACCGGAACTCTATTTAGTATAGTAAGAGACATGACGAACCCGGAATGTATGAAAACTAAGACTATAGCCTCACAAGAGCTATGCGATGGCCTGTCAGTATTCTTCGAAGATAAAATTAATAAAATTATTAGTGGCCTAAATTCCAATATGGAAATAGAGATAGATAGAGAAAACGATAAGCTGGAACAAACAATAGAAAATATTCAGAAGGAGGGAAGTGATAAAGAGATCAGAGTAACCCTTGAATCCTTCCCAATTCCTACAGAGGAGGAGTTTAATATACTAGCAGGTACTATCTCATCTGGTTCTCCGTTGGACCCTCTCCCACATAAACTATGGAAAGCTTTCCGAGTAGAGCTTTTCCCTCAGCTTTATCAAATTTGCTGCCAGTCCCTAATTAGTGGTTCAGTCCCAGAATGCTGGAAAAAGGCAGTGGTGACTCCTCTGCTAAAAAAAGCTACACTTGACCCCGACTGCCCATCAAATTCCAGACCTATATCTTTGTTGCCATATCCGGTAAAGATCGTGGAAAGAGTGGTTAGCAAAACTCTCTCGAAACATGTAGAAGAAAACAATCTACTGGATGAAATACAATTTGGGTTTCAGTCCCGGCCATGGCACAGAAACAGCCTTGGTGACAGTTTTGGATGCCCTTAGAATGCGTGCCGACACTGGCCAAGCAGCTATATTGGTATTATTGGACATGTCGGCCGCTTTTGATACGGTCAATCATAGGACCTTGATTAAAAGATTAATGGAGGCTGGAGTTGTGGGAAGGGCACTGAACTGGTTTCGGTCGTACCTAACAGGGAGACAGCAGGCAGTGGCCATGTCACCTTTATTTCTCACAGTAGCGATATAAAACATGGGGTCCCGCAGGGCTCAGCCATAAGTCCCATTCTCTTTAATCTTTACCTGCGTCCACTCATGTACATTGTTAAGTCTTTTGGTATTGAAGTGGTTAACTACGCAGATGATACTCAACTTGTTTTCTCTTTTGAAGGGAATCAAGCAGTATCACTGGATAAATTTCACAGCTGTATGCGTGAAACTGCAGGTTGGCTTAGGGAGAACTCGCTGCAATTCAATGGAGACAAGACTGAGGTTATATACTGTACAGCAAAGAAAATACCCCGTCCATTGCCAGTGGACTTCTGGCCGGTCTCTGCGAACAATCCACCACGGCCAGCCAAGACAGTGCGTAACTTGGGGGTGTTTCTGGATAGTAATCTACAGTTAGAATCCCAAGTGAATAAAACAGTAAATACATGTATTTCTCTACTCCGAGCTCTACGGAAAATACTCCCTCTTTTACCAATTTCGGCTAGACCTCAGGTGGTAAGGAGTACTATTATGAGTAGACTGGATTATTGTAATGCACTGCTTCTTGGAGCACCGGTGACTCTAACAAAAAGGCTGCAAAGAATACAAACAATTGCGGCTAAAATGGCACTAAAAAGACAACGCAGATCTTCTGCGTCGTTAGCACTAAGGGATCTCCATTGGCTGCCTATTCTGCAAAGAATTCAATTTAAGGCACTTTGCATTGTTCATAAGGCGGCACACAAAATGGGGCCTAAACCATTACAGAGAATGTTTACTTGGTACTCCCCAGCTAGAAGTCTTCGTTCCTCGGCAGCCCACCTAGTATGTACCCCACGAGTTAAGAAAACCCGACTAGGAGGTAGATCATTTGGCTATACAGCCGCAAGGCTATGGAATGAACTACCAAGCGAACTCAGACAGACTGACGACTTACTGCAGTTTAGAAAAAAGCTAAAAACCAGGCTCTTTCCAAGAGAATAGCCTTGAGAGATCGGCGCGTGATGATTCATAGTTTTATAGCTGCACAGTGATTTAGGTAATCCCAGCGCCAGGATGCCCGTTGGGTGACAGCTGCGCTATATAAATGCTACTTACATTACATTACAAGATGACCATGGCCAAGAGGACCAAAAAGGAAAAGAGTCAGATGGACCAAGACTGAGGGAGCCAAGAACGGCCAGGGTGGCCAAAAGGCAAGGTTTATGATAACAGGCACAATGGAACAAGAAGGATCAGGATGACCTGGACCAATGAGACCAATGCTAGGATGGTTGGTGAAGCATGTCTATGAGAACTAAGTCAGGAGCAGAAGTGACCAGAGCCAGAAGGAAAAGTTCTAAGAGTATCAGGAACTGAAGGACTAGGGGGGGCAAGAAGATCAGGGCAAAGAAAATCAGACACTTCAGTGCCAGGACCAGAAGGATCAGCAGTAAGGAGGATAAGGACCAGGGACATCAGGTTAACGATTATCACAGCCTGGAGTCCAGGTCACAGAACAGGGAACAGGATGGACAGGAAGATGAGCAATAGGGTTGCCAGGCCCAGGAGAACCAGATACATGAGTTTGTGTAGAAGCAGATAACAGGTAGCTGGAAGAACAGGGCCAGAATGATCAGGGCCAGATCCAGGAAGACCAGATGGAGGCCAGTGGGGCCAGAATGCCAGATTAGGCAGGGAAGATGAAGGGGCAAATCCAAAAATACCAGGAGAACAGGAGTCAGGAGGATCAGGACCTGAGCAAGGAGGATTAGAAGGATCAGCACCAAGTGAACCAGAAACAGGCCTAGGAGTGCCAGGGGGACCTAAACCATAGGACCATGGCCCATAGTAACAGGTAGAGTAGAAAGACCAAGACATAGGATTAGCAGGACCAGAGTGAGGAAGAACCGAAGGACCAGAAATCCAGAGCCAGGAACTTTAAGGGGACTGGATCTGGATGCCCAGGAGGACCAGGACCAAATGACAAGACTGTGAAGGACTGAAACAAAGAGAACAAGGACCAATAGGGCCCAGGCCACTGGGTGCAGTGAGGACCATGATGACAAGGATGATTCAAACCAGGAAGGCAAGGTCTAAGAGGGCCAGGACACAAGATGTCAGGTAGACCAAGGGGACCAGTAACAATATACTAGTAATTATAAGAGCAGGGTGAGAAGAATCAGAAGAACAATGTCAAATGAATGAGGGTCGTGAGGCTCAGAAAAGAAAATAAATAGCTAGGAGAAGGAGAAATAAAAGGATCAGGAGCAAGAGGAATAGGCATAGAAAGACTGAAACTATGAAGACCAGGAATAAAAGGACCAAGTCTAGTGGGCACAAACCAGGAAGGGAACACAAGCTCTGAGGACCCAGAATAGAAAGACCATTTCTAGGCAAACCACACAGAGAGTGGGGAAGACTAGGAGAACAGGACCTGAGGAATCCAGAAGAGATGGCCAGGCAACCAATCCCAGCAGGATAAATGTAAGAGGGCCAGGACAAGGAGGACCAGTGGGCCCACAAACAAAGGGAAAAGGAAGCTCAAGTCACAGAGGTCGAAGGGCATTAGGACCTGACATACCAGGGCCAGCAGGAACAGAACCAGAAGGAAAAGGAGAACCACAACAAGGAAAGCCAGGATGACAGGAGCCATGATGACCACGTTTGGTGGCGAAGTGAACTTAAGCCATTATGTCCAGGGACCATATGGTGAGGATTAGATGGACTAGAAGGACCAGAATAAGCAAGAACAGGATCAGAGCTAGGAGTACCAGAGAGGTGAGAACCAAGGAGACCAGGACCTGACGTTCCAAGGGGAGCAGGACGACTGGGAACTGGTGTATTAGGACGCGAATGGTGCAACTCAGGACATCCAAGACAACCAGAGCCATAAAGACCAATGAGACTGGACCAGGACAAAAAGGACCAGAACCAGACCAAGAAGACCTCTTAGGGAGGACCACAACCAGTGGATGCAGTACCAGGTGGACCACGGCAAGGAGCAAGATGATGACCTAAACCAGGAAGATTAGAAGTTCCAGCTCTAGGAGAACCAGGGCAACTGAGACAGGTGCATAAGGACCCAGCAGAACAGCAGATCAGGGTGAGGATCAGCAGTACCAGGATCAAGATCTAATAGAAGGGTGAGCCAGGTGTTAGGAAGATCACGATTACCAGATTTAGGAACCCAGTACCAGAATTACCTGAACTGGTTAGACCAGGGCAGGATTGGGATCAGGAGGACCGACACAGTCAGGAAAAAAAGGAAGATGTGGAACCGATGCTTAAACTGAAGGACCTGGAAGAGAAGGAAGAAGATCAGGTGAAGGAGAACACCTATGAGAGTCAAGGCCACATGTATAAGAATATCCCTTTTCAAAATGATTCTTATTAATGCTATTTATGCTTCCAATCACTGGATACCCCACCTATTTAGCCCACGTATAGAACTGGTAAGTATTTGCTGAAAAATCAGAGCAGGCAAAGTGAATAAAAATCTGGAACTGTAACACTCTGAATTTTGAGTGATAGAATTCTGTGATGTACATATAGATTCCACTCTAGGCATAAGGAATAAGTGCACACTTTATACAGCCATGATCAGCTGCCAGCATCCACACTTATAGCTACTTCTCCCACTGGCCCAAACTGAACACCCTCCAAATTCTCTTTGAAATATGACATTCCATTACAACATAATCAGAAACCCAGAACCCAGTATCACACATAAGACAAAGCAGGCAATAGCACAACACATCCTCTTTCCTTAATAAACAACTAAAACAACAATAAAACAAACCACAACAAGACGCAGAAAGAAATACAATTTAAAACCCAGCGCCCCCATTATAAATGAACCCCAAATACCAAAGACTTTCAACGTAATATAATCATTTAAGTATACAGGTTTCTTAACATTATGACCAAATTTACCTTGTACCAACCTTCTCTGGTCACCCCATGGGTATCACTCCACCAGCTTCCTGACCACCATGGCAGTGTACATCTTTTACTCCCTCCACATTCCTTTCTTCCATGTCATTCACCTTATGTTATCCTCACTCAACCAATCATACTGCCTCTTCACCACATTACGATCCTCTTTTTTTGCCAACAACTTCACACTTTGCCATCCTGCTTGTATGCTACACCCATCCATCACTCAAACTAGCAACATTTACATAAACATCAAAGCAATCATGTTGACTCCTGTCTTTTTACATCTCCAATATGTTGTCCTGGAAAAATAATGTTCCTTCAGATCCTTTAAAAAGGTTGTGCATGAGTTTCTGCAAGACCTGAGGCTAAGCCAAACATCATCCTTATGAGCCTATAGCAACCTGTGGGTGTCATGAATGCAGTCAAATCATTACAATCTTGAAAGAGATTTGATGCTAACCAGATGATAAATCAACCACTCAGTACCGTAAGTCATGGCTAACATTTTGTTAATTTTTGGCAAAGGAACCTTGTCCACAACAAAATTCCATTAGGGTATCTCAGGTCGGGCTTCTTATGGAAGGCCTTGTGCTAGTCTTTTTAAGTGAATTTCCACTTGCTTAGTATTTCAAACCTGGCACCACAGCAGCAGCCAACAAGCAGCAGCAAACATGGGGAAGTGAAAGCAGGAGACAGGAAAGTAATGCATCTGGATAATTCAGAGGAGTTCGCTTTGCTGCCTTTAAATTAACACACATAGGGGCATATTAGCAATGCCTGGCGATAATTATCGCAAAGCGCAATTAGCGCTTGGATAATTATCGCCAGGCATCGCCGGTTTCTATCGCGGAGTTAGCGTGCAATCAGCAATGCTAATCTCCAAAGCGATAGAAACCTTGGAGAACAGTGTGAATATCGCCGGAAAACAGGCGATATTCACACTGTTCCCCAGTTCTGCTTGCTGATAGTGCGAGGGGATTTAGCCATGTAATCCACCTCTCATTGGATTACATGGCTAAGTCAGGGTGGGACCAGGTGTTAGCAAACCAGCGCTAAACGTGTTTAGCGCTGGTTCGCTAATCACCGCCCCTGCCTCCCTGATAGGCGTTAGCGACCTCAGCGACTGTTTCCAGTCGCTGTTAGGTGGGGAACGCCTACTTTGCATGCCATTAGCGATAAATATCGCTGGCATGCAAAGCGGCACCCAACCCGGTCGCTATCGCCTACAAGCTGTCGCTAACAGCAGTTAGTGACAGCTTGTTGATAAGGCGATAATATTATCGCTGCTTTAGCGGGAAAAAGTCCCGCTAAAGTGGCGATAATCGCCTTGCTAATATGCCCCATAGTATTCACCCAGCAGAGTGGGTTTCGGGCATATACAGTTATTAGTCCCATGTCATGAGTGGCCCCTTCAGCCACACTGACATTTCTGTTACCTGCACAATGCATCATTTGCATACATGGCAACATTTTACAAGACCAAAGTGGGAGATTTTTAATAAATAATTGGGAGAATATATTACTCCGATTGACTTCTGTTGAAAACTGAGTCAATTTCAGGTGGGAGACAGGCAAAATAAAGCAATTTTGTGCTTAAAAAATCGTGAGTCTCCAGCCTGAATCGGGTCTTTTGGCATATATGCATTTCTGTCCTGGACAGTAATGTTCCCGCAAAATAAATCTTTAAACCAAAAAAGATAAAAATCTGGGTAACAGAATTGGAAGCTGTACCAGACTAAAGCCATTGTGGAGCTGGCCTTGGAAGTGAAGGAGTTGGACTATTAGGAGCAGGATAATGCCAAGTATGAGAATAAAGTCCCGAAGGTGGACCACAGTGAGGGTTTTCGTGACCAAATCCACTAGGACTAGGCTATGAAAATCGAGGCCCAGGGAGACCTAATCTCTGAGGACCAGTGTTACCAATGCCAGCGAGGACCAGGTACAAATAGACAATAAGAAACAGGACAAGGAAAAACAAGGCTACTGGTACATGAACTAGGGTGAGGAGGATCAGGAGGGCCAGGAGGATGTGTAACAGGGGGATCTTTACCAAGTGGGTAAGGCTTGCCCAAAGCAAAAGAAACAACAGGGGTAGAAGGAAGAGAAGACCAAGGACCATAACGAAGCGGAGGGGTAGGAGAGCCTTCGAGCACCAGCCAGGACCAGAGGAATGAGGAGGACCGGGACACAAGTATTAGACTCAGGAAGAAAGACCAAGGAGGACCAGTACCAGGAAACCAATGGAAAGAAGGTCCAGAGACAGGAGGTCCAAGACCAGAGAGATCAGATCAAGGAGGACCAAGGGGCCAGAAGTAAATAAGCCTGAACAAGGAATACTACGACCAGAAAGAACCTGGGCTAGCAGGACCTGGGACCCCAGATTAGAATGCCTAGGAGGAAATAAAGGACCAGATGTCTAAGCCCAGTGGGACTAGGATCAGAAGGTCCTTGAGGAACAGCCTCATGAGGCTCCTATACCAGGGTGCATGAACAAGGGTGACCCAAAACACAGGAGCTTGGAGGACTAGTGCCAGAGGAATGAAGAAGACCATACCATGGAGGACCATTACTAGGAGTACCATGACAGAGGGGACCAAAGTCAGATTGCCATGAACAAGGTGGAACAGGCAAACCAGGAGACCAGGAGGACTAATAGTACTAGAATGGGGCAGAGTGACCCGGAAGCTGAGAGAGCTACGGAAACCAAGGGCAGTGGGAACAGCACTACAAGACTCGATACAAGGACCAGACAAAAGAGTACCAGTACTAATACCAGGACTACATGGGCCAGGAGAACCACGATCTGAACGATTAGAAACAGGCAAACCAGGCAAACAGATTAACCGTGAGAGCAGAACCAAGAGGACAGATGGATGGAAATTAGGGTGAGAGGGTGAAAAGGTCCAAGACCAGGAGCCTGTAAAACAAGAGAACCAGAATGCAAAGGGCGAGATGCAGGTTTATATGAGAATTACAAACAGACAGACCAGGAAAAACAGGGTCAAACATTTCCAGAACTAGCATGCAGAACCATGAGAACAAGGAGCAGGAGGACTAGGGCCTGGAAGATCAGGAGCAAATGGAAGAGAACTACAAAGATCAGGCCCTGGAAGGCAATGGCCAGTAGTACTAGGAAACCAGGATGAGCAAGACAGGGAGTGGGAAGACTAAGGGAACCGGTACCAAAGACACCCAGAAGACTAGAGCAAGGAGGATTAGGTGAAGCAAAGGGATCATGATTTGGAAGACGTGAAACACGGCAACAATGCACATGCAGATTAGGAGCTAGGGGATCAGAGCCCAGATTATCAAGTGGGACAGAGCAAGGGAACTTTACAGTGCTGGCTAGGAGGACTAGTATCAAAATGACCGGGCTCAGGAGGACCCAAAAAAGGAGAACCTGAATCAAGTGGTCCAATATCAATGGCTACACTACCAGTAGAACTAAAATGACACGGAAAAGATCCAGGAGGACCAGGACCACCCAAACCTAAAAAACTAAGACTAAGAGGGCCAGGATATGAGAGGACAGATGACTAGGGCCAAGATAACCAGAAAGGAACAGAGCCAGATGGACAAAGACTGGGGGACCTAAAAATGGCCAGGGTGGCCAAAAGGCACGGTTTATGATAACAAGCACAATGGGACAAGAATGATCAAGACCACTAGGACCAAGGCGACCAAGGCTAGGATGGTTGGTGAAGCATGTCCATAAGAACTAAGTCAGGAACACAAGCGATCAGAGCGAAGGAAGTATCAGGAAATAAAGTACTAGGGGGGCCATGAAGAGCAGGGCAAAGAGGATCAATGAGCAACAGGATGAGAGTAAGGAGTATCAAAACCAGGTACACCAGGGTCAAGATGATCACAGCCTTGAGTCCAGGCCACAGGTCCAGGAACACAATGGACAGGAAGAAGAGCAATAGGACTGGCAGCCAGGAGAACCAGATAAATGAGGATCATGATGAGTTTGTGTAGAAGCAGATAACAGGTAGCAGGAAGAATATGGCCAGAAGGATCAGGACCCGATTCAGGAAGGCCATATTGAGGCCAGTGAGACCAGAGGGCCAGAGTAAGCAAGGAAGATGAAGGAGGAAAGTCAAAGAATACCAGGAGGACCAGAGCTAGGAGGACCAGGACCTGAGCAAGGAGGATTAGAAGAATCAGCACCAAGTGAACCAGGAACAGGTCTAAGAGTGTCATGGGGCCCAAAGCCATAGGACCAGGGTTCTGAGTACCATGTACAAGAGAAAGACCAAGACATAGGAGTAATAAGACCAGAGTGAGGAAGATCAGGAAGACCAGACTAGCCAGAGCTAAGTTCAAGGGGACTGGATCCGGATGCCCAGGAGGACCAGTACTGAATGACAAGGCTCTGAAGAACCAAAAAAAGAGAACAAGGACCAATACGGGCCAGATCACTGGGTGCAGTAAGGACCATGATGACAGGGATGATCCAAACCAGGAAGGCAAGATCTAAGAGGGCCAGGACACAAGAGGCTAGGTAGACCAAGGGAACCGACAGGTCCAGGAGCTGATGTACTAGTAATCAGATGAGCAAGGTGAGAAGAATCAGAAGAACTTCAAATGGAAGAGGGACAATAGGATCAGAAAATAAAAGGAAGAGCTAGGAGAAGGGATCTAAAAGGATCAGGATGGCCAGAAAGACCAGAAGCAAGAGGAATAGGCATACAAAGAACGAAACTATGAAGACCAGGAAGAAAAGGACCAAGTCTAGTGGGCACAAACCAGGAAGAGAACACAAACTGTGAGGACCCAGAATAGAAAGATCATTGCTAGGCAAACCACACAGAGGCTGAGGAAGACTAGGAGAACAGGACCCGAGGAATCAAGAAGAGATGGCCAGGCAACCAAACCCAGCAGGACAAGCGTAAGAGTAGCACGACAAGGAGGTCCAGGGGGCACACAACCAAAGGAAAAGGAAACTCAAGCCACAAAGGTCCAAGGGTATTAGGATCTGGCATACCAGGACAATCAACACCAGGACCAGGAGCAATACGAGAACCACAACAAGGAAAGCCAGGATGACAGTAGCCATGAGGACCAAGTTGGGTGGCTAAGTACAGGATTACCAGAACAAGGAGGATCAGGACAAAGGAGACAAGTTAGTCCAGGATGACAAGTAGGACCAGGGCCAAGAGTATTATGGCATGTTGGAGGAGGACCCAGAGAACTAGTCAGGCCAGGAGCAGGTGAACTAGAGCTTTAAAGACCAGGGACCAAATGGGGATGATAAGTGAGCTAGAAGGATCAGAATAAGCAAGAACAGGAACAGGGCTAGGAGGACCAGAGAAGTGAGAACCTAGGAGGCCAGTACCTGAAGTTCCAAGTGGAGCAGGAGAACTAGTAACTGGTGTATTAGGACCCAGGTTATGGTATTCAGGACATCCTGGAAAACCAGAGCCAATGGGACTAGATCAGGACAAAAATGACCAGGACTAGCCCAAGAAGACCTATTAAGGAGGACCAGTATCAGTGGATACAGTACCAGGTGGGCCATGGCACGGAGCATAAAGATGACCTAAACCAGGAAGTCTAGGAGTGCCAGCTCTAGGAGGACCAGGACAACTGGGATGGGTGCATATGTACCTAGCAGACCAGCAGGATCAGGCTAAGGATCAGCAGTACCAGGATAAGGAGAACCATGTTGGGCTAATAGAAGGGTGAGCTAGGGGCAGAGCCAGGAAGACCAGGGTCAGCAAGGACGGCAGCCAGGATCACCAGAATTCAGAAACCCAGTACCAGAATGACCAGAACTAGTTAGACCAGGGCCAGAATTGGGATCTGGAGGACGAAAACAGCCCAAAAAAGGAAGACTTGGAAAATGACTAGAAGGAGAACCAATGCATAAGCAGAAGGACCTGTAAGAGAAGTAAGAATATCAGGAGGAGGACACCTATGAGAGTCAAGGACACATGTATTAGCATATCCCTTTTCTAAATGGTTCTTATTAATGCTATTTATGCTGCCAACCCTTGGAAACCCCCACCTCTTTAGTCACCATAAACAGAACTGGTAAGTATTTGCTGAAAAATCAGCCCATGCAAAGTGAAGAAATATCTGGAACTGCAACACTCTGAACTCTGAGTGATAGAATTCTGTGGTGTTCACATAGACTCCACTCCAGTTATGAGGAGTAAGTGCACACTTTTGTTCAGCTGCGATCAGCTGTCAGCATCCACACCTCATAGCTCCTTCTCTCACTGGCCCTAACTGACCACCCTTCAATTTCTCTTTGAAATATGGCATTCCATTACAACATAATCAGAAACCCAGAACCCAGTATCACTCAGGAGACAAAGCAGGTAAGAATTCAACACATCCTCATTCCTTAACAAACAACTAAAAACAACAATAAGACGCAGAAAATATACAATTTAAAATCCAGCCACCCATTATAAATAAACCCCAAATACCAAAGACTCTCAGTGTAATATAATAATTTAAGTATACAGGTTACTTGACATTATGACCAGATTTACCTTGCACCAACCTTCTTTGGTCACCCCATGGGTATAACTCCACCAGATTCCTGACCGCCATGGCAGTGTATATCTTCTACCCGTTGAAAATATATCATGGGAATAATACGCAGCATCTCAAAGAAAGGTTATGAAAGAGTTTCCTCTGAAAATCTTAAATGAATTTTTGTCTTTTTAAATTTCTGACATAATTGCCGTGTAGTTTACCATCAAGTTCACATAGTGAACAATATGCTTCGCTCAGCATGTTGGAGCAATTGTTTATATCTCCTTGAAGAAAGTATGGGTTTGTCAAAAACTAGATTCTGACAAGGTGCTCTGCTCTTGGGGGCAAGTCTAAGCAAACCAATCAAACAGCCCCAAGGGACATCAGGACATAGCCGTGCACACGTAACTGACGAGCCGGCAACAGGTGGGTCTCTCCATTAAATTCGAACAAGCCAACTCCTGAGTACCTCCGGGATCCCGTTTGTCAGGGCCGCAATAGGTATCCAACATGGGCGGCTGACCTTGATGCAGTAAGTGGGTTCTTATATGTGTGGGGGAGGCCTCCAACTGACTTAAAGGCTCTTTTACGGGAAAGTCTCTGTTGTTTTATCAATGTCACTAGTATGTGACTACAGGCACCGCCAACCGCTGGATCCATGATGTTCATTAGCAGTTGCGCTCAGGTAAGACATTTATCCTTTCACCCGTCACTATATGGTGTGACAATCAGATGTTTTTCTTTTTCTCTGCCTAAAATCTGTGTTATGGTTTATGTAGCAATCACACTTTTAAATAATCCCTTTGAAGGGACGGGGATACATTTTTAGTCTAGATCCTCGTAATGCATGGGTATTTGCATTCACTGATATAGTCTTGACTCCAAGGACAATATCCATCTACGGTTACAAAGGATGCATGAATGAAGTTCATTCTGGTCAACCTGCTTCAAACATGAATAGACACAAGGGAAAAAACATAAGGTGATGATTAATCTCTCACCGGTGTCATTTCTATACAAAAGAAACCCTATCCAGAATGCATGGAGGGTTGATTGCAGAATTTCCACTGCATGGGTGTTTCTCAACCTTTCCTGATTGCTTGAAAGGTATGCTTGCAGTAAATCCACTTAGAAGGTGCACTTCACCCCACGCAGCATCCAATTGAACTGAAGTCACAATAATTACCAATTGTTGTGTAACTCTGTCTTACTGATACAGCGTACGTGGTGGAAACCATAAGTAACCGGTTCACCCACACCTTAGCGTGAGTACCCATATTACACAAGGCCTTTTTTCTTCTGGCCTTCGACTACTTCTGGTCCTGAAGAAAGCCTGATAATCACTCTGTTAAGGCTGAAACATGTAGACCATTGCCAGAATATCCAAGATCAATTTTGTCTTACAAATATCCGCATTCATTTTTAACCCTTTCCCAGGACCCCAGTATTAAAAATTCTCTCCAGGCTTGGAGGGGATCCTCGAGACAATTTTAACTTTTCTTTTTCCACTCTTGTCACTGATATACCTGCTCTGCAGTAATCAGGCTTTGAAGCACACCTAGGATGCACTCGGCACCCTACGTGAGATCCCCATGATGAAGCATGCCACCGACTAGGTTGGTGGGTGAGGGTTCTTTTAAAAACCTAATTGGTTTCCCTGCATAATTGTCTATTGATGCAGTTATACTTAATTTCTTTCAGGGCCCGTCCTCTTTGTTGTTTTGTAACTAACCTAGGGAAAAAGGACACGCTCCATTTCCCTCGCTCATCTCTTGTTGATATTATCTTCTACTCCCTCCACATTCCTTTCTTCCATGTGATTCACCTTGTGTTATTCTCACTCAACCAATCATAACGCCTCTTCACCACATCATAGTCCTCTTCTTTCCCCAACACCTTCACACTTTGCCATCCTGCTCATATGCTACACCCCTCCATCACTCAACCCAGCAGCATTTACATAATATTCCTCCTCAAGGCAATCATGTTTACTCCTGCCTTTTTACATTACTAATATGGTGTCCTAGAAAAATATTGTTCCTTTATAATCTTTAAAAAGGTTTGCATGAGTTTCTGCAAGACCCAAGGCTAAGCCAAACATCATCATCACAAGCCAATAACAACCTGTGGGTGTCATGAATGCAGTCAAATCATTACAAACTTGAAATAGATCTGATGATAATCAGATGATAAATCAACCATCAAAAACCACTCCATACCGTAAGTCATGGATAACATTTTGCTAATTTTTGGCAAAGGAACCTTCCCAACAATATTTTCATTAAGGTATCACAGGTCCACACATAGACAAATCTTTCCACTAAGTTTCTTGGCTACACTTAAGGAGGCTATTGACCCTGATGACCGCACAGTTTCAATAATGCCAGCTTTGAACAATCTTTCAATTTTCACATTAACCTCCTCCCTCAGACTCCAAGGTAAATTCCTCTTTTTATGCACTTTGGGTGATATATACTTTGGGAGATTTATCTCATGTAAAACATCCTTTTAACATACCAACCTTACTAGAAATTACTTCTGAAAGTTCTTTCAAGCAAAATATCCAGGTTTCCACACTGCCATCAAACACTAACACCTGCTCTGGGCTATTGGTGTCCAGAATTATACTAAGGGCCTTTTGATCTATCCACCCCAACACTGATGGGCCTTCCTCTGATGTCTATAGTTTTCCCATAGTTCTTCTGCTTTTAAACTCAAAACTGACTGGTCTGTATCCTACCATAGGTATGGGTTCACCTGTGAAACTCTCTGGGGCAATATCAGATTTTAAGAGTTGAGCACCCAACACTCCTTCAAATTGTTCCTTGACACCCCCTTGTCTACAATAGTGTGAGGGGATCAGGAGTACACCACTGTAATGATCTGCACTCTCCCTACTTTAATTTAACACAAAGATTTATTCCTGCAAGTTTTAGTCAGACTACTTACAACCCCCAGGGAAGTTGTTTCCACTTCATCTATGGTCAAAACTCATTCCCTCCTGTTACCATCAGCATCATCATCAGTAGTGAGCGAATCCAGTTTGGAACTAACATTATCTTATATGGCGTTCAGTCTTAGTTCCCAAAACTTTCTTTTGCACTATTTAGCAAAGTGTCCTTTAATGCCACATGCTGAGCATTTTTGATTGGCTGCCATGCATTTTTTTACTGTACCCCAAAGGCTCCAGATTTCCATACCTATAACATATTTTGTGAGAATTGTTCTCCCCATATTGGTTCTGACCACCAGCTTTGTTTTTTGTACCACTCACTATCTTTGCTTGCCATCCTCTTTTTTTAATCTGAGAATTTATTTTTACACATTTAAATTTAGCTACCTCCTCATAAGAACCTACTCCCACTGAGCTTTTTAATGCTGTTTTTGCACATCTGCTTTTTTCGCCACAGCAATTGCCTCCTCCAGCAATGACTCCCCATGTGCCCACAATCTCTCTTGCACATATTCATTGTCAACATGCATAATTATTTGATCCATAATAGGTTTGTCATGCAGGGGACCAAACTTGGAAGGAAGAGCCAATGTCTTTGAGGCCAAAACATAGTCTTCTATGGATTCAATTTTTCCTTGTTTCAAGTAATAAAATTGAATCTGTATATAGCAACACACACAGATGGTGAATAATAATTGTCCAGATCTGTTAATGTTTCACAAAACATTCCTCTCCTCAGTTAGTCTTGATTTCCTTTCCATTCTCTTATAGACCTACAGGCCATAACCAAGGGATTGTAAAAGTGTTTGTTTTTCTTGTCTCACATCTTCATCCTCAATAGTGCCTGTATAATTAAAAAAATATTCCTTCCATTTCTGCCATTTTAACATTGCATCCCCAGGCACTGCTAAGAATGGCTGCAGAGCTACCCATTTATTTATTTATATTGTTCTTTTTCCTTTGATGTGGAAAATACAGAAAACTACGAAGCTCCAATAGTATACTTATACTCTTTGAACACTGTCAATCATAAAATCCACAAAATGCCAAATTAATTATATATGCTTGACAAGAAAATGCCTCATCATAGGTGTGTATAATCACAAAGAAGGCTTCATGATTACAGAAGGAAATGAATCTAATTATAAACACTAACCACAAGATTGCTTCAAGAATGGTATGTTACTTACATTATTGGTGCGTAACAGCGTACAGACTTTCCAAGATGGCTGACTCTAGGGTTCATGTAGTAGTGCAACCTTGCTGCATGTAAGATTGCACGTACTGCAGTAGACTCCATTGTGAGACAGCCTTAGGTACCATCCAAGTTGACTGATACCATGCTCTCCTTAGTAGGCGGAACTCAGGCACAAGCATGCATGTATGCTCGAGACAGGATCATGCGCTAAGTCAAGCGGAGAGCTTGCGCCTGAGCAAACACCCCTCCTCACTGCAATACTGAAATTAGTTGCACGATACCAATCAGCTGCCTTCTCGTATATACACTGCCACTGGTCAGCTCGCAGAGATTGTGTCTTTCTGGATACACTGCAGCTCTGCGGACATGATACACAATAGTTGTGGACTTCACTTCTGATTTTTGAGGGTTCAGTGACAGGGCTGAAAGCCTGTTGCTAGTTCTGTGGTCTGCACATAAACTCCATTCCAAGTATAAGGAGTAAGTACACACTTTAGTCAGCCCTCACTAGCTGCCAGCATCCACATCTCATAGCTTGTTCTCTCCATGTCTCCAACTGGCCATCCTCCGCATTACCTTTGAAATATAACGCTCCATTACCACATAATCAGAACCCCAGAACCTAGTCTCACAAAGGAGACAAAGCAGTAAGAACACAACAAATATGTTTTGTGATGAAGGCACAGTAGTCTTAGGTAGACCTGAGGACATAGAGACTGAAACTGAGTCTAGGGCTTTAAAGGTGCATGGGTGAATATGATTGTCGTCTGTAAAGGATGGCAGAACAGGTTTAAGAAACTCAGATGGTTGAAGTCAGGAAAAGTGGTTAATGGCTAAAAAGGGGTCAAAGGGCTATGGAAATTAGCAAAGGGGATCTCAGGATCATAAGAATGATCTGATGAGCAGAAGAAGGGTTGATGGAGGCTCCAGATAATACCAGATGTCCCAAAGGACAATTCTGATTCAGCGTTTTGCACTTATATTCCATGTGCATGTATGTGCCATAGGTTTGCACCAAGTGGGTAGTAGTAAGTCTTCTAGTTAGATGAAAGCCTAAATGCATGTACTAGTGGGATGCATTTTTGATGATGTGATGGAGAGTAGATACAGATTCCCTACATAGTGGGTGTGTATTACCTGCACCATTGTAGATGAAGGGTGGAGACCCAGAACTGAAGCACAGGAAAATGGAAAGAAAAACTACCCAAATAAATTCTGTGAGGTCCTTATTAGCAAAAGATTGCTGATTAGCTCCTTCCGAGTGTGGACATAGTGTAGATGTGGGCAGTAAAGCATAGGTCATAGGTTTCTCTTGTTAAAGGTTTTAAAGTTTCTAAGCAGGGCTGCCATTTTGTCTGTGCAAGATGACTGCTTAGGAAGGCTGATGACAGCCAGGTGATGAGATTTAATGCTTTGTTGTGTCCTTGTTATGGATACCTGTGCTTGGAGTCAGCACTATTGCTATTTCTGAGAGCCATCACCTAACAGAAAGGCTGTGTCTGATCTAGGGCCAGAAAATTACAATTGAAAGTGAATCACCCCAAATCAGTTATAAAAACTCATAGAGGATCCACATCCCCTGTCTGAAAAAGAAGTAATAAAAAGGAACTGTGAAATGATCATATGTCACAAGAACGGAGGCAACTAAATGTCTCCCCGGATATCATAGCGGGTAACAGTGCACTGTACAAATACACATAGCTTAGTATATAATCCAGTGCCTTATTTCTTACAATAGTTCTAATAAAGTGAATGAATAAAAATCTTTATGAGTATAATTTCTTCTTTGTCTTTGATGCCTGTATGTATTTCTCTGATTTACTGGAAAATTCAATCATTTTCTAGTGACATTCAGTTTAATCAATTATAGTCCCATTCCTTTGATTGTGGCTTATTGACGGAATACTTCCCCTGATGACCCCACAGTAGGGGGCCATGAAAGGAAAAATATGACCCTATTTAAAGTAAAACCTGACTATAAGAGACCGGAAAATAAATAATGATCCGTCTCCCTAGAAGAAAACTCTGTCACCCTAATGATCCCAGATTGTGGGACAATTATCTTTTTTGTTTTTCAAAAACAAACACCCGCTGTGGGAGTTTGTATTTGAAAAACAAAAAAAAATTGAATTGCTTGCTGGCTGACCATCATGTTCAATGGTACTGTGCTTAAAACGTTTCAAGCATAGACAGGAACTGTCATGGCAATAGTTCCTGCCAATGTAGAGAGTTGTCCACAGAGCCAGCGGACAACTCTGAATTTGGTGGATGGAGATCCCTCAGGATGGCAAAGGTTTTGTCCTCCTCCATCCCGACAGAGTTAACTCTGTCCTCAAAACTCTAATCAGGCCCATTGTTGTTTTTACTTCTGTCATGAGATTGGATTATAGCCTCTCAATTACGCTGTGTTCTTCACTTCATAATGGGCCACATGCAGTTGTTTCTAATTTCATAAAATCACCCTAAATATTGCACATCTCTATGTCACTGAGATGATTGAACATTTTCCAGTTCTGTTTTTTGCTTGTACAAATCATTTTTCCAGATGTTTTAGTCTGATTTGTTTAATTGAACTGAACTTGATATAATATTACTAGAATTAGCTCATTTGCAGCAGAAAACAAGGGGCCCGATTCACAGAAGTAATCTGAGACGAAAGTCTAACTTTACGACTTTCTGTATTCGCAAAGGGCATTTACGAGTAGTAAAGTTAGACTTTTGGTCTAAGTTTAGACCAAAAGTCTAACTTAGAGCAAAAGTCTAACTTTACTACTACTTTAGTAGTGGTAACGTTAGACTTTAGAGTCTAAACTTAGACTTTTGGTCTACTTTTACTTTTGT
Organism: Calotriton arnoldi; assembly: GCA_963921515.1. Taxonomy (NCBI): domain Eukaryota; kingdom Metazoa; phylum Chordata; class Amphibia; order Caudata; family Salamandridae; genus Calotriton; species Calotriton arnoldi. The sequence goes on from CAWUFW010013235.1 coordinate 128,412, forward strand.
GAATCAGGCCCATAAAGTTAGACTTTTGTCTCAGATTCCTTCTGTGAATCAGGCCCAGGGTATTTTGATAACATGGAGTATTTTGGTAATCTTATATCTGGCCCTGTTACATTCCCATGGTTTTGTGAGTAAGAGTAAGTACGTAGCTTTAGAAGAGTAAAAAGCTTTAAGTGCTCTTGCAAAGGTTCTAATTATCTTTATCATCAGTCATTTCAGCAGGTTAACCTAAAGGTGTAGGAGCATTGGTGGATCCCAAGACAGCTCCATAAAGGGCCACCCAAGTAGTGTGGACCTTGGTATAGTGGAGTGACATTCTGGGCCATGTCTATCACAGTAACTTGGAAGATTCAAACATTTGGGCCCCTTAGTCCCATATGTTAGTGCCTGCATCTAAGACAGTTTTAGCACTATGGGCATCATGTTTCAAAATTATAGGGTTTCTGACCACAAAAGTACAAAACGCTTTTTATGAGTTGGAAAACTCTTTCAGCTAGTAAAAGGACATTTGCAATTCTTTCCAAATTGGAAATAGAAGGATTCCTGAAAGGAGGTTTCCAATTTGCAAAGGAATGTATTGATGGATTGTGACTGCAATTGCTGTTGCAAACCATGGATGAGCTAACAACCCCCTAGTTGAGGTAATAACTAATTTGGTAAAGGAGAAGAGGTCCTTTTAGAAATTCTTTCCCTTTTGGAATCATGTTGGCAGCTGCAGGAGAGAGAAGATTTCCAAAACCCAAAACTTTATTTCAAACAAGGACTGGTTCCTTTAAGGAACACTGGCTGCTTTGACAATAAAAAGGTTTTCCATGTTGGAATGCAGCTATAGGATGACGGTGTGCTGTCACTTGCAGGCTGCCATCTCTCTGATCACAGCCAATCACATAGGGATGCAAATGGGTACCCGCCTAATGAATAATAATTAGGCAGGTGGTTCTGCAACCCCCATGCGATTAAAAATTTTGTGAACCGACTAAACACTACAAATGTTGGTTTACAAAATAATATTGCATTCACAGCAGAAAGTGTGTGCTTATTTTGCGACTACGTTTTGCAAATTAAATATTAATACACAGACCTCATTTCCAAAAGGAAATGGATGCAAATTGTGTTCACTCCTGCTTCCAGTTCTGCCTGATGAAATCTATATAAGGCATAATAAACCAAAATATAAGCTGTGTCAATAGCAGCTGGGTAACTAGTGAAGCTCCTTTGCTATTTGCATGGTTACTGATCAAGTTGTGTACACTATCTACTATTGAGTCAGATACCAGGTAAATAATGGCATTTCTTTTCAAGTTATTTACAAGGCCGCCGGCAGTAGAGTACATAATTTTTGTTATTTAGCCAGCTGCCGGGTAAATATTGAAAGTGCTTTGCTACTAGCCGGGTTAAGGTCAAATAATATAACATTTCTGTTATTTAACCAACAGCCACATAAATAAATAGGCTTATTTGTTATTTGCATGGTTGATGGCCGAATTGTACATGTCTGCTGTTTTGCCAGCAGTTGGGTATTGAGCAACATTTTTTGTCTGCTTCACTGCTGGCCAAATAGTGCAAAACATCTGCTTTTTAGCCGGTTAATAGTGATGTTTCCTTGGTATTTGCAGGGCTGCCAGCCAAACAGTGCAGAATCACCACCATTTAGCCAGCCGCTGGGTAAATAATGAGTTTATTCTGTAATTTGCATGGCCACATGCCAAACAGTGTAGCTGGGTAAACAGTGAAGTTTCTGTCCAATTTTAAAGGCCACCGGCCAAATAGAAAATCATTACTACTATTTAGCCAGCGGGCAAGTAAATAGCAGAAAACATTCACTATTTACCCGGTGGCTGGGTACATACCCACTTCCTTTTCCTCACATCACTCCATTTGAGGGTATGAGTAGCTGCTATCTAGGAATAAATGCTTGCCCAACAGAGAGCAAGGAACCAAATCGGACATTCCACACTCCGACAGCAGGGCCAACAGCAACCGGAACTCGAATGTGGGGACCCAAGTTTGGGTGGAAAGCCTGCTGTGGTCCTCTTCGCCAATAAAAAAGATGAGGACTCCTTAGTGATAAATGTTGGCAGCATAGGTGTAAGATACTGGAGGAACTTCACCCAGCAACTGACAGGTTTGGAATCCTACACATAACAATTTCTACATTCCAGAACAATAATTCTTATATGGCACGAGGTAAGACAGTAATATGCCATGGATGAGATGACTATAGCAACTATGAAAATACACTACACCATGTTTGGGCTTTTCAGATGAAAAATTTGCCTATCAGATTGTATTTGAGGAAACGCCAATGGTGTAGCACTCCCTTAGTACATGATGGCCTCTGGTAGATTAGGACATGCTCCTGCTAATATTATTGAATTCACTAAAACAGAAGCGATATTCTCCTTGCTGATATATTTTTTAATTAATCTGGCATTTACTGTGGGTTGTTTTAATGCTCAGTGATGTTACTTCCTGTGATGCCATAGGAGGCACAGGCCATGTGACATTAATTGTCATTTTCAGTGATGTCATTAAGATTGAATATTACTTTTCTGACAAGTGGCATTTTGATAAATCAGAGTTTAGGAAACATTTCATTTAGTTAATGTCCTTTGTAAATGTTTACCTAAGAAATTGCAACTTGCAACTTGCGTCTTCTTCTTTGTGTGAAAATTCACACATTAAACAAATACCAACATAGGTTTTGGAGCATTGCCAAAAGCAGGGCTCAGCTTTGAAAAAACATGGGTGAGGGCTAAGGAAGACTTCTTATCTGTGTACAAATAGCATTTGTGCATTGAAGGAAATTGAGTGTGCATTAACAGTATTGAAATGGCAGTAGTGAGGTTGTTTAAGAGTGCGTAAACACCAGTTGCATAAGTGCTGCAATAAACTTTGAGGTGTTTTAGAACAGCTGTGTTTTACGGCCCCATTTTTAGAATAGCTGGTTCTGCGATAAGGCTTGCATTAGTATTGTTAGGCAGATGAGTGCCTTACAAACCATAGGGTACTGCAGGTCTCCCATACATTCAATGCAACCTAGAGGGACCAGAACACAGGGGCATTACTAAAGAGGAGCAAGCCTACATGGGTACAGCAGGCCTTGGACAAAGCCCTTTAAAATGCAACAACAGTTTGCATCTGTAGGAATGTCATACACACAGAAGGTGATGGGCTGAATTTTTGTAATAAATCTAACTACTGCAAACGCTGGGGTAGCATTCCAACCCATTATTCTTTTTCTCACCATGCCACCTCAGTTTGGACCCAGCCAAATGAAAGCAGTCTTGGTCCTGCTCCAATAGAAAGAGCCCAGCACTAACTGTCAGACCAGGTCCTTCCTGAACCGGAACACAAACAACCCAAGACCAGTTTTGCCCTGATTGGGGCTCATCAGTCAAGTGTAGCTTGTCTCAAGGGCACCGTACCCACAGGACTAATATCAGGATCTATCCTTCCACTTAGGTAAGTACATCAAACACACAAAAGCTCCAATAGGAATAGCCAATCTCTCATTTGATTTGCCTGTGTTCTGGTCTATAAATGCTCAAATACTCAAAGCTCCCCACAGCCAAATAAGAAAGGTTAGCAAGAAAGTTCATGATGTCCAGCATAAATAAACATCAGCAATTGTATGCAACTTGTAACTCTCTAAGCCTGATACTTATGCTCTCCATGTTGGTCCCACAATCTCCATCCTGCCTTTCCCATTATGGACATCTCCCTAGTGCTGAAAACATCCCCGTCGCACATTCTTGTAGTCCATCCTGCAATTTACGTTCTTCTTAAGCTTTATAATACAGGGTTCCCTTACATCTCTTTGTCAGTCTAACAATTAAAGATGAGTGGATTCAAGTAAAACTCTGGAGGTAGGCAGGTAAATAGGTTGAAATATTTATGAACATGTAAGTTAGACAGCAGTATGTTAATAGGAGTTAGTTCTCCTTCAGCAGGTAGATGTTAACAGCTCAGTTCTTGGATTGCTTCTGCTGGTTCTGACTGAAAGACACAGTATGCTGAGAACTACATGACATGACAAATGGAACCATGACAAAGACTTAACATCAGGAGAGGAAAAGGGCCATGTGACAGGCACATATCTCCAAGATGGTCTGTAACTTTAGTTTGCACTGCCGTCCTTTGAATGGAGTGTGATGCTTACAGGGCATTCTAGGTAAAGAAATATAGTGGTATCCATGCAGGTTACACCACCTGGACTCACCATGTGTCTAGCTTTCAGACATTTCTGAGGTTGGCAGGTTTCTTGGTGTAGGCAGTCCTCAGGACCAAATATTGCAGGCAAGCACCACCGGAAAAGTGTCTCTTATGAAATGTCATTTTCTCTCTTCACATGGTTGATTTTTGGACCTTTCCATTTATATGCAATAGTCCCACCCATGCAGAAGAGGAAACTGTTTTCATTGTTTCAAGTGTGGAAATTCAGAATGGTAGGACATTTGTTCTTACCTACAAAATTTCTACATATCCTTAGCTTCCAATTAGTAATCAGTGTTCACAAAAATAAAAATAAATACAAAATAACCTGCCAATTGTGGTTAAACCAGAATTAAGAGTAGACCAAAAATCACATTGTCATAAAATCTGACTCCTAGGCTTATTTTAAAATATGCATATTTTTCCTACACACCCGAGTTTTTTATTCAGTAGATTTTTCCATACCAAAAGAAACATGGTTGATACACAATGCAAATCATTGTAAGCTGTGTCACATTTGAGGGCTCTTGGTATCACAGATTTTGGTACAACTGACAAAATCCATATCTGTAACTAAAATACAACTTTGCCACTTATTTCTCTTTTTCTCTACTTATTTTCACACCTTTTAATTCCAACTATTAATATCTTTGGGAAATCATGTCTTGCAGAATTTAGAACAGTATCTAGTTTTCAGAAATGCATAGCTTTCTGAGATCACCCATGGGATTAAAACCAATTTCCACCAATATTTACAAGTAGGTAACAATCACAAATATAGGAAATACCAACCAACATACAAAAATGTTTTATTCCACTTTTCTGAAAGCTGGGAGGAAAGTGATTTAAGCATAGCAAACATTTTAATAATGCAATTTCTAGAAAAATATTCAACTCTCATTTCCCATTTTTTGCAAAAACACCCACAATTTTTCCACATTTGGTTATTTTCTTTGTTCCCTCTGGGGGAACGCCCCAACTGTGGATGTTTATTTTAATCCGTAGTCTGTGGGAAAGAAGGATGATAGCTTTGAGGAGAAAAGTCATGAAAGCTTAAGCGGGAAATGTAAAAAAATGGGTTAAGCAAAGGATGGATTCAGGGTCAGGAGCATAAACTTTAGAACTTATAGAGTTACTACATTTGTGTGAAAAATGAGATGCTATAAAACAATGTCATACTGCAGCTCACTCACAAAGCAGTTGTAGTTCAACTGTTATTGCAAAAGCCCTGAAAAGTATGACGTGTTCCTTTTATCTGTTGTCATAGAGACAGATGCCAACAAGAAGCATGTCAAAGGATGCAGGAGGCACAGGAATAGTGCACGGAATGAACATTAAAGACATTTAAAGCATTTAAATGCATTTAAATGCTTGAAAGGATGGTATTTTAGGCTGTTTTCTACAGGAGTAAGGAGAGTGATTGAAATGTATTTGCATGTAAATGAACTTCTGAAGTTGGGGAGTGCATATTTCCCAATCCGGGCTGCTCACTCTTACTGTGAAAATATCAAAACCATTAAGTGTTCAATTCTTTTGAATGTCTTCATTCATGTTCCACTTTAATAGAGTTTCTAGGTCATTCCAAGTTTAAAACTTTAATCAATCAATCACAGAATTTGTAGAGCGCACTACTTACCCGCGAGGGTCTCAAGGCGCTGGGGAGAGGGGGGGTGTTGCTGCTACTGGTCGAACAGCCAGGTCTTGAGTAGCCTCCTGAAGGTCAGCAGGTCTTGGGTCTGTCGTAGGCTTAGTGGAAGTGTGTTCCAGGTCTTGGCGGCGAGGTGTGAGAAGGATCTGCCGCCGGTGGTTGTTCTTCGAATGCGAGGGACAGTGGCGAGGGAGAGGTCGGCGGAGCGGAGCTGGCGGTTGGGGACGTAGAAGAAGAGTCGTCTGTTGAGGTAGGCTGGGCCAGTCTTGTGGAGTGCCTTGTGTGCGTGGATGAGGAGTTTGAAGGAGATTCTCCTGTCGACGGGGAGCCAGTGCAGGTTCCTCAGGTGGGGGTGATGTGGCTGTGGCGTGGTACGTCGAGGATCAGGCGTGCGGAGGCGTTTTGTATGCGTTTCAGTTGCTTGATGAGCTTGGCCGGGGCTCCCGCGTAGAGGGCGTTCCCATAGTCGAGTCTGCTACTGACGAGGGCCTGGGTGACTGTTCTTCTTGTATCTGTCGGGATCCACCTGTAGATCTTGCGAAGCATGCGGAGGGTGTTGAAGCAGGAGGAGGAGACTGCGTTGACTTGCTTGGCCATGGAGAGCGTTGAGTCGAGGATGACTCCCAGGTTGCGTGCGTGGTCGGTGGGTGTCGGGGCTGCTCCCAGTTTCGTAGGCCACCAGGAGTCGTCCCAGGCTGAGGGGTTGGAGCCGAGGATGAGGACCTCTGTCTTGTCCGTGTTCAGCTTTAGTCGGCTGATCTTCATCCAATCGGCGACGGCCTTCATTCCTTCATGGAGGTTGGATTTGGTGGCGAGGGGGTCCTTGGTGAGGGAGAGGATCAGTTGAGTGTCGTCGGCGTAGGAGATTATGTTGAGGTCGTGCTGTCTGGCGATGCGTGCGAGCGGGGCCATGTAGATGTTGAACAGTGTTGGGCTGAGGGATGATCCCTGGGGTACGCTGCAGATGATCTCGGAGGGTTCGGATCGGAATGGTGGGAGGCGGACTCTCTGGGTTCTGCCGGCGAGGAAGGAGGTGGCCCATTCCAGGGCCTTGTCTCGGATCCCTGCGTTGTGGAGGCGTGCGCGTAGAGTGCGGTGGCAGACAGTGTCGAAGGCGGCGGAGAGGTCCAGCAGGATGAGGGCTGCGGTCTCACCGTTGTCCAGCAGGGTCCTGATGTCGTCGGTGGCGGCGATGAGGGCAGTCTCAGTGCTGTGGTTGCTGCGGAACCCTGATTGGGATGGGTCCAGGATGCTGTTTTCTTCGAGGTATCGGGTTAGCTGTTTGTTGACAATCTTCTCGATGACCTTGGCTGGGAACGGAAGCAGGGAGATGGGCCGGAAGTTCTTGAGGTCTCTCTGGTCCGCCTTGGGTTTTTTGAGTAGGGCGTTGATCTCTGCGTGTTTCCAGCTCTCTGGGAAGGTCGCGGTCTCGAAGGAGAGATTGATAACGTTGCACAGGTGGGGTGCGATGGAGCTGCTGGCTTTGTTGAAGATGTGGTGCAGAAAAGGGTCTGACGGGGAGCCGGAGTGTATTGTGCTCATGGTCTTGATGGTGTCATCGATGTTCACGCTGGCCCAGGCTGGCAAGGGGTCATGGTCGATGGTGTGCGGTGGGTCTGGTGCATCGATCTTAGTTGGGGCTGTCTGGGTGTTGAAGCTGTCGTGGATGTCGGCGATCTTGCGGTGGAAGAAGGTGGCGAGGGAATCGCACAGAGCTTGCAATTGCGGGATGTCGTTGGTGTTGGAGCTGGGGTTGGAGAGTTCCTTCACGATATTGAGGAGCTCCTTGCTGTTGTGTGCGTTGTTGTCGAGGCGGTCTTTGAAGGAGATTCTCTTGGCGGACCTGATGAGGTGGTGGTGGTGGTTGCGGATGGCGTCTTTGTGGGCTGCGTGGCTGTCCGGTGTCTTATCACTGTGCCATTTCTTCTCTAGTTTCTGGCAGGTACGCTTGGATGCTAGGAGTTCCGGGGTGAACCAGCTGGCTCTTTTGGTGGTGTCACTGTGGGTGAATTTTTTCAGCGGGGCGAGGGTGTTGGCACAGTCGTCTATCCATCGTCTGAGGTTGCAGGCAGCGACGTCGGTGTTGGATGGGTCGGAGGGAGGGCTGAGAGCGAGGTTTGCCCGTAGTTGGTCTTCGGTGACTTTGCTCCAGCAGCGGCGTGGGATCTGTTGGGTGCGGTGGTGTGTGGTGGGTTTCTGGAAGGTGAAGTGGATGCAGCGGTGGTCGGTCCAGAGGAGTTCCATGGTGTGGCTGAAGGAGACGTGGGAGCTTGAGGAGAAGACGGGGTCGAGCGTGTGGCCGGCGGAATGGGTCGGTGTTGTGACGAGCTGTCTCAGTCCGAGGTTGGCGAGGTTGTCGATCAGGGTGGTGGAGTTGCTGTCGTTGTTGTTCTCCAGGTGAAAGTTCAGATCTCCGAGGAGGATGTAGTCGGTAGAGGTCAATGCGTGCGTGCTGATGAAGTCGGCGATGGAGTCGCTGAACTGGGGACGGGGCCCAGGAGGTCTGTAGACAAGGGTGCCTCTAAGGGTGGTGTTGGGGTCCGTGTGGATCTGGAAGTGCATGTGTTCGGCGGTGCAGAGAAAGTCGTCGGAGCTGGTCGAGACCCTGATGGAGTTCTTGTGGACGATGGCGATTCCTCCTCCTACTCCGTTGATGCGGTCTCTGCGGGTGATCTTATAGCCATCTGGGATGGCTATGGCGTTGTCGGGTGCGGAGGAGTCGTTCATCCAGGTCTCTGTCAGGAAGGCGACGTCTGGTGCTGATGTGTCAAGCAGGTCCCAGAGCTCGACGGCGTGTTTGCGGGCGGAGCGGGTGTTCAGTAGGATGCATCGGAGGTGGTTGCGGTCCTTCTTGGCGGGCGCTTCGGTGGTTCTGAGGCTGGTGTAGCTGCAGTTCCGGCAGGTGAAGGGACCATGGGTGCGTTTCGGGCGGCCTTGAAGCAGTTGTGTGTCCGTCCGGGGTTGAGAGCGTGGAGTGTGGTGGCATCGTATCGGTGTCGGTCCTCGAGGCTGGAGCGGGGGGCGCACGGTCCAGGGGTTCTGGCACTGGGCGCGGTCCAGGCACGGACAGACGCAGACGGGCTTGCCTTAGGCGCGCATTCGGCGCGCCAGCGGCGCGGCTGCCATATATGGGGAGGTGGGAGGGAGGAGCAGCTGGGAGGCGGGAGGCAGGGGCAGCGAATGGGCAGTCAGGGGGACGGGGCCGCAGGGGACGCAGCGGCGGGAGTGGAGAGAGGCAACGAGGGGTACAGAAAGCAAAAACTGGACACAGAGAATGGGGGCAACGAGGGGTACAGAAAGCAAAAACTGGACACAGAGAATGGGGGCAACGAGGGGTACAGAAAGCAAAAACTGGACACAGAGAATGGGGGCAACGAGGGGTACAGAAAGCAAAAACTGGACACAGAGAATGGGGGCAACGAGGGGTACAGAAATCAAAAACTGGACACAGAGAATGGGGGCAACGAGGGGTACAGAAATCAAAAACTGGACACAGAGAATAGGGGCAACGAGGGGTACAGAAAGCAAAAAATGGACAGAGAATGGGGGCAACGAGGGGTACAGAAAGCAAAAACTGGACACAGAGAATGGGGGCAACGAGGGGTACAGAAAGCAAAAACTGGACACAGAAAATGGGGGCAGCGAGGGGTACAGAAAGCAAAAACTGGACACAGAAAATGGGGGCAAAGAGGGGTACAGAAAGCAAAACTGGACGCAGAGAATGGGGGCAGCGAGGGGGAACAGAAAGCAAAAACTGGCCACAGAAAAAGGGGGCAACGAGGGGTACAGAAAGCAAAACTGGATGCAGAGAATGGGGGCAACGAGGGGGAACAGAAGGCAAAACGGGCACCGAGGCAACAAGCAGAGGAGCGAGCTTACCAGCAGCAGCAGCGGGCAGGACAACACAGGCGGAGCTGTGTGGCGGGGGAGCGACCTACCTGGCAAGGTCAAGGGTCGCTCTCCTCACCGCGCAGCGGCCGCCATATATGGGGAGGTGGGAGGGAGGAGCAGCTGGGAGGCGGGAGGCAGGGGCAGCGAATGGGCAGTCAGGGGGCGGGGCCACAGGGGACGCAGCGGCAGGAGTGGAGAGAGGCAACGAGGGGTACAGAAAGCAAAATCTGGACACAGAGAATGGGGGCAACGAGGGGTACAGAAAGGAAAAACTGGACACAGAGAATGGGGGCAACGAGGGGTACAGAAAGCAAAAACTGGACACAGAAAATGGGGGCAACGAGGGGTACAGAAAGCAAAACTGGACGCAGAGAATGGGGGCAGCGAGGGGGAATAGAAAGCAAAAACTGGACACAGAAAATGGGGGCAACGAGGGGTACAGAAAGCAAAACTGGACGCAGAGAATGGGGGCAACGAGGGGGAACAGAAGGCAAAACGGGCACCGAGGCGACAAGCAGAGGGGCGAACTTACCAGCAGCAGCAGCGGGCAGGACAACACAGGCGGAGCTGTGTGGCGGGGGAGCGACCTACCTGGCAAGGTCACAGGTCGCTCTCCTCACCGCGCAGCGGCCGCCATATATGGGGAGGTGGGAGGGAGGAGCAGCTGGGAGGCAGGGGCAGCGAATGGGCAGTCAGGGGGGCGGGGCCGCAGGGGACGCAGCGGCGGGAGTGGAGAGAGGCAACGAGGGGTACAGAAAGCAAAAACTGGACACAGAGAATGGGGGCAACGAGGGGTACAGAAAGCAAAAACTGGACACAGAGAATGGGGGCAACGAGGGGTACAGAAAGCAAAAACTGGACACAGAATGGGGGCAACGAGGGTACAGAAAGCAAAAACTGGACACAGAGAATGGGGGCAACGAGGGGTACAGAAAGCAAAAACTGGACACAGAGAATGGGGGCAACGAGGGGTACAGAAAGCAAAAACTGGACACAGAGAATGGGGGCAACGAGGGGTACAGAAAGTAAAAACTGGACACAGAGAATGGGGGCAACGAGGGGTACAGAAAGCAAAAACTGGACACAGAGAATGGGGGCAACGAGGGGTACAGAAAGCAAAAACTGGACACAGAGAATGGGGGCAACGAGGGGTACAGAAAGCAAAAACTGGACACAGAGAATGGGGGCAACGAGGGGTACAGAAAGCAAAAACTGGACACAGAGAATGGGGGCAACGAGGGGTACAGAAAGCAAAAACTGGACACAGAGAATGGGGGCAACGAGGGTACAGAAAGCAAAAACTGGACACAGAAAATGGGGGCAGCGAGGGGTACAGAAAGCAAAAACTGGACACAGAAAATGGGGGCAACGAGGGGTATAGAAAGCAAAACTTGACGCAGAGAATGGGGGCAGCGAGGGGGAACAGAAAGCAAAAACTGGACACAGAAAATGGGGGCAACGAGGGGTACAGAAAGCAAAACTGGACGCAGAGAATGGGGGCAACGAGGGGGAACAGAAGGCAAAACGGGCACCGAGGCAACAAGCAGAGGGGCGAGCTTACCAGCAGCAGCAGCGGGCAGGACAACACAGGCGGAGCTGTGTGGCGGGGGAGCGACCTACCTGGCAAGGTCAAGGGTCGCTCTCCTCACCGCGCAGCGGCCGCCATATATGGGGAGTAATTACATGTCCCTCATTGCAAGTTTGTCGGAATAGAGGGAGGAGTTTTCTTCATAAGATAAATACCATTATACAAGGTTGAGATTATTAGGACATGTGGAAAAGACCGTCAATTCTTAATTTTTTAATTTGAAAATGAGGCATAACTTGAATAATTAGTCTTTACCACACCAAATTCTGCATGTTGTACCTTTTGGTGGACCTTTTCTCTTGATACATTTTGGCAGGTTTGCTCTGCCACCATCTACGAGGGGAAAACTGTGAGGATATGATAATGATCACATAAATTATAATTAGGATACCTGTGCAAGCAAGCGTATGCACAGGGATTGGAATTTAGCACTTAACTTGTGATGAGTTCCCAAGACTCTTGTTTTCCACTAGGAGCAGGCAACTAACTCGCTTGTTAAGGATAAGCCAGGGGAAGGGACTCTAATTCCACGACTCACTTGGGCTGGGAGACAACAAGGGGTGACATCCACAAGTATGCATCCTACCACCATAAATATGGTAGCGAACCCTAGCAGTCTCAATCTGGTTTCATGGAATGTGGCAGGGGTGAGGACGAAAATCTCCCTTATGCATTATATCCAATTCATCGAGATGTTCGATGTTTGTATCCTGCAAGAATCCTGAAGCACCACCCCTGTATACACCCTGGTTACCTAACGTTCCACCGCCCTGCACGCCACAACTATCTAGGCCGTCCTTTAGGGGGACTGCTGATTTGGGTGAAAATAGCGCTCCAATGTACAGTACAAGAGATTACGTCTAACAGTCCTGATATCTTAGCTATCCAAATTATGGGAATCGAAAGGCTCAGCGATTGATTTCTTTAATGTTTATGCACGAGGAACCACTGCAGGTAGAAGGTCAACCACGCTCCAAGAGCTGGAGGAACTACTTAATAGGGTCCCTCAGCCATTATTGGTTGTAGGTGGTGATTTCAACACAACTTTTGAACCTCCAGAGTAGGAGGATATATGTGGGAGTGGAGAGGAAGAGGAGGCGCAATTAGTTCCCCAGCTCGATTTACCTCCCATTAAAAACTGGACGCAAGTAGCGCTCCAGCTTAACGCTTTAACTCTCGAATTCGGCCTTAGGGCAGCAAATGGCCATACAAAATCAGATAAAAAAGGGGCTAATACATTTAATCAAACTACTAGCTTAAGTTGTATAGATTACTTCCTTCTGGACCTGAGAATGTGGCCAAGTGTGGTTGATATGACTGTGGATCATACCACCGACAGCGACCACAATCCCCTGGATTTACAGTTGGTTTCCCCATGGTACACCCCCCAAGTCCCTCAAACACTATCCTTCTGTCTAGGGAGGTCCATCCAATGAACGATAACAGGCAGCTAAAATGGTCACAGGTTGTCATGGATGAAGACAAACTTAAAACTATCAAGTCCTATCTCCTAGAAAGTACTGCAGACTTACATAGATTGTCCATCCATCAGGGAGGGCTGGACGAGATCCCGGCCTGTCATGACCTTTTATTTACTAAACTGGCCGCTTGCTTCATAGAATCAAGGCGACAACAGCAAAAAAGAAAGAAGCCCAGGCTGCCGTTTTCCTGGTTCAACAAAGAGTGTGGGAGCCTTCGTAAACAACTATCTAACGCTATTAGAACCAACAATGTGACGTTGACCCGGGAAGTAAGGAAAGCTTACAAGCTTGCCCAGTCTAGAGCGAAAAGAGAATGGGACCAGAATAGGTGGGACCAAATTAGCGAGGCCAGCCCCAAAAAAGACTCTAAGCACTTCTGGCACTTAGTATACAGGGGGGATGCTAGTAGGCCCCTGCTGCCAATTAACAATATTTCAACATCAGCATGGGTCGACCATTTCTCGTCACTCTACTCTGGGCCATGCGTATCTGATAAGGATGATTCTAAAAATGGGAGAGTCCACCTTACTGCCATTGACTTCTTTGTGAGAGAGGAAATCATGTCCAGTGTCAATTCCATTGTAAGGGCCAAAGCTCCTAGACAGGATGGTATTCCGGGTGATGTTTTTGTTAAAGAGCCAGAGAATTGGGCATCTTACATCTTGGCCCCAGCAAATGGGATTGCAGCAGGGGCCCAAGTTCCATCCTCGTACGGAGGTAATTCCTGTATACAAGAAGGGCAATAGATCTGTCCCCTCTAACTACAGGCCTATCAGCCTCATCGATTGTGTTCAGAAGGTCTTCGCACGTGCACTGCTCCTGAAAATACAGACCTGGTTTATTGCCCTGAATATTTTCTCTGTATATCAAGCTGGGTTCAGACAAAAAACCAGAACCATCGACCAGGCATTTTGTTTTCTCCTATTGACCTGGAAAACAGTGATCATTGGACAAGGAAGTCTCTATGTAGCTTTCATTGATTTAAGGGAAGCTTTCGACTTAGTTCCAAGAGACAAGCTTTGGACCGTTCTCAAAGTGATGGGCCTTCCTCCCATGATTTTAGCCCTTGTCATCCTCCTTCATGATTCCAATTAGGCAAGGGTTCTCTGGGGCAATCAAGGGCAACTTACTGATTAAATTAAAGTTAACAGGGGGGTCCGGCAAGGTTGTGTACTGGCACCTACACTCTTCTCGCTATTCATAAACAGAGTAGTCCAGTACATTTCGGAGGTCCCTGCAGATGCCCCAACTCTATGTGGTGATAAAGTGGTCACTCTGTTGTTTGCTGATGACACCTTGCTAGTCTCCAAGACCCCCAGTGAGCTGCAATTGCTATTAGACCGATTCAAGGCTTTTTGTGACTCTCGGGCCTGGAGGTCAATACTTCCAAGACAAATCTCTTAATGCAGCACCCACACAAGTCATTTAAAGGGAAGTTAACATTGGGGGGGGTCTCGCTGGAGAGAGTGAGTACCATTGATTATCTAGGAATCACTCTCTCTGACGACATGTCCTGGAACCCCACGGCAGCGAAGCACACTCTTCAACACAGACGGATAGCGGGGGCTTTGACCATCGAGCATAGGTCTTCTTATAGCAAACCGGTAGCAGCACCTCTCCACATATATGGGTGCAAGGCAATAAGTTCAGAATTGTATGGAGCGGAACTGTGGGGATTCGAGAAGCTGGAAGGTATGATGACAACAGAGAATACATTTTTGAGGGCCCTGGTCTCGCTCCCGTAGAGTACCCCTCTCCATCCATTACGGCTGGACATGGGACGGGCTACTATTGCTGAAAAGGCCAAATTACGCCCCCTGTTATTCTGGCTTCACCTAAAATCGACACTGGAGTTGTCTCCATATACTGCTGCACTTTATGAATTGCAGGCCCTTGACCGTTTTAAGAAGATCTCCTGGCTTCGTGAAGTGAAATCTTTGCTCACCGCAATCAGCCTAGAGGGCTTGTAGGAATCTAGGGAATGCGATCGGCTGCCCACCAAGGAACTACTAAAAAAAAACAATATTGATATTGGGTGGCTCAGTCCTCCCTTTCATTCTCGTCCTGGGGCCATTTAACCACAGAGTTTATGGAGTTCAAACAGATTGCGTCTTATGAATGTTATCTGGATGTTATTACGATCCCTCTGGATAGGAAGTTGTTCATGCAATTTAGATTTGGTTCACTTCCATTGAATGCTCTTACAGCCTCCTGGCGTTCACCACTTACTGCTTTGCAACATTGCACAGGTTGTCTTGGCGCTGTGAAATCGGTTGGCCATATTTTCTTTGCCTGCCCACTGTACCAACGGCCAAGAGCCAAACGGATAGCTCCTGTTTGTAAACGTTTTGGTATTTGCTGCGCATCCTGAAATCTGACGCTAGTTCACTAGTAGTCTGCGCAGTTGCTATGGGGCATATTAGCAAGACCGGCGATAAAATTATCGCCGTTTTAGCGGCAGGAAACTGCCGCTAAAACGGCGATAATGGGCTTGCTAATATGCGTTATAGAATTCCAATAGAAGCCCAGGTTAGATGTGCAGGACATCTAACCTGGGCTTCTATTGGAATTCTATAACGCATATTAGCAAGCCCATTATCGCTGTTTTAGCGGCAGTTTCCTGCCGCTAAAACGGCGATAATTTTATCGCCGGTCTTGCTAATATGCCCCAAAGTTTCTTAGTATTATGTTGGAAATCCGAAGATCAGTCCTGAAACTGCAACAATAATATTGTGGACAATGCAAAAACCTTTTTAAAAATGTTTCTGATATGGAGCTTTTTATATTCAATAAGTGTTTAATTGTGAAAGTCGTGTTTTAATAGGTTCATCTTTTGCACTGCGCCCATAATTAATCTTTTGCGGTGGGCCTTGCTGCTTATTTCTCTCTTGAGGTTGGCCCCCATCACATTTTGTGCTTTACTGTTTTATTATTAGTACTTTTAGGGGAAAAATCTTAAATAACTGTGTATCAATTTTAACTGATTATTGATTTCTTTTGTATGTAATTACGAATTGTTGCACTTGCACTTTTATGGTCACCGACTGAAATAAAGTGTATGAATAGTGAATAGTGATTGAGGATTAAATCTCCAGCATAATTTCTTTGATGATATGATAATTAATTTTGAGGTAGAAACTATTGTCTATTTTATTTAGAACCCAGGTCCCTAGTTAACTGAGGGTTTCCCTTGTTTTGTATAGTATTTCACTTACTCTGGCATCATGAGTGAATAGGTTTTCCACTTGAAATTGCCCATCAAACTTACTCTTACCTTTTCCAACCTTTCTTTGTTTTTTTTTTTGTTCTGACCCAATCACCGCTGTTCAATTTAATCTGTTTTACTCCATGTCTGTGATAACAATGCTCGTTATATTGATTCTGAGTGCTAAGAATGTTCTCTTGAACAGTAACCATAGAAGTAGATTTTTGTCTTTTGTGTTTCATCCACAGTATATTGCCTTTAGTATATAGATCTCTACCATTTAAAATCTTAAATGGGCTAATACCAGTTATGCCAGGAGAACTACGATGTGCCCA
Organism: Calotriton arnoldi; assembly: GCA_963921515.1. Classification (NCBI taxonomy): domain Eukaryota; kingdom Metazoa; phylum Chordata; class Amphibia; order Caudata; family Salamandridae; genus Calotriton; species Calotriton arnoldi. Next base: position 144,772 of record CAWUFW010013235.1, read on the forward strand.
CAGCAATTCCTTGACCTTTTCTCTCTCAAACATTATAGTTATCAATGGAAATTTGGATGTTACTCGTCAACACCTTATTAAAACGCTAAGCTGCACCATTACCAGCTGGGTGATTAAACAAAGTATTTTTTAGCTTTATAATATATTTTTTTAAAGGAAACACTGCAAAATTTCAGACACAAATTGTAGACCATTATCACTCAAAAGTAGTTTGTGATTCCTTCTCATTGGATGTTCATTCAAAAACTTTACTTTGAAAACGAATCTAGTAACATTGTAGCATACAATGATATTACCCCTTCTGACCCTTTGCATCCCGATTAATCTATTGGAATGCAATCACATAATACCATCACAACAGTCATCACTAGATACTGACTGGACTGTGGCAGTAAGAGAAAGTTGATCTCCATACATTTTGTGGGGTGATTAGATGAAACTTACGCATGTAAAAAGCCATAAGTCATCCACGTGTCACTCAGTTTCAATTCACCAAGGCAGGAAAGTGGAATTGGAACCTTTGCAAAGTAGGCATGCTGAAGTGATACTTGGGCGAGCAGAAGTTGCATTCTTCATTGAGTGCCTCACAAGGTCAACAACCACAATCTGGGCATTTTATGAGTACCAAATAAGGGCCCTCTAACTACTGCATACCTACACGACGCTCTTCTCATTTAGGGAATGTACCTGTTTTAACTGCTTGAAGCAATACACACTTTTTAAGTACTTTTGCTGTCTATGTTAAGTGCTTTGATGCCTCTTGTGGCTATCTCCATTATACAATAATATTGGAATTAGACGATTAATGCCATGAAACGTATTTCCCTTTTACTTATAACTTATTCGTAATGTACGTGTTGTAAGGACTCAGAGAATGGTGTATGGTTTACCAGTGTTGTGTAAATTGTGTGATGGAGTTGTGTTGGGGGGCAGTGCCATAACATAAAGAGGGCAGCTGTAATGCTCCTTCATGCAGCAGTTGAACAAAGTTTAAGCCTAATAAATCTTTTCCTCCATCTACCTATCTATCTCTTTTGGTATTTTACTCTGGAGTGTCATGACTTGGGGCCACTTTTACGCAAAGTAATACTCATGTACTGTTCCTCTTCCTAAGTGGGTGAACTGGCAGCAAAGTTTAGAATACAGACAAGCATGAACAGCTTTTATGTCATATGTGCCCAAAGAATAAACATTAAAAAAAGAAACCCACGAAAGCCACACCAACAATTAGACGTTAGGTTGAAGTGTATGGGAAAATTCATAAATACCTCTTTGAATTGACCTCATGAAACAAAAACTTAAATCCTAGTTCTGGCTCCTGTGGCTTGAAAATTATTAATATCAGGTTACAGAAAAGAAAAGTTGGAGAATTTTTTTTTTGGAGTAGGTTCAACAGCTGAGAATAAATCCCAGATTGTTCAGCTACTCTTTACTAAAAAAACAAGGGAAGCAGAGGTCAGGGGTCATCTTCGATTCCCTCCACTGTATAGAAAAATCCGCCAGACCGTAGACTTGCACTTCACAAGGGGTGAGGAACTCGTTGCGCCCAGGGATACTGCTCTTGATAAACCTTCCGACTTTCCCGTGGCAGCAGAAGATTATTTCTGCTTTGTAGGCACCGTCTTTATTCACCACACCGCAGCTGTGGAAGAAAGAGAAGCGGCAGGAGTGGATAAATGGCAAAACATGAGTCTGAGACCAGTCAAAGGGGTGAGCAGGAATTAAAAGCGAGCAGTCTACCCATGGAAGGCTGCATCCCCTTTTAGACATTTATGTCTCAAGGTTGTTTAATGCAAAAGGCATGTCATTTCGATTTATAGTACTGCCCTAATTATATACATATTCTAATGAGGATGCGAGGCCTCCTGCTCTCTCACCACACTTGCTGCCTTACTCCGAGTGATCTGAGGCCGCAAGATCTGGTCTGAGCGAATGACAAAAGTTTTAAATAAATAAATAAACAAGTATATATTTTTAAGTATTATTATTATTATTATTATTATGCATTTTCAATTGATTCACAATTAGATTACCAGGTGTAATTTCTCTTCAAATAGTTGACATCAGAAAGCATTACTTTGTAACTCTTAGAGTACTTTCAGCTTTAAAAACAATGAGTTACAGTCTGTTTAATTTCTTAATGGTACCTACACGTTCTCTATCCTTTAAAATACACAAGCCACCTCATTTAATAAGATTTTTGACCCGTCCAAAGCTAAGAAAATGAGTACCCTTGGGTTAGGTAACAATAAACATCTGTTTTTCAAACTCCAGATGCTCCAAAGAGTGAATGTGCACTTTACAAATACACGTTGTGCCCTCAAGTATATAAAAGACCGCGCCTGCACGTCATTTACGCCTATGTATTGTCGTGTAGCTCCTATATGACCTCTACAGGACCTGCACGTTTGGATAACATAAACTGTGGGATTGGTGGCAGATTGATTCCGTGCACCCCCACCGGGTATGTTAGCCTGTCTGTATCAGCTAGTTCACAGTGCCACTATAATCTCCTCTTACCAAGGAGAGAATAGATTCTGGCAACCTCAGAACATGACAACCCTGATCCCTCAGGATCTCGGAAACAATGTACTACCTTTCGCTCAGTCACTCGTGCTTACTTAGTTTGTCTCAGAGAGATACACAGAATAAACAAGCTTGGCGTTTTCAATAATCATTTATTGAAAAGTTGTTATTCTGGTGTAGAATAGATGTGCTGCAATAACCATCCATCATCCCCTTTGGTATCGCTTTGTTCGCCCTAAGTTGGCAGGGTATGCCCAGACGTGGGTCCCTTGCTCACTTTGCCACTGGATTCAAGATAGCCTGGCTGATGAGGGTTTTGAACCCGAAACCGGTCCTAGGATGCTTGTTTCCGGTCCAGGGAAGACATGGCTTGGCAGTTCGGGCTGGACTGTTCCCATGAGGCACAGGGTCAGACTGATTTGCATATGGCCATGTCTGAACTGGGGTGGTGGAGTGAGCTAAAGAATGATGATGGATTAAACCCAGATCAGTTGACTGGGGGTGAGTGTTTGATTTGCTCTAACGCTCCGTCCATCATCCCCTTTGGTATCGCAATAACCGTTAGACAGTATAGGATATACATGATTGACAGTACTATGAAAGTAAAAGGATGGTAGAGTTCTACCATCTTACTAAAATCATGAATACATTCAAGTATATAAAACACATGATAAAAGGTGCGTACTCCTACAATGCCTCCCTTATCTAGATGTACCTAAATGTACCTTGCATGGGTGTAGGTGCCAAGCCGAGAATCCCTCTAGGATCTAGTCAACCCCATTACCTTAAGTGAGACTGTGGGACCCCGTCCTGGTCTCGAGTTGGACACCCTGCGAGGTATGTTAGACCACTCGAGCTGGAGTGTCTGCATGCAGGAACCTCAGCATCTCTGGTCAGTGCGTCGGCCGGGAAGTCTCGATCTCCTCTAACTATCTTAGCAAGATGTGATGTATATATACACCCATAGATCTCCCCGGGGTCCTACCTTGCTGTACGACTGTGTTGGCCTAAGGATGATGTTGGGCATTAACTTTGTACGTAGATTTTATACAGGAGATGGCAGTCCTGCTGTGCTTCCAAGAACCCTCATGCATAATGCATGAGATTCCGAACTAGGGAAAACCCGCGTTCTGAATGCAGTGTAAAATCTAGGTAAAAGGTCAGTCCCTGTAAACTGTGACAAGTGTAATGTAGGGAGAGAATATAGGTGAAGGGTAACGAGTTTACCGAGGCCTATATTATAGTACCTATATGGAATATAACAGTATATTTCATCAAGGGAGGCCCTTGAACAGCCTCTTCCTTCAGTCCCTGATTCACCATTTGTCTCTGCCAGAACCCTCTGATCAATCCTCTTGGTTAAGTTCCACCACAGGATGTACATCACATCATAGAAAACTCACATATAGCATGTACACTTATTGAGAAGTAAAAGCAAAACAAACAAGTCTTACAGAAGAAAAACAAACATTCACCGATGTTTTTTTGAGTGTATAATAGTGTTTCAGGACCGAACAGTTGCCTTGTATGTTTCAGCAATAGGCAGGGCACATGTTTGGAGGACTGGAAGGGAAGCACACTCAGAACAGGAGGCAGTTGTCAGAACAAGTAAGATAAGTGTTATTGCTTGTTTTGGGGGCATGGCTATGATCTGATTGGCTGACCACCTGTGCATGTATGTGTTAGCTTGAAACATTTGAGTGTTTTAGAGATAGGTGTCGAAAGCGAGCATAGGCGCAAGGGTGAAACACAGGCCCCTGCAGCTCTTGCAGTGCCGGGATGTCCCAACCCATTCGTGAGCCTCCAAACAGTCAATTGGCCCCCATTTATCCTAAGTCCAATAAATATCTGTGAGATATGGTATACTCATGGGTCCCTCCTCATATTCTGCAGGGTGACCCCCAGCACTTTGCGTTACACAACTGCATGTTTGCCACACTCAAAGGCGGTGCTCATTGGGCAGTCCTGCAAGGCCTCTGTCAAGCCAAGCCCTAAATAGATGGCAGACCTTGACAATAGATGGCAGACCTTGACAACAGATGTCAGGCCTTGACAACAGATGGCAGGCCTTGGCATATACCTGGAAATTGGTACTGCACAGTACCCTACCGATAGGAAAGATGGTATCTTTTTGACCCCAAGAAAAGACCAGCCAGGCACCAAGCCCCTTTTTATCTAAGGGTTGCACAGGCGCTTGTGCAAAGTAACACAAATTAACAGTGTGCCATGGTTATTAGCACACTGTCAGAATCATTGGTTGACCTCATTAGTAACTTCAACAAGGTTAATTAAATATAATCATTGAGATCATCAATGATGTCATTTATAATTGCATGAAGGGGGCACAGTTATAGTTAGTTTACTGAATCTGCTGGACTGTTCACTTCATTTATTTACATTTGTGCACATTTTTTTACTTTTCGTATTACTTGATCTAACATAGCTGCCCTTCATGTTAGATTGCATTATGAGTGAGTGTATGAGTGTCTCAGTGGGTCTGTCAATGGGTGTGTGAGTGTCTCTGTGGGTCTGTGAGTAGATATGTGAGGGTGTGAGTGGGTCCTGTAAGTGGGTGCATGAGTCTCTGAGTGGGTCTGTACTTGGGTGCATGACTCTCCAAGTGAGTCTGTAAGTGGGTGCTTGGGTATCTGAGTGGGACTGTGAGTGTGAGCATGAGCATGAGTGCCCGGGTGGGTCTGTGAGTGGGTGTAAGAGTTTCTAAGTAGGCATCAGACTGTGTGCGTAAGTCTATGAGTGGGTCTCTAAGTCAGTGATTCTCTGAGTGGGTCTGCACATGGTGATATCACTAGGCCTGGGCGGAAAACTACGCTACGCTCGCGTAGTTTGCGCAACTACGCGCTACGTGAATTGCACGTAGCACAGTGCAAAAACGCGTAGCGTAGCGGGCATTTTTTTGCTTGCTCGCGGTCCTCAACATCAAGAGCGAGCAAAATGAGATCCCGGTGAGAATTTTTCCTCGTTCACGATCAGCAACATCAAGTTGCCAATCGCGAGTGTGGAAAATAAACCTCCCGGCGAGATTCTCAACGCAGGGAGGTCAGGTTTCTCATTGCGAGTGGTCGCGTATGCTCGCGACCGCTCGCACTGTGCATGATGCCGTTTGCAATAATTGCACAGTGCGGACAAGCATCCGGCACTGTGCAATCATTGCGAACAGCATTTCCTACCGCACTACGCAGTTCGCGTAGTGGTACGCGTAGCTCGCGAAGTGCACTTCGCGTAGCTATGCGTAGCGCTACTACACGAACTACGCCCAGGGTTAGATATCACTCTCCGAGCAAGTCTGTAAGAGGGTGCATGAGTACCTGAATGGGTATGTGAGTGGGTGCATGAGTATTTGACTGGGCATGTGACTGGATGTATATATGTATGAGTGGGTATGTGAATGGGAGTATAAGTGTCTGAGTAAGTTTGTGAGTCTATACATGAGTCTGTGATCAGTGATGGTGTGTATGTGGGTATAGATTCTTTGCGTTTTATATTTTCACCAATATTCGCAAAGATGCCATGATATTTGTGACATTTTGCGATGGTACATGGGGGATGTGCTGGCAGTCATGGTGTCAGTCACAAATATCGCACACATTTAGAAAAGTCAATTTTGGACACAAAACTTGTGCCCCTAACACCCCCATTTCTCATACATGGAGTCAGAGTACCTCCACCCTGACCACTTATGTTAGCTGTTAGCCGCCATTTTATCAATCGAGAACAGCTCCCGAGGCTGAAAGGTTGTGTGAAAGCCCATATAAGGGGTCAGGGTGGAGACACTTTGACCCCATGATTGAGAAATGGGGGTGTTAGTGACAAAATAGATTTTTAACGATGTGCGATATTCGCAATGACGCTGTGACTGTCAGCATGGCCCCCATGTACAGTCACAGGGACGTTGCGACTCTCGTGACGTCATTGCGAATATTGGTGAAAATATAAACAAAATATATCAGTGAATCATTAATACGCATTGTTATAGATGTATTGAGATTCTGATAAATTTTATGTTAGGTTATGTAGTGAATTATGTACTGTGATGGTTAGTATTAATTATATAGTTATAATTTTTTATTGTGGTGGTGCCAATGAATACCTGCTTTTGCTTTCGGCTTTCACGATGTAAATGCGGGATCGCACTGACCAACTTCATTGCGATCTACGGCCTCACCATGAAAATGGAAAATAGGTTTTAGAGATCGTTGTTCTAGAGGTACACTAGAAAAAACATGACTTTGAAGTGTACAGTAATAAACCACTGGTGTGTAAAATACTGTAATATGTGTTTTCACTTTATGTAAAAGGCGTGATTGTCGTGGTTAACGACGTCATCACGACGTCCCGAATAACTGCAATAATGGAAAATAGGTCTGAAAGATGGTTTTTAAAGCAACTTAGTAGAAAAATGTGAGTTTAAACATGCTTTGAAAGAAGTATGTATATGGTAATATGTGAAGTGCAATGTTCACAATGGATTTATTTCCATATTAATTTTGGATGTGTTGGTGGCGATTGAAGGTCTGCTTTTGTTTTCCACTTTCACGACGCGTCTGGGTGGATCATGATTACCGACGTCATTGCGGTCTCCGCAGTCACTGTGAAAAGATAAAATTGGTTTTAGAGATGGTTTTTATAGAAACTCTCTAGAAAAACGTGACTTTAGAGAATAGTGTAAGAAACCCCTAGTGTGTAAAATACTGTAATAAGTGTTGATATTTGTCTTTTAGACTTTATGGAAAAGGTGTGATTGTCACGGTTTGCGACGTCATTGCAACGTCCAGAATAACCGAGAAAACAGAAAATAGGTCTGAAAGATAGATTTGAAAGGATCTTAGTACAAAAAATGAGTTTAAACATGCTGTGAAAGAAGTATGTGCATAGTAGTATGTGTAGGGCAATGTTCAGAATGGATTTTTTTACATATTATTTTTGGATGTGGTGATGGCTATTGAATTCCTGCTTTTGCTTTCTGCTTTCACAATGTAACCGCGGGGATCGCACTGACCAACATCATAGCGATCTACGGCCTCACTACGAAATTCGAAAATAGGTTTTAGAGATGGTTGTTCTAGAGATACACTAGAAAAAACTAGAGTTTGAAATGTACAGTAATAAACCACTGGTGTGTAAAATACTGTAATAAGTGTGCATATATGTGTTTTCACTTTATGGAAAAGGCGCAATCGTCACGGTTAGCGACGTCATTGCAACATCCCCAATAACTGAAATTATGAAAAATAGGTCTGAAAGATGAATTTTAAAGCATCTTAGTAGAAAAATATGAGTTTAAACATGCTTTGAAAGAAGTAATGTTTGTAGTGCAATGTTCACAATGGATTTATTTGCATATTAATTTGGATGTGTTGGTGGTGATTGAATGTCTGCTTTTGTTTTCCACTTTCGTGACGTGTCTGGGTGGATTGCGATTACCGACATCATCACGGTCTCCGCAGTCACTGTGAATAGGTTTTAGAGATGTTTTTTATATAAACTCTCTAGAAAAATATGACTTTAGAGAATAGTGTATGAAACTCCTAGTGTGTAAAATACTGTAATATGTGTTGATATATGTCTTTTAGACTTTATGGAAAAGGCGTGATCGTCACGGTAAGCGACGTCATTGCAACGTCCAGAATAACCGCGAAAACGGTAAATAGGTCTGAAAGATGGATTTTAAAGGATCTTAGTACAAAAAAATGAAATTAAACATGCTTTGAAAGAAGTATGTGTATAGTAATATGTGTAGGGCAATGTTCAGAATTTATGTTTTTACATATTATTTTTGGATGTGTTGGTGGCCATTGAATGTCTACTTTTGTTTTCCTATTTCACGACGTGTCCGCGGGGATCGCGACATTGTCACGAAGATTCACAAAAATCGAAGAAAAAAAACCTTTAAAAAAAACTTCACAATATTTCGGGTACTAGGATGGCTCTGACACGAGCCGTTGCACTGGTTGTGTGTATATGGATGCTATACATAAGACCGAATGCAGAGTTACAGGTTACTTAGAAACACCCTGCCGCTTTCATCTGTAAAGTGCACTCCATCATTTCTATAAATTCCATGCATGTCAAAATGCAAATTGTTGTTATAGATACAGCCCATGCGATGGTCTCTGAGGTCTGCAGAAACAGTTTTATTAACATGTTTCCTGGCTTTGTCAATCTGTGGACAGAATTGATTTGACCACTTCCATTTCTGTCTTTGGCATATATTAGAGTACACCAAGACAGTGTGAGGGAAAACCAACATCACTTTTGCAAAGGTTTCTTTCATTACGATTTCCAGCCCTACCCCAGTCAAAGTGCCTAGGTTATTGCTGCTACAGTGGGCAATCATGAGGTGAAGAGCTTGGGAATCCACAATGGATTTAACCAAAGCCAGAAACTAATGAAACTTTAACCATCTCTGGTGAAACCAAGTAATCTGCACATTTGGCAAACCCAAGTCCCTGTCAATATCACACTTTTTTGCAGCCTCTTTAGCCCAATAGATATAGTTGTGGCCCCAAATCCATACTGTTAGCATTTTGAAGTGAAGGAGCAATAGTAGTCAGGAAAAGGCTGGAGCTAAATGAAGTTGCTTTCCAAAGAAAAAGCAGTTAAAATAGAGTTGTTTTTTATTTTTTTAAAGAGATATATTTCATTGGATGCTGTCAGCATGTAAAGGAATACAATTAGGTAGTGTGTTGGATTCCTTAGCAAGAAGTCTTATTATTGGCTGCTGTTTAAGAAAATAAATGAAATATAGACACGGATATGCTTTTAAATCTGTGGAGTAAAGCACAACTGCTGTATCTTATTTGGAAGCAGCATGTTCCTTCTAGAATGTGCTGCGGAATAGTGAACTACTGGTTCCACTGGGTTTCTAGTTACAATGAGCTAAGACTGGATTGGGGAAGGGTGTTAAAGAGACAGAACATTTATATAAAAATTGAGGATTGATGTCAGAATTTAAGTAATGACAAGTTTTAACTTCCCAACTCAGGACAATGTAATAAACTGTTGTGTAGTATTTCAATTCCAGAAAAATTAAGCTAGATATAGGTTTGAACTCTTGTTTTTTTCACAATTTCTCAACGATAATTGTGAAACCATCGTGAAAATGCGTCAACAGGAACCTCATTTTGAAAGAGAGGGAAAGGGTTAACAGATGCTTACCATTCACAAGTGGAGATGCTGTAGTATAAAATGAAAGACATGATTTAATTTGCTGCTTTTCTAATGATGATAAAGTTGAAAGTTGAAGAGGTTGCAATATGAGAGTGGTGTACCATTCCTGTGCTTAGTTTTTGCAAATCTTAACAGTGTCAACATTGTCCAGAAAGAGCTAAAACAACAATATAATCTACAAACTCACCTCACTGGTATATATAAAACTTTGTAATTATTTTAAAAATGTTCATTAGAAATGAAGATGTATATGGGAGTTTGATTAAAAGGAGTGTATCACAGTGATGTGAAAACATATAAGATGAACTGTATCTATTAGAGGATATGTGTTTAAGAGGTTAGTGGTGAATGTTTTGGGAAGTAAGAGAAAAATTGATTAGTGCCTCTTTATTACATTGTGTATTTTATTGACAAATAACAGCATAGTCTTGTGGAGAGTCGCAATGAGGAACTAAGAATGTTTTAAATGTCTAAACATGATGTGCAGAATAGGTACATCTGTTATTTGCATTCTGGGAGTTGTAGTAATTTTAGTAACATTAATAAACAGGAATAGTGTAGTGAGAGATAAAAGATGAGAACATGTTGTCTGCCTGTATAAGAAAAGAAAGAAGTAATACTTGTTAGGTATGTATTGCGAAGTGTTTGTCAATGTGTTTTTAACTTATCTGACCGCTTTGCATATGCTTAGATGTGACATACGGTTTTTGTGCTTGCACATAGTTATATATACAGTGGGACTTTTGAGTTTACTTAAAGATGCAGATAGGTATATATTGGCTTGAAGGTGTACATCTATTAAGAAATTGCATATGTGTTTACATGGTGATCTATGTTCAGTAAGGCTGATGAAAATGTCATGTATATAGTGAGGGTAGTGGTTTTCTTTAATCATGGTTTGTTTAAAATTGAGGAGGATTAATAGTGCAGAATGGCTCAAGAGTTCTTGTGCTAGCTTCATTTCGAGTGTAACTTTTGTTTGAGATATGTTGAATATATGTTTTAGAGGCAGAAGAAGTATTTGAGAAATGATATAGGTATGCAATTCGCAAAAGGTTTCGTGCTTAGAAAAATTTCAAAATGTTATTTTACATTTTAAAACTTAATGATGCATGCTCACGCTCAGTAACAAAGCAATGTATGTTTCTAGAGAGCCATGTATGCAATTATATATCATGTGTGATACCTAGATTTCACTTCACGCAGAGCTCAGAAGAAAAGCATATATACAGTAAAACAGGTAGGTTGATACTGACAGAAGGAGATAACCAATAAATCAGAGAATTAGTGACAACTGTCATGCATCTGACAGCAATGATGGTACTTTCACAGTGAGTCAGGCAGTATTCAGGCACTCATGCAATCACCCAGCCACTACTCAAGCAGTCATCAAATCAGTGATCCATGGAGTTATTCAAATACGCAGACACCTGCACATGTACTCTTGCAATCAGGCAGGGAGAAATTATGTAGCTGTTTAACTATGCAGGCACTACCCATATATTCATCTAATCACCTAGGTACTAACTATTGACTCATGCAATTAACAAGGCTGTAACTATACAATCATTATAACATTTGTGCAGAACCTACGCAGCCATCTAAACACTCAAAGCCCATGTAGTCAGTGAAATACTGAGGCACACGCGTGCACTGATGAAACACTCAGGCACTACTCATGCACTCATCTACATACGTAGAGAGCACCATTGTAATAAACCTATCACCCATCCAGTATCAATGCAGTCATTTAATTACTGAGACAATAGTCTTGCACTAATACAAGCACCCCAGCAGTACACTTACTTTCCTCCGATCTCTCAAGCTTTAGCATGGAATCATGCAGTCACTAAGACACTAGTCATGCACTCATTTAATTAGTCATGCACTACTGATGCACTTATTCAATTCTCCTGGCACTACCCATGTAGTTATCTAAACATCCAGGCACTACCTGTTCACTCAACCAAAAACAAATGGGCAGCATCCATTCGCTGAAACACTATTCATCCACTCATCCAATATGCTAGGTGCTATGCATGGGCTTAAACATTCATGTATGCACTATACATGATCTCCATAAATCACCTTTATACTATGAATGCACTCTTCCAATCATCCAGGCACTAGAATTACACTCATTTAATCATCCCAGCAGTATCTATGCATGCATTGAATTATTGAAGCATTAGTCAAGCACTTGTCTAATCATTCTGGCTGTACTTATGCACTCATCCAAACACCCAGATACTAGTGGTAAACTCATGCAAACACATACGTAGTAAGTATGCAGATGTGGAATGACCCATGGAGTTAGGACATGGTCAGGGAATCATCTACACACTACTTGTATCCTCAGGGAATCACCTAGGCACTGCCTATGTACTCATTCAATTATTGAGCCATGTGGGTAATTATATTTGCAAACTGTCACACACTCTTTGTAAGTACTCAGAAGAATTAGTAAGATATATGGTTGGATATAGATTAATGTGCAGATTTTTATATGCAGCATTTCCCAAAATGTAAATCTGATACATTTAAGTAAAAAGTACTATGATACTAAATACATCAGTGACACAGTGGTAGAGAGGCACGCAAACAACTCTTATGGTGTGTTTTTAAATTTACAGTGTTTAGACACTGTATGTACTTCTACACTAGGGTAATGCAGCGCTGAGCCGCAAGCCATTTGGCTGTGCTGCATTACTTTCAAAGCACAGGGATGTGTCAAATTTACAATCATATGATGGAGCCCTGTGCTCTCCCCTGCGCTGGCTCACAACTGGCTGTCATGCATCAATGGATTCACCCAAAGCTGCAAGGGTACCTGTGTTGCTGGGATGATTATTTTTGTGCGGGAAGGCACACTGTCCTGCACAAAAACAATTGCTAGTGGTGTTTTCCTCTTTCTATGAGTGTTGCAGAATGCAGCACGTATAGAAAGAGGAAAAAATTAGGAGAAATAAAATTAGTTCTACTTGGTGTGCCTCCCTACACCTCCCATGGGGTGGGGTAGAATTCTGATGTATTCTCAGGTGTACAAATCGTTGTAAGTATGGGAATGAGGCAAATGCATGGGTGTTGCAGGGGAACATCCACAGCAACACCCATGGCACGCTCCTTTCATGCAAAGTGCTGGGTGAAATGACCCATATTTACAAGGCTACGAAAAGCCACGCAGAGTAGCCTTACGTGGCACTGTAAATATATAGAATTACACTATACCAATGGTGTGTCAAAAAAGTGAGGCTTTGGTGCATGGGGCTTTTAAATACTCTAACCTTAGCTTGATATTTATTTTCAAATTTACTACAGAAGGGATAAACTGGTGTTTCACCATGTACAAGTTAGAAGTGAGATATGGATAATGATAAAAAAGGTAACTAATAAATCAAGTGTTGTGTTTTGTTTTGGGTTTGCTATATTAAAGTTAGCGCATGTAGTAATATAGCTAGGTTCATCTGTCGATTTAAAACTGCAACACACCAAAAAAACTGTTTTTGTCTTATGTGTAAGTCAGTACTAAAGTAGTTTGTACGTTACCTAGGGTAAAAACGTAAATATACTTGCTTTTTTAACAGAACAAGATCTACATAAGTACAGACAGTTAGAATGGGTACAGAAGCTCAGACGAAAAAGCAACAGAACCAATTACACTATCTCTGCAGAAGTGAGTTACAAAGGGCCAAAATGCAAAAAGAGTGCTGAAAGCAAAAAGAGCTACTGGTAAGAGAACAAAGTAATTTCTTAAAAATATATGTGGACATTTCAAAGATTACAAAATAAAGAAAATACAATTATTACTATGAGAAACAACAAGAGTAGACAAAATATACATTGGAAGATGAGAAAAGATTGTAACAAATATAGACACAACATGAACAGGAGACAGAAGCAGTTTAATGAAGTCAGAGCCAGGATGTTTCCGAGATGGTTGCAAATTTAGGGCCCGATTCACAGAACTAACTTACTACAAAATCCTAAACTTGCTACCATTTTGGTATTCACAGAAGGCACTTACTCATTTTAGTATTCACAGAAGGTACTTACTCATTTTGGTATTCACAGAAGGCACTTATTCATTTTGGTATTCACAGAATGCACTTACTCATGCTAACTTTATGTCCGTACTCGGGCCAGAGATTCCGGCCCGGTGGTGGAGATTCCGGCCCGGTGGTAGAATCTCCAGCCCGGTGGTGGAGATTCTGGCCCGGAGGTGGAGATTCCGGCCCGGAGGTGGAGATTCCGGCCCGATGGTGGATATTCCGGCTGGTGGCGGAGATTCCGCCACCGGCCGAAATCTCCGTCACCGGGCCGGAATCTCCACCATAGGGCCGGAATCTCCACCATCGGGCCGGAATCTCCACCATCGGGCCGGAATCTCTACCACCAGGCCGGAATCTCCACCACTGGGCCGGAATCTCCGGCCCGAGTGCGGACATAAAGTTAGTATGAGTAAGTGCATTCTGTGAATACCAAAATGAGTAAGTGCATTCTGTGAATACCAAAATGAGTAAGTGCCTTCTGTGAATACCAAAATGAGTAAGTACCTTCTGTGAATACCAAAATGGTAGTAAGTTTAGGATTTTGTAGTAAGTTAGTTCTGTGAATCGGGCCCTTAGTGATAAATATAAAAAAGTGTAGAAGAAGGAGAGATGCATTAAAACTGAAAGAACGAGTTGATAGAGTAGTTGATAAAGCCTTTGCTTTGAAGAGGAAGCTTTTCATTTTTATTCTAAATAGAATGAAGACTGTTGACAAAATAGTGTTGTGCATGAGGAGACAAAACCAGAAGAAAAGATTAGTGAATAGAAGTACCTTTTGACAGTTTTTAGTGGAGAATGGATACATACTTCTAGTACAGAGCCTTTCTTTAACAAAAAAAGCTAACTCCAGGATAACATATTAGTTCATGCTATTGATGAAAGAGGACAATGTTATGAAATGAAGACTGGTAGCCCTATAGTAAAAGAGGTGATGGTTCCTAGAAATGTAGAAGAAGTTATTGCAGAAGAGGTACAAGGAAGGTGTAGTCAGGGTCCTGTATAAAACTGGAATTGTAGTAGTGTTTGTAGTATTAGACAGCAATCTATTGATATATTAAGGAAATTCCTACATATCTTTCCAAGGCAAAGTTTAAAAAACAAAATATGTTATACCACTCAACAATGCAACCTTTAGTTAAGAGGGTGTACTATGTGAAATCTCCTGCTTTATGTTTAGGAGAAATGAATCGAGCACTTTTGCATGGTAGTGTGGCAGACATAGAAAAGGTTTGTGGTGAAGTGCAGTTTCGTTTCTTTGGTCCTAAGCAGAATTCTAGGGAAAATGAAGAGTTTTTAAGAGAAGGAGTTGCAGTACAGGACACATATATTACAGTTGATAGTTTTAAAGAAGAGATTACAAAATGTAACACAGTGTTGTCTAAAAACCAGAGTATGTTTTATATGTTGTTGATGCACTTATTAGAAAATTTAAACACAGACTGCTGACATATTTAAAAATAAAAAAGTAAATAATGATAACTGGCAATAGTTACATGTGTATTTATTTGTTGAGATACAGTTTGACTTGTCTGTACGGTAAGTTATATGTAAGTAGTGTTACAATAAATTAGAACATAATGAATTGAACAACACATAGATATTAGATACCCATTTTGCAAGATAATAAAATGCCTGCTAATGTAAAAAACTATGGGGCATATTCACAAGGAGCTATCTCCGAATTAACGGCACTTTATCGTAGCCAAAGTCGTGATAAATGTACCCCTCCATTCACAAGCCGGTGTTAACAGCCCACAGCACCAGTTTACCCGCAATAGCAGCCGCAAAAACATCGCCACAGAGGACCCCCGCAAATATCGCTAATGAGATGCAGAGTAGGCGTTCCCGTGACAAAAGCCAAGACAACAGCACACCTCAACATTCACAACGACCAGCCACATCCGCGATAAAAACACAAAACAGGCGATAAGGCGCGTTAGCACCAGGAAATCTACACCTGCTCTGACCTGGTGTAAAGTCGGACGGCAGCCAGCACCACAAAGGGAGCACAGCCCAGGGCCACATCCGAAGGGCAACAGATGCCATGGAGCCACTCATCATGCAGCCCGGACACCCAAGAAGGCCACAACACCCACCCCTACCACCCCAGGACCCCATCCCACACCCGGAACACCCCCGGACCAACACAGATGCAGCGCAGACAAAGACAGCGGAACCCCAGGAAACATACCAGCCGCACAGACCCAACATCTGACAATGTCACCCTCCACTACAGGCTGAAAGGGACAACCAACCTACGCATCCTGACCATCATCGCCTAACAGGGCCTACGGCAACAACACAGCAGACAACCAACATCCCACCCCACACAAAGCTGATGGCGTGGCTTCACCTGTTGGCCCCGGGACCCCCATCCAACACCCGCCAGAGTCGGAGGAGTCTCACAGCCAGCCACATCCAAGTCCCCCACACCTGTCCTGGACATCACCATCACCCTGGTACCCCAGTCCCCATATGTACAACACAATGCGCAGGATCCGCTGGAGACCAAGCAAGGACCATACGCCATAGCAGGATGCACGCACGTGTTGGGGGCAATACACAGCACACATGTACTACCCGTGCCCCCTGGTGACACAGCACACAACCACCGCAACAGGAAGCACACGTCCCACACCAATGTGCAGGCAACAACAGAACACCGTGGAACACCCAACAATGTTGCCTTCAAATACACAGCCAGTGTGCATGATACCTTCATCCTCCGACAGTCCATCATCAACCAGCGTTCCCAGGATGGCAACAAGGGAAATGTACAGCCCCTTGGCAATATACAAATGAACACCCCACACACCTCAACACCACAACCATGTAACTCACAACTCTGGCAATGCACACATCACAAAATCACATACAACAGGCACAACAATATGCCCACCCACCCACCAGACAAGACAGAACAACTTACAATGTTCACATGGGCAAGCCCTGAACATGAGCCAGCAACGGCATGGCACCTCAGCCACATCATAGCCGAATGTGGGGAGAGGTGGCAACCAGGCATGTGTGAAGGATGCAGTAGAACCATGATTGGGAAAGTACACAATGCCAACAGTGCCAGAGATGTGCTGGACACCTCTCAGTATGCAGAACACACCCATATCCATGGTGACATACACCGCTTGCGTATGGAGTGTAGTGGACAGTGGACACCACCATGTTACCACAGCCAGTGGGGGACCTCGCGGAAATGTTGCCCCACTAAGCATCAGCGGAGTGGGATGGCCCGGCGTACGCCACTCCAGCATAGGGGTGTGAATAAAAACCATGTAGGCCTGGGCGTGGTCCTCTTCCGGAAAGACCCACATCTCTGTCAGGGCGGTGCCTCCCACCTCGCCACAAGGCCGACGCCATCCTCGTGAGCAGAGTCGCCTGCGATGCCGTGCACCTGCCGGACCCCGGCGAGCTGGACCACGAACCCGTCAGGCCAGCCCCTGCGCAGCCAGGCCACACTGATCACCTGCCGACACCGGCGTGTGTCAAGGAGGGCCAACCACGTGCCGGTGCACGCCCCAAGCCCGAGGCCCGAGACCTCGGCAGCCACCTCAGGCCATCACGGCCTCCAAGACACCAGCCTGCTTTATTCCTTTTTCGTTGATGTACTCCACTGCCGCCCCGGCCTACTCTTTGGACCAGTAGGTCCCATATGTGAAACTGTGCCCTGAGTCATGAATGGCAGTGACCCCAAATCCGGGCCAGCGGCCACAGCACCAGACCCCCCGATCAGTGAGGCATAGTTCCATATGGGCATCTTGCGACACGTGGTGCCACTAACCCTGTTCAACGCCAGCCTGCTACATGTGGTGCAACTAACCCTGTTCAGCGCCAGCCTGCTACACATGGAGCCACTGAACCTGAACTACGCAGGCCGGTGGAGCCATGCAACCTATGCCGGTGACACTCAGTGAATGGGCCTTGCTGACCGCTGCCTCAGGCCTACACCACGGTCAGGTAGGTCACACATTTAGAACTGAGTCTTGTTTACACCATGCCAGTGACCTGGTGTCTACTGCAGGGGTGATATCACCAAACTCCCTGCTATCAGAGAAGCAAACAAATGCATCACAAGCACACGACACGTGTCTGTGGGCTACTGCTGACCGCTGCCTCCGGCCTACACTGCGGTCCAGTAGGCCACAGAGCCTTGATTTGGCAATGTTGGAGTTCACATCTATGTACCGGCATCATCGGAGACTGCATCCCCTCACAGCACATGTGCCACTACGTTTGTTCCCCGACATTCATGGACACTCACTGTTCGTACATTGGTGGCGTTTGAGTCTATGGACTAGGGGCTAGTTTTCATCCTCATGTAGCTGATCCCGAATTGTTGGTGCAGACAAGGGTTGCGCTCTCCACTCCTCCATTTGCTGCTTCCAGATTACATCAGACCTTCCGCATCATGCCCTGGAGGACACCTTCCACTGTCCCCCGAAACCCTCTGCAACATACACCTCGGACATTGATGGGTACCCGCTCAGGTCGCATGGCCCATCTGACTGGACCGCAAGTCACCGTCCCGTGGCTGGGTGCCTGTGCCGGGCACAGTGCATCCAGGGCCACTAACTCTGCTGCTCAGGCCTGGGACCCCTTCTTCTGAGAGATTGAATGGCCTCTGTAGCGATGGTCTTGGGGTCATCAACGCCATGTGTCCGTGGCCCTGCGCTGTCCGCCTCCTCCGGCCCCAACTGCGGGCCACAAGGGCCCACACATGGCATTGAGTCTTGACCGGCCCGGACGTCGCATCACCGCAGGAGGCCCACGCCACCACCGCAAGGACCACCTTCAACCGCCATCTGCCAGAGTCGAAAGGGTGGTCCTGACAGACCTACGGAGTTGCTCAGACCTGTCGTGGATGCCATCAGCGGCCTGATACCCTGCTCAGCACTCTAGGTGCCAGTGACTCAGTGCACCGCAAGCCATTGTCTGTAACTGATAGAGTTTTGTGCTGTTGTGAGGTTGTGCAGCAATGTCACCTCATGCAGTGGGGAAGACCTGGGACCATGAGGAGTAGGATGTGTCAAGTGTGCGGACGGGAGAAGGCACAGACAATGGGAGGGCAGGTGGCAACAGCCCCAAGGCAGGAATGCAGACTGGTGGCGGTAGTCAAGCTACACACCCAGATCTAATACTGGGTATTGCGCTGTGGACGCAACTGTCACCTCAGGCAGTGTGGGAGACCTGGGACGTTGATGAGGGATTTGATGCAGGTGTACCACACCCCACTGCATCTGCATCAGGACTAACCCGAAGGGACACAATCCTGGCAATTCCTTCACATGAGCGCGCTCTTCTCTAGTGCCCCTACCTCAGTGCACTGCAACTCACGGAACATCCAGACTGAATATTGTGTGACCTCTGTCCTTACTCCGGATCCCTCCATGTTGCTCTGCATTTGACTCTGTTATGCTGGTGTTTTCTGTTTCCATTACACTGGTGTCCACTTTTCAGGTTGTTGCCAGCAACAAGCTCACACACACCCAGCACAGGCGTCACTGTACATGTGGCCCTGCCAATAAAGGGGCCGGGCGCCCGTGCCCGTAGCCAGTTCAACATGATATGTACATGTGTCTCTGTGGAGGTGTGGGTCTCCTTTGTGGGGTGTAGGTGGTCCCTGAAGGGTATTGGACACCCACGTATGTGTTCTAGTTCACATTCCATGGGTTAGGCAACACCCTCACCTGTTGGGCCACCTCCTTTTGGTGTTCTGCCACCTGGCATTGGGGTGCCATGTGTGGGTGGGTGAAGTGTTGTGAGGCAGCTGTGATTGCGGCTGCTTCATGCTGTGTGGTCTGTTGCAGGGTCTGGGTTCTCCTCTGAGTAGCTTGTCTGCCCTGGTCCTGGTGGTGGGTTGTGTGGGATGTCCATGGGCTGTTGTAGGGCATAGGGGTCAGGGGTGTGGTGTTCGTCTCGGGCATCACTGATGGGTTGTCTGTTCAGACCTGCTGGAGGTGTTGTTTGTCCCTCTGCATTGTGAAGGGGAGGTGCATGTTGGCATTGTGTTGGCGCCTTGTTCTTGTCGACATGCAGACTGTGTGACAATGTACATTGTGACTGTTTGGGCGGTGGTGGCTATTTGAGTTGGGACAGTGTACATTTGGCCTACATGGCTGATGTTGGGTTGTAGCCGTAGATGTGCATCTCACAGTTCCCTGCTCTGTCCAATGTGATTGTTCTGTTTCTGCGCCTGGGTGGACCCAGTTGTGTCCCCTGTTCTGCAGTATGGGTGTTGCACTTTGTGCCACATTGTCATGGTATGTGCTGTGATTGCTATGTGTGTGTGCTGCAGTGTGCTACGGGGATGTGGGACATATCCCTGGGTAATTGTGGATGTGCAGTGTGCTACACCTCATTGTGCATGTGTGGCATTGTGCCCATCACCCTCCATCCCCCAGTCCCTGTTGGATACTCACCCTGTTGTTGTTGTGTCAGGTCCTGTTGAGCTGTGTCCATACTCCCTACTCCTTGCACACTCTCCACACTGATGACTGTGGCCTGGCTTTCCTCCTGCTCCTCCTGTGTCGCTGGACTGCCACCTCCTGTCACTGTTGCTGCCTTCCTGTTGGCAGCGGGTTTGTACCTGGTTTAGGTTATCACGTCCTGCCGGCGCCTCTTGGCCTCCTGAATTGGCCTCCTGGGAACTCGGACTGCATTCTAGGTGGTCTGCTTTTGTGTCAGTAGCTGGTAGTGTTCTTTCGCCTCCGTGGCCTTGGTCTTGTTTTCCTGTGGTCTGCACCCCGTCTTCCTCTCCTTCCTCTCCCTTTTCTCCTTGGCCTTCCCCGACCCCGTTGTTCCTTGCTGGTGGTCTGTGGGGGTTGTGGGGTTCGCGTTGCCCTCTGCGCTGGGTCAGGGTGCATCCATGTTGCTACGTGCTTTGGCTTGTTTCTGGTGTGTTGTGTCTGTGGTTTTTATGGAGCAATTTCCCGCCAGACGCGTGGGATTTGCTGGCCTGAGGCTGGTTTTCGCTACTGTTTTGTACCGCGATAGGCCTCATCGCATGATTTCTCGCGTTCGCGTTTTGCATTTTTTCGGCGTGGCGTTGATTTTCACGCTGACATTTGACGCGTTATCTGGTGACTATCGCATGGTACCGCCTTGTTGTGAATTCCACATTGACACGGGGATATTTTCCCGCGATATGCTGTATTATTGAAAGTTGCGTTACGCTACTCTTGTGGTAGTTATCACACGTTCTTGTGAATAAACCCCTATGAAGGGCCATAAATAAAAAAAACATCAACATTTATTATTTTTTGCAGCATTCCGAAGGGCCTTTATGGACTGCTTTTATGTCATATGTGCCCAAAGAATAAACATTAAAAAAAGAAACCCACGAAAGCCACACCAACAATTAGACGTTAGGTTGAAGTGTATGGGAAAATTCATAAATACCTCTTTGAATTGACCTCATGAAACAAAAACTTAAATCCTAGTTCTGGCTCCTGTGGCTTGAAAATTATTAATATCAGGTTACAGAAAAGAAAAGTTGGAGAAATTTTTTTTGGAGTAGGTTCAACAGCTGAGAATAAATCCCAGATTGTTCAGCTACTCTTTACTAAAAAACAAGGGAAGCAGAGGTCAGGGGTCATCTTCGATTCCCTCCACTGTATAGAAAAATCCGCCAGACCGTAGACTTGCACTTCACAAGGGGTGAGGAACTCGTTGCGCCCAGGGATACTGCTCTTGATAAACCTTCCGACTTTCCCGTGGCAGCAGAAGATTATTTCTGCTTTGTAGGCACCGTCTTTATTCACCACACCGCAGCTGTGGAAGAAAGAGAAGCGGCAGGAGTGGATAAATGGCAAAACATGAGTCTGAGACCAGTCAAAGGGGTGAGCAGGAATTAAAAGCGAGCAGTCTACCCATGGAAGGCTGCATCCCCTTTTAGACATTTATGTCTCAAGGTTGTTTAATGCAAAAGGCATGTCATTTCGATTTATAGTACTGCCCTAATTATATACATATTCTAATGAGGATGCGAGGCCTCCTGCTCTCTCACCACACTTGCTGCCTTACTCCGAGTGATCTGAGGCCGCAAGATCTGGTCTGAGCGAATGACAAAAGTTTTAAATAAATAAATAAACAAGTATATATTTTTAAGTATTATTATTATTATTATTATTATGCATTTTCAATTGATTCACAATTAGATTACCAGGTGTAATTTCTCTTCAAATAGTTGACATCAGAAAGCATTACTTTGTAACTCTTAGAGTACTTTCAGCTTTAAAAACAATGAGTTACAGTCTGTTTAATTTCTTAATGGTACCTACACGTTCTCTATCCTTTAAAATACACAAGCCACCTCATTTAATAAGATTTTTGACCCGTCCAAAGCTAAGAAAATGAGTACCCTTGGGTTAGGTAACAATAAACATCTGTTTTTCAAACTCCAGATGCTCCAAAGAGTGAATGTGCACTTTACAAATACACGTTGTGCCCTCAAGTATATAAAAGACCGCGCCTGCACGTCATTTACGCCTATGTATTGTCGTGTAGCTCCTATATGACCTCTACAGGACCTGCACGTTTGGATAACATAAACTGTGGGATTGGTGGCAGATTGATTCCGTGCACCCCCACCGGGTATGTTAGCCTGTCTGTATCAGCTAGTTCACAGTGCCACTATAATCTCCTCTTACCAAGGAGAGAATAGATTCTGGCAACCTCAGAACATGACAACCCTGATCCCTCAGGATCTCGGAAACAATGTACTACCTTTCGCTCAGTCACTCGTGCTTACTTAGTTTGTCTCAGAGAGATACACAGAATAAACAAGCTTGGCGTTTTCAATAATCATTTATTGAAAAGTTGTTATTCTGGTGTAGAATAGATGTGCTGCAATAACCATCCATCATCCCCTTTGGTATCGCTTTGTTCGCCCTAAGTTGGCAGGGTATGCCCAGACGTGGGTCCCATGCTCACTTTGCCACTGGATTCAAGATAGCCTGGCTGATGAGGGTTTTGAACCCGAAACCGGTCCTAGGATGCTTGTTTCCGGTCCAGGGAAGACATGGCTTGGCAGTTCGGGCTGGACTGTTCCCATGAGGCACAGGGTCAGACTGATTTGCATATGGCCATGTCTGAACTGGGGTGGTGGAGTGAGCTAAAGAATGATGATGGATTAAACCCAGATCAGTTGACTGGGGGTGAGTGTTTGATTTGCTCTAACGCTCCGTCCATCATCCCCTTTGGTATCGCAATAACCGTTAGACAGTATAGGATATACATGATTGACAGTACTATGAAAGTAAAAGGATGGTAGAGTTCTACCATCTTACTAAAATCATGAATACATTCAAGTATATAAAACACATGATAAAAGGTGCGTACTCCTACAATGCCTCCCTTATCTAGATGTACCTAAATGTACCTTGCATGGGTGTAGGTGCCAAGCCGAGAATCCCTCTAGGATCTAGTCAACCCCATTACCTTAAGTGAGACTGTGGGACCCCGTCCTGGTCTCGAGTTGGACACCCTGCGAGGTATGTTAGACCACTCGAGCTGGAGTGTCTGCATGCAGGAACCTCAGCATCTCTGGTCAGTGCGTCGGCCGGGAAGTCTCGATCTCCTCTAACTATCTTAGCAAGATGTGATGTATATATACACCCATAGATCTCCCCGGGGTCCTACCTTGCTGTACGACTGTGTTGGCCTAAGGATGATGTTGGGCATTAACTTTGTACGTAGATTTTATACAGGAGATGGCAGTCCTGCTGTGCTTCCAAGAACCCTCATGCATAATGCATGAGATTCCGAACTAGGGAAAACCCGCGTTCTGAATGCAGTGTAAAATCTAGGTAAAAGGTCAGTCCCTGTAAACTGTGACAAGTGTAATGTAGGGAGAGAATATAGGTGAAGGGTAACGAGTTTACCGAGGCCTATATTATAGTACCTATATGGAATATAACAGTATATTTCATCAAGGGAGGCCCTTGAACAGCCTCTTCCTTCAGTCCCTGATTCACCATTTGTCTCTGCCAGAACCCTCTGATCAATCCTCTTGGTTAAGTTCCACCACAGGATGTACATCACATCATAGAAAACTCACATATAGCATGTACACTTATTGAGAAGTAAAAGCAAAACAAACAAGTCTTACAGAAGAAAAACAAACATTCACCGATGTTTTTTTGAGTGTATAATAGTGTTTCAGGACCGAACAGTTGCCTTGTATGTTTCAGCAATAGGCAGGGCACATGTTTGGAGGACTGGAAGGAAGCACACTCAGAACAGGAGGCAGTTGTCAGAACAAGTAAGATAAGTGTTATTGCTTGTTTTGGGGGCATGGCTATGATCTGATTGGCTGACCACCTGTGCATGTATGTGTTAGCTTGAAACATTTGAGTGTTTTAGAGATAGGTGTCGAAAGCGAGCATAGGCGCAAGGGTGAAACACAGGCCCCTGCAGCTCTTGCAGTGCCGGGATGTCCCAACCCATTCGTGAGCCTCCAAACAGTCAATTGGCCCCCATTTATCCTAAGTCCAATAAATATCTGTGAGATATGGTATACTCATGGGTCCCTCCTCATATTCTGCAGGGTGACCCCCAGCACTTTGCGTTACACAACTGCATGTTTGCCACACTCAAAGGCGGTGCTCATTGGGCAGTCCTGCAAGGCCTCTGTCAAGCCAAGCCCTAAATAGATGGCAGACCTTGACAATAGATGGCAGACCTTGACAACAGATGTCAGGCCTTGACAACAGATGGCAGGCCTTGGCATATACCTGGAAATTGGTACTGCACAGTACCCTACCGATAGGAAAGATGGTATCTTTTTGACCCCAAGAAAAGACCAGCCAGGCACCAAGCCCCTTTTTATCTAACGGTTGCACAGGCGCTTGTGCAAAGTAACACAAATTAACAGTGTGCCATGGTTATTAGCACACTGTCAGAATCATTGGTTGACCTCATTAGTAACTTCAACAAGGTTAATTAAATATAATCATTGAGATCATCAATGATGTCATTTATAATTGCATGAAGGGGGCACAGTTATAGTTAGTTTACTGAATCTGCTGGACTGTTCACTTCATTTATTTACATTTGTGCACATTTTTTTTACTTTTCGTATTACTTGATCTAACATAGCTGCCCTTCATGTTAGATTGCATTATGAGTGAGTGTATGAGTGTCTCAGTGGGTCTGTCAATGGGTGTGTGAGTGTCTCTGTGGGTCTGTGAGTAGATATGTGAGGGTGTGAGTGGGTCCTGTAAGTGGGTGCATGAGTCTCTGAGTGGGTCTGTACTTGGGTGCATGACTCTCCAAGTGAGTCTGTAAGTGGGTGCTTGGGTATCTGAGTGGGACTGTGAGTGTGAGCATGAGCATGAGTGCCCGGGTGGGTCTGTGAGTGGGTGTAAGAGTTTCTAAGTAGGCATCAGACTGTGTGCGTAAGTCTATGAGTGGGTCTCTAAGTCAGTGATTCTCTGAGTGGGTCTGCACATGGTGATATCACTAGGCCTGGGCGGAAAACTACGCTACGCTCGCGTAGTTTGCGCAACTACGCGCTACGTGAATTGCACGTAGCACAGTGCAAAACGCGTAGCGTAGCGGGCATTTTTTTGCTTGCTCGCGGTCCTCAACATCAAGAGCGAGCAAAATGAGATCCCGGTGAGAATTTTTTCTCGTTCACGATCAGCAACATCAAGTTGCCAATCGCGAGTGTGGAAAATAAACCTCCCGGCGAGATTCTCAACGCAGGGAGGTCAGGTTTCTCATTGCGAGTGGTCGCAGTATGCTCGCGACCGCTCGCACTGTGCATGATGCCGCTTGCAACAATTGCACAGTGCGGACAAGCATCCGGCACTGTGCAATCATTGCGAACAGCATTTCCTACCGCACTACGCAGTTCGCGTAGTGGTACGCGTAGCTCGCGAAGTGCACTTCGCGTAGCTATGCGTAGCGCTACTACACGAACTACGCCCAGGGTTAGATATCACTCTCCGAGCAAGTCTGTAAGAGGGTGCATGAGTACCTGAATGGGTATGTGAGTGGGTGCATGAGTATTTGACTGGGCATGTGACTGGATGTATATATGTATGAGTGGGTATGTGAATGGGAGTATAAGTGTCTGAGTAAGTTTGTGAGTCTATACATGAGTCTGTGATCAGTGATGGTGTGTATGTGGGTATAGATTCTTTGCGTTTTATATTTTCACCAATATTCGCAAAGATGCCATGATATTTGTGACATTTTGCGATGGTACATGGGGGATGTGCTGGCAGTCATGGTGTCGTCACAAATATCGCACACATTTAGAAAAGTCAATTTTGGACACAAAACTTGTGCCCCTAACACCCCCATTTCTCATACATGGAGTCAGAGTACCTCCACCCTGACCACTTATGTTAGCTGTTAGCCGCCATTTTATCAATCGAGAACAGCTCCCGAGGCTGAAAGGTTGTGTGAAAGCCCATATAAGGGGTCAGGGTGGAGACACTTTGACCCCATGATTGAGAAATGGGGGTGTTAGTGACAAAATAGATTTTTTAACGATGTGCGATATTCGCAATGACGCTGTGACTGTCAGCATGGCCCCCATGTACAGTCACAGGGACGTTGCGACTCTCGTGACGTCATTGCGAATATTGGTGAAAATATAAACAAAATATATCAGTGAATCATTAATACGCATTGTTATAGATGTATTGAGATTCTGATAAATTTTATGTTAGGTTATGTAGTGAATTATGTACTGTGATGGTTAGTATTAATTATATAGTTATAATTTTTTATTGTGGTGGTGCCAATGAATACCTGCTTTTGCTTTCGGCTTTCACGATGTAAATGCGGGATCGCACTGACCAACTTCATTGCGATCTACGGCCTCACCATGAAAATGGAAAATAGGTTTTAGAGATCGTTGTTCTAGAGGTACACTAGAAAAAACATGACTTTGAAGTGTACAGTAATAAACCACTGGTGTGTAAAATACTGTAATATGTGTTTTCACTTTATGTAAAAGGCGTGATTGTCGTGGTTAACGACGTCATCACGACGTCCCGAATAACTGCAATAATGGAAAATAGGTCTGAAAGATGGTTTTTAAAGCAACTTAGTAGAAAAATGTGAGTTTAAACATGCTTTGAAAGAAGTATGTATATGGTAATATGTGAAGTGCAATGTTCACAATGGATTTATTTCCATATTAATTTTGGATGTGTTGGTGGCGATTGAAGGTCTGCTTTTGTTTTCCACTTTCACGACGCGTCTGGGTGGATCATGATTACCGACGTCATTGCGGTCTCCGCAGTCACTGTGAAAAGATAAAATTGGTTTTAGAGATGGTTTTTATAGAAACTCTCTAGAAAAACGTGACTTTAGAGAATAGTGTAAGAAACCCCTAGTGTGTAAAATACTGTAATAAGTGTTGATATTTGTCTTTTAGACTTTATGGAAAAGGTGTGATTGTCACGGTTTGCGACGTCATTGCAACGTCCAGAATAACCGAGAAAACAGAAAATAGGTCTGAAAGATAGATTTGAAAGGATCTTAGTACAAAAAATGAGTTTAAACATGCTGTGAAAGAAGTATGTGCATAGTAGTATGTGTAGGGCAATGTTCAGAATGGATTTTTTTACATATTATTTTTGGATGTGGTGATGGCTATTGAATTCCTGCTTTTGCTTTCTGCTTTCACAATGTAACCGCGGGGATCGCACTGACCAACATCATAGCGATCTACGGCCTCACTACGAAATTCGAAAATAGGTTTTAGAGATGGTTGTTCTAGAGATACACTAGAAAAAACTAGAGTTTGAAATGTACAGTAATAAACCACTGGTGTGTAAAATACTGTAATAAGTGTGCATATATGTGTTTTCACTTTATGGAAAAGGCGCAATCGTCACGGTTAGCGACGTCATTGCAACATCCCCAATAACTGAAATTATGAAAAATAGGTCTGAAAGATGAATTTTAAAGCATCTTAGTAGAAAAATATGAGTTTAAACATGCTTTGAAAGAAGTAATGTTTGTAGTGCAATGTTCACAATGGATTTATTTGCATATTAATTTGGATGTGTTGGTGGTGATTGAATGTCTGCTTTTGTTTTCCACTTTCGTGACGTGTCTGGGTGGATTGCGATCACCGACATCATCACGGTCTCCGCAGTCACTGTGAATAGGTTTTAGAGATGTTTTTTATATAAACTCTCTAGAAAAATATGACTTTAGAGAATAGTGTATGAAACTCCTAGTGTGTAAAATACTGCAATATGTGTTGATATATGTCTTTTAGACTTTATGGAAAAGGCGTGATCGTCACGGTAAGCGACGTCATTGCAACGTCCAGAATAACCGCGAAAACGGTAAATAGGTCTGAAAGATGGATTTTAAAGGATCTTAGTACAAAAAATGAAATTAAACATGCTTTGAAAGAAGTATGTGTATAGTAATATGTGTAGGGCAATGTTCAGAATTTATGTTTTTACATATTATTTTTGGATGTGTTGGTGGCCATTGAATGTCTACTTTTGTTTTCCCTATTTCACGACGTGTCTCATGGGGATCGCGACATTGTCACGAAGATTCACAAAAATCGAAGAAAAAAACCTTTAAAAAAACTTCACAATATTTCGGGTACTAGGATGGCTCTGACACGAGCCGTTGCACTGGTTGTGTGTATATGGATGCTATACATAAGACCGAATGCAGAGTTACAGGTTACTTAGAAACACCCTGCCGCTTTCATCTGTAAAGTGCACTCCATCATTTCTATAAATTCCATGCATGTCAAAATGCAAATTGTTGTTATAGATACAGCCCATGCGATGGTCTCTGAGGTCTGCAGAAACAGTTTTATTAACATGTTTCCTGGCTTTGTCAATCTGTGGACAGAATTGATTTGACCACTTCCATTTCTGTCTTTGGCATATATTAGAGTACACCAAGACAGTGTGAGGGAAAACCAACATCACTTTTGCAAAGGTTTCTTTCATTACGATTTCCAGCCCTACCCCAGTCAAAGTGCCTAGGTTATTGCTGCTACAGTGGGCAATCATGAGGTGAAGAGCTTGGGAATCCACAATGGATTTAACCAAAGCCAGAAACTAATGAAACTTTAACCATCTCTGGTGAAACCAAGTAATCTGCACATTTGGCAAACCCAAGTCCCTGTCAATATCACACTTTTTTGCAGCCTCTTTAGCCCAATAGATATAGTTGTGGCCCCAAATCCATACTGTTAGCATTTTGAAGTGAAGGAGCAATAGTAGTCAGGAAAAGGCTGGAGCTAAATGAAGTTGCTTTCCAAAGAAAAAGCAGTTAAAATAGAGTTGTTTTTTTATTTTTTTTAAAGAGATATATTTCATTGGATGCTGTCAGCATGTAAAGGAATACAATTAGGTAGTGTGTTGGATTCCTTAGCAAGAAGTCTTATTATTGGCTGCTGTTTAAGAAAATAAATGAAATATAGACACGGATATGCTTTTAAATCTGTGGAGTAAAGCACAACTGCTGTATCTTATTTGGAAGCAGCATGTTCCTTCTAGAATGTGCTGCGGAATAGTGAACTACTGGTTCCACTGGGTTTCTAGTTACAATGAGCTAAGACTGGATTGGGGAAGGGTGTTAAAGAGACAGAACATTTATATAAAAATTGAGGATTGATGTCAGAATTTAAGTAATGACAAGTTTTAACTTCCCAACTCAGGACAATGTAATAAACTGTTGTGTAGTATTTCAATTCCAGAAAAATTAAGCTAGATATAGGTTTGAACTCTTGTTTTTTTTCACAATTTCTCAACGATAATTGTGAAACCATCGTGAAAATGCGTCAACAGGAACCTCATTTTGAAAGAGAGGGAAAGGGTTAACAGATGCTTACCATTCACAAGTGGAGATGCTGTAGTATAAAATGAAAGACATGATTTAATTTGCTGCTTTTCTAATGATGATAAAGTTGAAAGTTGAAGAGGTTGCAATATGAGAGTGGTGTACCATTCCTGTGCTTAGTTTTTGCAAATCTTAACAGTGTCAACATTGTCCAGAAAGAGCTAAAACAACAATATAATCTACAAACTCACCTCACTGGTATATATAAAACTTTGTAATTATTTTAAAAATGTTCATTAGAAATGAAGATGTATATGGGAGTTTGATTAAAAGGAGTGTATCACAGTGATGTGAAAACATATAAGATGAACTGTATCTATTAGAGGATATGTGTTTAAGAGGTTAGTGGTGAATGTTTTGGGAAGTAAGAGAAAAATTGATTAGTGCCTCTTTATTACATTGTGTATTTTATTGACAAATAACAGCATAGTCTTGTGGAGAGTCGCAATGAGGAACTAAGAATGTTTTAAATGTCTAAACATGATGTGCAGAATAGGTACATCTGTTATTTGCATTCTGGGAGTTGTAGTAATTTTAGTAACATTAATAAACAGGAATAGTGTAGTGAGAGATAAAAGATGAGAACATGTTGTCTGCCTGTATAAGAAAAGAAAGAAGTAATACTTGTTAGGTATGTATTGCGAAGTGTTTGTCAATGTGTTTTTTAACTTATCTGACCGCTTTGCATATGCTTAGATGTGACATACGGTTTTTGTGCTTGCACATAGTTATATATACAGTGGGACTTTTGAGTTTACTTAAAGATGCAGATAGGTATATATTGGCTTGAAGGTGTACATCTATTAAGAAATTGCATATGTGTTTACATGGTGATCTATGTTCAGTAAGGCTGATGAAAATGTCATGTATATAGTGAGGGTAGTGGTTTTCTTTAATCATGGTTTGTTTAAAATTGAGGAGGATTAATAGTGCAGAATGGCTCAAGAGTTCTTGTGCTAGCTTCATTTCGAGTGTAACTTTTGTTTGAGATATGTTGAATATATGTTTTAGAGGCAGAAGAAGTATTTGAGAAATGATATAGGTATGCAATTCGCAAAAGGTTTCGTGCTTAGAAAAATTTCAAAATGTTATTTTACATTTTAAAACTTAATGATGCATGCTCACGCTCAGTAACAAAGCAATGTATGTTTCTAGAGAGCCATGTATGCAATTATATATCATGTGTGATACCTAGATTTCACTCACGCAGAGCTCAGAAGAAAAGCATATATACAGTAAAACAGGTAGGTTGATACTGACAGAAGGAGATAACCAATAAATCAGAGAATTAGTGACAACTGTCATGCATCTGACAGCAATGATGGTACTTTCACAGTGAGTCAGGCAGTATTCAGGCACTCATGCAATCACCCAGCCACTACTCAAGCAGTCATCAAATCAGTGATCCATGGAGTTATTCAAATACGCAGACACCTGCACATGTACTCTTGCAATCAGGCAGGGAGAAATTATGTAGCTGTTTAACTATGCAGGCACTACCCATATATTCATCTAATCACCTAGGTACTAACTATTGACTCATGCAATTAACAAGGCTGTAACTATACAATCATTATAACATTTGTGCAGAACCTACGCAGCCATCTAAACACTCAAAGCCCATGTAGTCAGTGAAATACTGAGGCACACGCGTGCACTGATGAAACACTCAGGCACTACTCATGCACTCATCTACATACGTAGAGAGCACCATTGTAATAAACCTATCACCCATCCAGTATCAATGCAGTCATTTAATTACTGAGACAATAGTCTTGCACTAATACAAGCACCCCAGCAGTACACTTACTTTCCTCCGATCTCTCAAGCTTTAGCATGGAATCATGCAGTCACTAAGACACTAGTCATGCACTCATTTAATTAGTCATGCACTACTGATGCACTTATTCAATTCTCCTGGCACTACCCATGTAGTTATCTAAACATCCAGGCACTACCTGTTCACTCAACCAAAAACAAATGGGCAGCATCCATTCGCTGAAACACTATTCATCCACTCATCCAATATGCTAGGTGCTATGCATGGGCTTAAACATTCATGTATGCACTATACATGATCTCCATAAATCACCTTTATACTATGAATGCACTCTTCCAATCATCCAGGCACTAGAATTACACTCATTTAATCATCCCAGCAGTATCTATGCATGCATTGAATTATTGAAGCATTAGTCAAGCACTTGTCTAATCATTCTGGCTGTACTTATGCACTCATCCAAACACCCAGATACTAGTGGTAAACTCATGCAAACACATACGTAGTAAGTATGCAGATGTGGAATGACCCATGGAGTTAGGACATGGTCAGGGAATCATCTACACACTACTTGTATCCTCAGGGAATCACCTAGGCACTGCCTATGTACTCATTCAATTATTGAGCCATGTGGGTAATTATATTTGCAAACTGTCACACACTCTTTGTAAGTACTCAGAAGAATTAGTAAGATATATGGTTGGATATAGATTAATGTGCAGATTTTTATATGCAGCATTTCCCAAAATGTAAATCTGATACATTTAAGTAAAAAGTACTATGATACTAAATACATCAGTGACACAGTGGTAGAGAGGCACGCAAACAACTCTTATGGTGTGTTTTTAAATTTACAGTGTTTAGACACTGTATGTACTTCTACACTAGGGTAATGCAGCGCTGAGCCGCAAGCCATTTGGCTGTGCTGCATTACTTTCAAAGCACAGGGATGTGTCAAATTTACAATCATATGATGGAGCCCTGTGCTCTCCCCTGCGCTGGCTCACAACTGGCTGTCATGCATCAATGGATTCACCCAAAGCTGCAAGGGTACCTGTGTTGCTGGGATGATTATTTTTGTGCGGGAAGGCACACTGTCCTGCACAAAAACAATTGCTAGTGGTGTTTTCCTCTTTCTATGAGTGTTGCAGAATGCAGCACGTATAGAAAGAGGAAAAAATTAGGAGAAATAAAATTAGTTCTACTTGGTGTGCCTCCCTACACCTCCCATGGGGTGGGGTAGAATTCTGATGTATTCTCAGGTGTACAAATCGTTGTAAGTATGGGAATGAGGCAAATGCATGGGTGTTGCAGGGGAACATCCACAGCAACACCCATGGCACGCTCCTTTCATGCAAAGTGCTGGGTGAAATGACCCATATTTACAAGGCTACGAAAAGCCACGCAGAGTAGCCTTACGTGGCACTGTAAATATATAGAATTACACTATACCAATGGTGTGTCAAAAAAGTGAGGCTTTGGTGCATGGGGCTTTTAAATACTCTAACCTTAGCTTGATATTTATTTTCAAATTTACTACAGAAGGGATAAACTGGTGTTTCACCATGTACAAGTTAGAAGTGAGATATGGATAATGATAAAAAAGGTAACTAATAAATCAAGTGTTGTGTTTTGTTTTGGGTTTGCTATATTAAAGTTAGCGCATGTAGTAATATAGCTAGGTTCATCTGTCGATTTAAAACTGCAACACACCAAAAAACTGTTTTTGTCTTATGTGTAAGTCAGTACTAAAGTAGTTTGTACGTTACCTAGGGTAAAAACGTAAATATACTTGCTTTTTTAACAGAACAAGATCTACATAAGTACAGACAGTTAGAATGGGTACAGAAGCTCAGACGAAAAAGCAACAGAACCAATTACACTATCTCTGCAGAAGTGAGTTACAAAGGGCCAAAATGCAAAAAGAGTGCTGAAAGCAAAAAGAGCTACTGGTAAGAGAACAAAGTAATTTCTTAAAAATATATGTGGACATTTCAAAGATTACAAAATAAAGAAAATACAATTATTACTATGAGAAACAACAAGAGTAGACAAAATATACATTGGAAGATGAGAAAAGATTGTAACAAATATAGACACAACATGAACAGGAGACAGAAGCAGTTTAATGAAGTCAGAGCCAGGATGTTTCCGAGATGGTTGCAAATTTAGGCTCGATTCACAGAACTAACTTACTACAAAATCCTAAACTTGCTACCATTTTGGTATTCACAGAAGGCACTTACTCATTTTAGTATTCACAGAAGGTACTTACTCATTTTGGTATTCACAGAAGGCACTTATTCATTTTGGTATTCACAGAATGCACTTACTCATGCTAACTTTATGTCCGTACTCGGGCCAGAGATTCCGGCCCGGTGGTGGAGATTCCGGCCCGGTGGTAGAATCTCCAGCCCGGTGGTGGAGATTCTGGCCCGGAGGTGGAGATTCCGGCCCGGAGGTGGAGATTCCGGCCCGATGGTGGATATTCCGGCTGGTGGCGGAGATTCCGCCACCGGCCGAAATCTCCGTCACCGGGCCGGAATCTCCACCATAGGGCCGGAATCTCCACCATCGGGCCGGAATCTCCACCATCGGGCCGGAATCTCTACCACCAGGCCGGAATCTCCACCACTGGGCCGGAATCTCCGGCCCGAGTGCGGACATAAAGTTAGTATGAGTAAGTGCATTCTGTGAATACCAAAATGAGTAAGTGCATTCTGTGAATACCAAAATGAGTAAGTGCCTTCTGTGAATACCAAAATGAGTAAGTACCTTCTGTGAATACCAAAATGGTAGTAAGTTTAGGATTTTGTAGTAAGTTAGTTCTGTGAATCGGGCCCTTAGTGATAAATATAAAAAGTGTAGAAGAAGGAGAGATGCATTAAAACTGAAAGAACGAGTTGATAGAGTAGTTGATAAAGCCTTTGCTTTGAAGAGGAAGCTTTTCATTTTTATTCTAAATAGAATGAAGACTGTTGACAAAATAGTGTTGTGCATGAGGAGACAAAACCAGAAGAAAAGATTAGTGAATAGAAGTACCTTTTGACAGTTTTTAGTGGAGAATGGATACATACTTCTAGTACAGAGCCTTTCTTTAACAAAAAAGCTAACTCCAGGATAACATATTAGTTCATGCTATTGATGAAAGAGGACAATGTTATGAAATGAAGACTGGTAGCCCTATAGTAAAAGAGGTGATGGTTCCTAGAAATGTAGAAGAAGTTATTGCAGAAGAGGTACAAGGAAGGTGTAGTCAGGGTCCTGTATAAAACTGGAATTGTAGTAGTGTTTGTAGTATTAGACAGCAATCTATTGATATATTAAGGAAATTCCTACATATCTTTCCAAGGCAAAGTTTAAAAAACAAAATATGTTATACCACTCAACAATGCAACCTTTAGTTAAGAGGGTGTACTATGTGAAATCTCCTGCTTTATGTTTAGGAGAAATGAATCGAGCACTTTTGCATGGTAGTGTGGCAGACATAGAAAAGGTTTGTGGTGAAGTGCAGTTTCGTTTCTTTGGTCCTAAGCAGAATTCTAGGGAAAATGAAGAGTTTTTAAGAGAAGGAGTTGCAGTACAGGACACATATATTACAGTTGATAGTTTTAAAGAAGAGATTACAAAATGTAACACAGTGTTGTCTAAAAAACCAGAGTATGTTTTATATGTTGTTGATGCACTTATTAGAAAATTTAAACACAGACTGCTGACATATTTAAAAATAAAAAAGTAAATAATGATAACTGGCAATAGTTACATGTGTATTTATTTGTTGAGATACAGTTTGACTTGTCTGTACGGTAAGTTATATGTAAGTAGTGTTACAATAAATTAGAACATAATGAATTGAACAACACATAGATATTAGATACCCATTTTGCAAGATAATAAAATGCCTGCTAATGTAAAAAACTATGGGGCATATTCACAAGGAGCTATCTCCGAATTAACGGCACTTTATCGTAGCCAAAGTCGTGATAAATGTACCCCTCCATTCACAAGCCGGTGTTAACAGCCCACAGCACCAGTTTACCCGCAATAGCAGCCGCAAAAACATCGCCACAGAGGACCCCCGCAAATATCGCTAATGAGATGCAGAGTAGGCGTTCCCGTGACAAAAGCCAAGACAACAGCACACCTCAACATTCACAACGACCAGCCACATCCGCGATAAAAACACAAAACAGGCGATAAGGCGCGTTAGCACCAGGAAATCTACACCTGCTCTGACCTGGTGTAAAGTCGGACGGCAGCCAGCACCACAAAAGGGAGCACAGCCCAGGGCCACATCCGAAGGGCAACAGATGCCATGGAGCCACTCATCATGCAGCCCGGACACCCAAGAAGGCCACAACACCCACCCCTACCACCCCAGGACCCCATCCCACACCCGGAACACCCCCCCCCGGACCAACACAGATGCAGCGCAGACAAAGACAGCGGAACCCCAGGAAACATACCAGCCGCACAGACCCAACATCTGACAATGTCACCCTCCACTACAGGCTGAAAGGGACAACCAACCTACGCATCCTGACCATCATCGCCTAACAGGCCTACGGCAACAACACAGCAGACAACCAACATCCCACCCCACACAAAGCTGATGGCGTGGCTTCACCTGTTGGCCCCCGGGACCCCCCATCCAACACCCGCCAGAGTCGGAGGAGTCTCACAGCCAGCCACATCCAAGTCCCCCACACCTGTCCTGGACATCACCATCACCCTGGTACCCCAGTCCCCATATGTACAACACAATGCGCAGGATCCGCTGGAGACCAAGCAAGGACCATACGCCATAGCAGGATGCACGCACGTGTTGGGGGCAATACACAGCACACATGTACTACCTGTGCCCCCTGGTGACACAGCACACAACCACCGCAACAGGAAGCACACGTCCCACACCAATGTGCAGGCAACAACAGAACACCGTGGAACACCCAACAATGTTGCCTTCAAATACACAGCCAGTGTGCATGATACCTTCATCCTCCGACAGTCCATCATCAACCAGCGTTCCCAGGATGGCAACAAGGGAAATGTACAGCCCCTTGGCAATATACAAATGAACACCCCACACACCTCAACACCACAACCATGTAACTCACAACTCTGGCAATGCACACATCACAAAATCACATACAACAGGCACAACAATATGCCCACCCACCCACCAGACAAGACAGAACAACTTACAATGTTCACATGGGCAAGCCCTGAACATGAGCCAGCAACGGCATGGCACCTCAGCCACATCATAGCCGAATGTGGGGAGAGGTGGCAACCAGGCATGTGTGAAGGATGCAGTAGAACCATGATTGGGAAAGTACACAATGCCAACAGTGCCAGAGATGTGCTGGACACCTCTCAGTATGCAGAACACACCCATATCCATGGTGACATACACCGCTTGCGTATGGAGTGTAGTGGACAGTGGACACCACCATGTTACCACAGCCAGTGGGGGACCTCGCGGAAATGTTGCCCCACTAAGCATCAGCGGAGTGGGATGGCCCGGCGTACGCCACTCCAGCATAGGGGTGTGAATAAAAACCATGTAGGCCTGGGCGTGGTCCTCTTCCGGAAAGACCCACATCTCTGTCAGGGCGGTGCCTCCCACCTCGCCACAAGGCCGACGCCATCCTCGTGAGCAGAGTCGCCTGCGATGCCGTGCACCTGCCGGACCCCGGCGAGCTGGACCACGAACCCGTCAGGCCAGCCCCTGCGCAGCCAGGCCACACTGATCACCTGCCGACACCGGCGTGTGTCAAGGAGGGCCAACCACGTGCCGGTGCACGCCCCAAGCCCGAGGCCCGAGACCTCGGCAGCCACCTCAGGCCATCACGGCCTCCAAGACACCAGCCTGCTTTATTCCTTTTTCGTTGATGTACTCCACTGCCGCCCCGGCCTACTCTTTGGACCAGTAGGTCCCATATGTGAAACTGTGCCCTGAGTCATGAATGGCAGTGACCCCAAATCCGGGCCAGCGGCCACAGCACCAGACCCCCCGATCAGTGAGGCATAGTTCCATATGGGCATCTTGCGACACGTGGTGCCACTAACCCTGTTCAACGCCAGCCTGCTACATGTGGTGCAACTAACCCTGTTCAGCGCCAGCCTGCTACACATGGAGCCACTGAACCTGAACTACGCAGGCCGGTGGAGCCATGCAACCTATGCCGGTGACACTCAGTGAATGGGCCTTGCTGACCGCTGCCTCAGGCCTACACCACGGTCAGGTAGGTCACACATTTAGAACTGAGTCTTGTTTACACCATGCCAGTGACCTGGTGTCTACTGCAGGGGTGATATCACCAAACTCCCTGCTATCAGAGAAGCAAACAAATGCATCACAAGCACACGACACGTGTCTGTGGGCTACTGCTGACCGCTGCCTCCGGCCTACACTGCGGTCCAGTAGGCCACAGAGCCTTGATTTGGCAATGTTGGAGTTCACATCTATGTACCGGCATCATCGGAGACTGCATCCCCTCACAGCACATGTGCCACTACGTTTGTTCCCCGACATTCATGGACACTCACTGTTCGTACATTGGTGGCGTTTGAGTCTATGGACTAGGGGCTAGTTTTCATCCTCATGTAGCTGATCCCGAATTGTTGGTGCAGACAAGGGTTGCGCTCTCCACTCCTCCATTTGCTGCTTCCAGATTACATCAGACCTTCCGCATCATGCCCTGGAGGACACCTTCCACTGTCCCCCGAAACCCTCTGCAACATACACCTCGGACATTGATGGGTACCCGCTCAGGTCGCATGGCCCATCTGACTGGACCGCAAGTCACCGTCCCGTGGCTGGGTGCCTGTGCCGGGCACAGTGCATCCAGGGCCACTAACTCTGCTGCTCAGGCCTGGGACCCCTTCTTCTGAGAGATTGAATGGCCTCTGTAGCGATGGTCTTGGGGTCATCAACGCCATGTGTCCGTGGCCCTGCGCTGTCCGC
Source organism: Calotriton arnoldi (assembly GCA_963921515.1). Classification (NCBI taxonomy): domain Eukaryota; kingdom Metazoa; phylum Chordata; class Amphibia; order Caudata; family Salamandridae; genus Calotriton; species Calotriton arnoldi. The sequence continues at coordinate 183,140 of CAWUFW010013235.1, forward strand.
CTCCTCCGGCTCCCAACTGCGGGCCACAAGGGCCCACACATGGCATTGAGTCTTGACCGGCCCGGACGTCGCATCACCGCAGGAGGCCCACGCCACCACCGCAAGGACCACCTTCAACCGCCATCTGCCAGAGTCGAAAGGGTGGTCCTGACAGACCTACGGAGTTGCTCAGACCTGTCGTGGATGCCATCAGCGGCCTGATACCCTGCTCAGCACTCTAGGTGCCAGTGACTCAGTGCACCGCAAGCCATTGTCTGTAACTGATAGAGTTTTGTGCTGTTGTGAGGTTGTGCAGCAATGTCACCTCATGCAGTGGGGAAGACCTGGGACCATGAGGAGTAGGATGTGTCAAGTGTGCGGACGGGAGAAGGCACAGACAATGGGAGGGCAGGTGGCAACAGCCCCAAGGCAGGAATGCAGACTGGTGGCGGTAGTCAAGCTACACACCCAGATCTAATACTGGGTATTGCGCTGTGGACGCAACTGTCACCTCAGGCAGTGTGGGAGACCTGGGACGTTGATGAGGGATTTGATGCAGGTGTACCACACCCCACTGCATCTGCATCAGGACTAACCCGAAGGGACACAATCCTGGCAATTCCTTCACATGAGCGCGCTCTTCTCTAGTGCCCCTACCTCAGTGCACTGCAACTCACGGAACATCCAGACTGAATATTGTGTGACCTCTGTCCTTACTCCGGATCCCTCCATGTTGCTCTGCATTTGACTCTGTTATGCTGGTGTTTTCTGTTTCCATTACACTGGTGTCCACTTTTCAGGTTGTTGCCAGCAACAAGCTCACACACACCCAGCACAGGCGTCACTGTACATGTGGCCCTGCCAATAAAGGGGCCGGGCGCCCGTGCCCGTAGCCAGTTCAACATGATATGTACATGTGTCTCTGTGGAGGTGTGGGTCTCCTTTGTGGGGTGTAGGTGGTCCCTGAAGGGTATTGGACACCCACGTATGTGTTCTAGTTCACATTCCATGGGTTAGGCAACACCCTCACCTGTTGGGCCACCTCCTTTTGGCGTTCTGCCACCTGGCATTGGGGTGCCATGTGTGGGTGGGTGAAGTGTTGTGAGGCAGCTGTGATTGCGGCTGCTTCATGCTGTGTGGTCTGTTGCAGGGTCTGGGTTCTCCTCTGAGTAGCTTGTCTGCCCTGGTCCTGGTGGTGGGTTGTGTGGGATGTCCATGGGCTGTTGTAGGGCATAGGGGTCAGGGGTGTGGTGTTCGTCTCGGGCATCACTGATGGGTTGTCTGTTCAGACCTGCTGGAGGTGTTGTTTGTCCCTCTGCATTGTGAAGGGAGGTGCATGTTGGCATTGTGTTGGCGCCTTGTTCTTGTCGACATGCAGACTGTGTGACAATGTACATTGTGACTGTTTGGGCGGTGGTGGCTATTTGAGTTGGGACAGTGTACATTTGGCCTACATGGCTGATGTTGGGTTGTAGCCGTAGATGTGCATCTCACAGTTCCCTGCTCTGTCCAATGTGATTGTTCTGTTTCTGCGCCTGGGTGGACCCAGTTGTGTCCCCTGTTCTGCAGTATGGGTGTTGCACTTTGTGCCACATTGTCATGGTATGTGCTGTGATTGCTATGTGTGTGTGCTGCAGTGTGCTACGGGGATGTGGGACATATCCCTGGGTAATTGTGGATGTGCAGTGTGCTACACCTCATTGTGCATGTGTGGCATTGTGCCCATCACCCTCCATCCCCCAGTCCCTGTTGGATACTCACCCTGTTGTTGTTGTGTCAGGTCCTGTTGAGCTGTGTCCATACTCCCTACTCCTTGCACACTCTCCACACTGATGACTGTGGCCTGGCTTTCCTCCTGCTCCTCCTGTGTCGCTGGACTGCCACCTCCTGTCACTGTTGCTGCCTTCCTGTTGGCAGCGGGTTTGTACCTGGTTTAGGTTATCACGCCCTGCCGGCGCCTCTTGGCCTCCTGAATTGGCCTCCTGGGAACTCGGACTGCATTCTAGGTGGTCTGCTTTTGTGTCAGTAGCTGGTAGTGTTCTTTCGCCTCCGTGGCCTTGGTCTTGTTTTCCTGTGGTCTGCACCCCGTCTTCCTCTCCTTCCTCTCCCTTTTCTCCTTGGCCTTCCCCGACCCCGTTGTTCCTTGCTGGTGGTCTGTGGGGGTTGTGGGGTCTCGCGTTGCCCTCTGCGCTGGGTCAGGGTGCATCCATGTTGCTACGTGCTTTGGCTTGTTTCTGGTGTGTTGTGTCTGTGGTTTTTATGGAGCAATTTCCCGCCAGACGCGTGGGATTTGCTGGCCTGAGGCTGGTTTTCGCTACTGTTTTGTACCGCGATAGGCCTCATCGCATGATTTCTCGCGTTCGCGTTTTGCATTTTTTCGGCGTGGCGTTGATTTTCACGCTGACATTTGACGCGTTATCTGGTGACTATCGCATGGTACCGCCTTGTTGTAAATTCCACATTGACACGGGGATATTTTCCCGCGATATGCTGTATTATTGAAAGTTGCGTTACGCTACTCTTGTGGTAGTTATCACACGTTCTTGTGAATAAACCCCTATGAAGGGCCATAAATAAAAAAAACATCAACATTTATTATTTTTTGCAGCATTCCGAAGGGCCTTTATGGACTGCTCTCCAGCATTCACTGCAACTCCACAATCCATGCAGTATGATGCCATCGGGAAAAACTGTGGAGCCAAATAATAAAGTTGAGATTGGACTTTTGAATGGACTCTCTGCTTCGGTGTTGTTGTGGCTGCTATTGAAGTTGAGGGTCCATCAGCTTTGTGTTGCCTTCTTGTTGCTCACTATGTATTCCTCTTATGAAATGTGCAAAAAATATTAGCAGGGAAAAAATATTAGCATGTGTGATTTTTGGCAGCATTGCGAATAGCTGTAACACACTGCTCACCAGCTCTTATAACAACACTACAGTTCATGCAATACGTGGCCATTCTTGAAAACTCTGGAGCCATATCTGTTGTGGTAGTCTGTACCTCTGAAGGGCCTTCCTGGCCGGGAAATGTTGCGGCTGCCTCTGAAGTAGATGGCCCTCCAGCTTCCCTCTGCTTGATCAGCAGTTGGAGATTTTTTCTATGATAAGTTTTAAGATGATATAACAGAAACATCATCCCACATATGTCCAAAAAAAGTCTCCAGCCAAAATCTGCCAACTGCCACAAAAAGGTTCTGGTAAAGAAGAGGGAGTGAGTGTATACTTCATATTCATTTTACTGAAAAGTATATTATCCAATGATATTCCTTACTTTCCCAGTCATGTGATGTTCGCAGATTTTGCATTGTACTAGTTTTGCAGCAGTTGTTAATTTCCCATGAGTTTAGGTAACAATGGGTGTTTGGTAGTTATGTTCTATTCATGAGTTCAGATGTTGAGTTACTTTTTGAAACTGTTGTTTTTTTATAAATGTGTTGTTAAAATAAAGTTAAACCAGTATGTTACTAAACAGCTACACTTTGTGTAAAATATGTCTGTCTATCTGTTTTACACTTTGTCATTTGTATTCATGACTACTGATGACATTGCGACCTCCGGTGTTGCAATGAAGAAGGAAAATGCCCTTTTGATTTTGTTATATCGACAAATGAAAACAAAGGGGAAAGTTAAATTGGTATTTTACTAAATAGCTACACTGAAACCTTATGTAAAATATGTTTATATATGTATTTTACACTTTGTTAAAAACACCCGGTATTTGCAGTGTGTCCTTGGCAATGGTACTCATAGAATAATACAAGCACTACCAGTGCAATCATAAAGGATGTCCTTTCTCCACCACACTGCAAACGCGCCCCCTGGCATAGTACTAGTTAGGGGATGAAGTCCCCATGACTATTGGGGGTATTTGAGGGCAAACTATCCCTCCTGTTACCTCCAGCAAGTCCAACACAGTCAGTTTGCTAAAAGGTCTTTGGGGGCCACATCCCCTTTCTGCACCACTCTGCAAACGTGTCTCCTGGCACACTACTAGTTGGGGAATAAAGATCTTTTGGATGCCAAAGGACCTTGGGGACCAAGAAGCCCTCCTGGTACTTTTTGTAAGTTCTGCACAGCGGGATTCCTGAGAGCTGGTCAGAGGCCCGCCCCCTTTCCACACCCTTCTGCAAACACCATTGCTACTTAAAAAACTATGGGAAAAAACAAAGGTTACAGGTAAGTTACAACTAGGGATTAGCATTTAAAAACATTAGAAATTCACTGGAAAAAACAAAGGTTACAGGGCTGTTATAGTTAGGAAATATAATTTTTAAAAACTTAGATATTCACAAAAAAAAATCAAAGTTTTCAGGGATGTTATAGTTAGCCTCAGATTTCACACGCACAAAACCAGAGACCTTTAGCCGTTATAGTTGGCTGATCTATCTATAACTCGGGCCATGCAGTGCGCTGCTTAGGACCTCACAGATTACATCACTCATGACATGGTCAATTACATCACTGATGACATTACTGATGACATCTCAAATGACATCACTGATGACATCATCCAGTGACTGTGAGTGTTTTTAAAATGTTTATGAGTGTTAAATATATATAACAAGGTGTATTGATGAATCAGTGGTTGGATGAATCCCTGCATGGATGAATCAGTGGGTGCGTGACTTACGATATAAGTGAGTGATTAGGTGTCTCAGTGAATATATGGGTGAGAGACTAGGTTCTGAGAATGTCTGTATCAGTCTGTCACATGGTGTCTAAGTGGCTGTATGGGTTGGTGATTAGGTACATGGTTGGCTGTATGGGTGATTGATTGGGTGTCTGAGAAGGTGTATGAGCATCTATGTGGCTGGGTGAGAGGGTGCTTTCCATTATTTGCATATCAAACCTTTTTAAGACTCCTCGGACACTGCCAACTAGGCCTCACAAACAGTTTACAAATGTTAGTCCAGTGAACATCCAGGAGCTGATATGTCTGTGTGCTAGCCCATGACAAATGGTGAATTGTGTGTATCTTGCAAGGATGCTCTAATTTCTAATTTAGCCAGCATTTCCGGAAGTCATTTAGCAGAGGAACGTATGCTGACATTGTAATATAATTGCATGTGGACACTGTGTCTATAAGTTCAAAACATACATGAGGGGTGTCCAAGCATTTTTCATAGATATTCTCCCGGCAGGCAATATGCAGATTCATCCTGTAAGGATTAACTTGGCATTACATGTAAACTTGCCTGAGACATATCGTTTAGGCAATGTTTTGCATATTATGTGGATTCATTCTCGATTATGTAAAATTCCATTCATACTTATGCACTGTTTGAAGTTTGATTGGACTGTTTTCTGTGGACGACTATTTGTAAGCATGGATTAACCTTGTAACTGTTTTTGAACATTAAAGCACATGAGTAACTGAGCAATAGACTTCTAGATCGATTCTCATGATTCTTGTGTGAACAGGGATGTAATATTCTGTACTAGCATATATCCAATCACCACCCAGTTTATATCTGGGGGAGTTACAGTGGTACTGCGAGCTGGCTAGTGCATTGTTAAACATGTGGCCATGGAATCAGTGTTGCGCCATCCCTCAAATGTATGTGGCTACATTCCGCACAGTTCCTACTGATTAATGTAAAGAAGATTACAGACACACTTGTGTTCAGCCTGTGCCTATGATTCCGCAAAGGCCCAGAGAAGTATGTGCTGTTTTGTAGTCATGTGTAGTTAAATGTAGAATGAGAGTGTGCTGGATGCAGAGGACAGGGTTGGATGCTGATTAGTGCCCATCGTTGTAAACGACACAGGCTGAGAGGCACAGTCTCTTTGGACTGTCCATATGTTTGTCTGTTTTTGGTCCCTGTAGTCGACATGATGTTGGCAAGTTCCCAAACAGAGTCCCTTTTCCCACTACTCTTTTGATAGTGATTTACATGTTATAAATTCTGTATGTTGTCTGTGGTAAAGTCTTGACCAGGAAGTTATTTTATTTTCCCACACTGCAAGTGTCTGTGACACCATATGTTCTGGCAAATGCTTCAAATGCTATGTTATTATTGTTCATTTAGCTTAAATATTTTAAGCCTTCTGCTCCAAATAAAATGTTAAAGTTAACCATGTACAAATGCAATTTTTAATATCTATGCTTGTCATCCATGTGTGATTGCCTAATGTGGCAGTGGGTATATCTTGTGACACAAGTACCAACCACTAAAAATCAGCTTCAGTTAGTATGTTATTCCTTTTAGTAGTCCACATGTGCATAGTATATGAGTGGTATCTGTCAGTGTACACATGCAAATGCTTGTGTTGTGCCTGCTATGGTAGGTGTAAATCTGCACCCTAGTGTTAGGCTGTATGTAGTATATGTATTGTTAAAGTGGCAGGTTAGTGCAGGGTGTATTCTAACATGGTTTGGTGAGTTCCCCTGCAACAGTTCTACATGTTGTGGTGTGTGCCCATGTAGGTCACAGCAGAGTACAATACTATTGGCCCAGCCCTGCATGGTTTTCTTGGGTTGTGTTTGTCAGTGCAGTACACAACCAGGGTTAAGTATAGTCCACCAATGTCTTACAGAGTGTGTCATACATAAACAATAGTGTTTAGATTGTGAGGAGAACCAATGTTGTATAGTGAGATGTGTCACATGCATGTGCGAACATTCAAATTCATTTGTTGTTACTATCTATTGATTCATGTCTTGTGTGCACACAGGTCAACGCCCATCAGAAGAAGCATTGTGGAAAGACATCACCCATAAAGTATGGTCCCTGGGGATCTTTTGCCGGCACAGCATACACTGGAAGAAAAGATGGGCGGACCAGAGACGCTGGACCCATAACATAACTCAAGTGGCGGTGGCCTATCCAGAGCTAGATGGGCTGATGAAGGTCCAACAGCAGCTAGAAGGCAGTAAGTGTTGTGCTAAGTCTGACATTGTGCTTTAACAATGTCCTTCTGTTACAAGCAGCAGAGTCCTCATCAATGATGTAGGTGAGTCTAAGTGTAAGGATGATAGGGAATATTGCATGTGTAGGTAGTGATGTGAGTGCATGCTGTTTGGATAAGCCTTATGGCTTCTGGTCCTGATCAAAAGATGAGTGAGGTCACATGACAATTTTCAGATTTGTAGTGCCACATGAGTGAGTGATGTGGCATGTCACCTATACATGTTTGATGTGGGGTGTGTGTGTGCGCGAGATGACCCACACAGACCACGTGTCTTCTTTGTTTCATGAGTGTTGCTCCCCCAGTACTGTGTATATTGTTGAGGAAATGTCTTACATGTGAAATGACAGTGCACATAGGAGGCAGTGAAAAAGCCATGCTTAGACTTGGTAAATGGGGTGTGTGAGACATTGTGAGATGTAGAATTAACAAAGGTAGTATATACATGTGTAGATTGTTATTTTTTTCACAGAAGTGAAAGTTCACACATGTAAGGACTTACCAAGGTTGAGGATATCAGTCATCCACATAAGTATTTGTTGTCCAATGTCTAATGGACATTGTTCATTCATATTGGATTATACATGTTGATTTGTACACTTAGACAGGAGTGTGTTAAGATAGGTGGGTTGGTTAGGCATAGGTAGTTACATAGATATCCCCTATTGGTCATATCCTAATGTACTAACTATGTTTTTGATGGTTTAAGTTTTTACATTTGTGTCTCAAACACTGTTCCGCTATGGTATGGTATTAAAGTGTGGATTTCTGATGACATGCATGAGTGAGTGAAAAGCATTTTTGGTGTGCTCAGATTTTGACATATGAACAATGTGCTGGCATACTTTTGTGTGTGCAAATCATCTTAGGTAGTGTGATGTGCCCACTCTTATGACCACAGGTGACCCCTCATATTCATTACAGGGAGCTAAGCTGAACAACTTAGGCCTTCCAATGTGAACTTGAATTTTAGACAAGCAATGTAAGGTTGGTGTTGACACCAAAATCAATGTGAATTGGGTATATCCCTAGCTGTAGGTGGGAGTTTGTCCCATGGAAATCTGTGCAGCTGTTGCCAGTAATGACTGGCAAATCTTGTTTCTATGCAAGTTATATGTGTAGTGCATTGTGTCCTTTTGATGATCTTAATGTTAAGTCATGTAAGTGAAATGAGCTAATTTATTTATTTATTATCAAGCTTTATATAGCGCAAACTTGACTTGAAGGTATCAGAGTGCTTTGCAGAGTTTGTAAAGCCACATTTACAAGGAATACAGTAATATACAATAGATGGTGAAGTAGTTCAATGATATGGTTTGGAGGTAGTGATGGCAGGTTATTTCAGCAGTAGTAGTAGTAGTAAATCTTTATTTCAGTTTGACAAACCATCAAAGATACAAATTATATATTTAAAACGCATCAAGTAAATAATTAAGATAGATTTACATACACTACCACATATAAAATGATTATCGATTCAAGGTACATCCAATGATATATTTCAGCAGTAGTAATTGCATGGTTATTTCCAAATAGTGGTTATCAGTGGCATGATAATACAATTTTAAAAAAAATAGGTTCCTTGCACCTATTTGCACTGCCTTTTTAGCATCGACTGATAAAAGCAGGGGAGACGGTGCTGGCGACGTTGGGGATACAGCTGGCCAGAGTAGCTCTGGTCAGGATACTGGCAGCGACAGAGTCACTGGCACAGAGGGTGTGGAGCGCGTCCTGGATGAGCAACTATCAACAACTTCTTAGGATTCTTCCTCCTGTGGCAGCTCTGGGGAGGTGATGGAGCCCCCATGACCATATACAGCACCATTCTAGACTTCTACCTCCACTCCCTTAGTGACCTTCCCTGCTGGGCCACACAGATTGGTCCAGCTCCGCACCCGTAAGGTGTGGAACGTGTCATTCGGTCTAGGCACCTCATCTTCTTCCCCGTGGCCCTTGCTGCCCTTCTTGAGGAGGCTATTGACCTCCTGAGACACATCTCTGTTGGGTAGAATTAACTGCTGAGTGCCTTTGAGGGGCAGTTCACCACAATGGGGGCAGATGCTGGAGTTCCTGTAGGGAATTCACAGTAGTATGTCTGCACTACAGAGATAATTTCAGGCTCTGGCCTCCTCACTGATGGCAGCCTTCCCCCAGCCTGGTCTTTCAGCCTACCTCCGGCCTCTTCCCAAATCCAAATCACTGTTCCCCTAGCTGTCCAATGCAGACGCAATCATAAGCAGACCCACAGTCCAACATCTGCATGCATCACAACACCACCCCAAATGCAGCAAAAAAAGCAAGCATGCACCCACTGAACTGATACTCACCACCCTCAGCCGGCCCAGCACACACATACCGACTGAGCACGCACCAACAGACACAAGCAAAGTCAGACCCCTAGACACTAGCACCAACCATAGGTAAACCCACAACAGAGATATACACTACCTCAACCTACTAAAGCCCACCCCTTGCCATCCCACCTGCCCAGGCTCCCATGGAAGTCTCTCAAGTATCTCTTGACTTTCTGACTGCCCCAACCACTGCCCCACCTTCCATTGTCAACCCAACCTCACCCAGTCCCAACCTCACCCCTTTCCAAATTAGTTTTTTGGTTCCTGGCCTGCCCAATAGATGCCCCTTCCTGAGGAGGTTTCCCTGGCAGTGTCATATTTGGAAAGTGCTGTGGTACAGCAATGTGCTCTCCCGCATTTTTACATTGGACTGTCCATTGGCCTTATTTGTTTATAATTAAAATAAAATATAGTTGAAAATTTGAAAGCACATTAGTGCATCCAGTCCTTTACATGCTATTTTCTGTATGGAGTTCCTGGACTGCATGCTAGTACACTGGTGTTAGTTGGATCGAGATTGGCATTCCTTTGAAAGTGGTAGGTGTAATGTGACCTTTATACCTGCTGAGGAGTTCTAGTGAATCATGGGGCATGATCACTGATTAGGTGTGCGGAATGTGGACCAAATGATTGTGACCTAGCAGTGTGTGGTTTCGCATGAGGTAAGTATTTTTGTTTTGCTACTGTCTGCAACATTTTGCTTGACCTTCTCCCAGTGAGGTTTGTTGAATAGGTGTTAGGTAAGCTAAAATGTAAAATTTGTGCCTCAAAACATGGAGGGTATCAGCATTTCCTATGTGTGTGTAGTTCTGCATGTACATGTGTGCATTGAACAGTGTGTATTTTTAGGCTACTTCCAGTTGATGTCTTATAGAGGCTGTGGTTGCAGTTTGATTTGCTGAGTTTCATTTACCCATTGCCTGCACATGTGTGGTATTTTTGTAAATCTTTTTATACCAGACAGCCGTTATTTATGAGGTTCATTGTTTATGTGATTATTGATGCATGTGGTAGATGTAGTCTGGACCACTAGCTCAAACTATGGGGGAGATTTTCAAAACGTTTGCGCTAGTTTAGGGTCACAAAAGTGACGCAAACCAGCGCAAATGTTTTTTTTATTGCTATTTTCTTTCCAGCGCAAAACTAGTTTTGCACTGGAAAGAACTGTTTCAGGAGCGCAAAGTAGCGCAAAGCACTACTTTGCATTACTTTGCGCCGTGGGGGCATTACATGGGTGGTACATGGGCATTCCCATGCAACCACCCATGCCTTTTGACGCAAAATCATATTTACAAATATTTCTAAACATGGTTTTGCACCAAAAGTTCACGACCCTTCAAAGGAGGCACTAACAGGAAAAATGTTTTCATTTCTCCATGCTTTTCCGACTTTCCATGCGTGCTGCACTGTGCAGCACGTATGCAAAGTGGGAAAAGCTTTGCATCGTGCCTTGCATAGTATTTTGTACAGGAAGGGTACCCTTCCTGTACAAAACCTATGCTACACTTGTGCACACACCCTAGCGCTGCGGCACTAAAATGTGTGCATGGTGCAAGGCAGCTGAAATCAGCGCTGGCGCAAGGGAAAGGGGAGGAGAGAGCCATATCTCTGAAGATATGGCGTTCTCCTGCTCGCTCCCTGTCGCGCAACGCGGCACAGCCTCGTGGGGGGCTGCGCTGCATTGCGCAACTTTTTTGAAAATCTCCCCCTTAATTTGTTACCCCAATGGTGGCATTGGTATCTTGCAGGTAGTGTTTGGATAGTGCCCTTCAAATGTATTTCCCACTGCTTCACTTCTATGGCATTGGTGACGTTGCCTCTTAATGTGAGATATGTGTGTGAGTCCACTTCAGCTTTGTAGCAGAGGAGGTGTTTTTGACTTTGAGGATACTTCAATACTGATGTATGCTTGAGCTAATGAGGGGAGCATGGATGTGTACATTGTAATGGCGCCATATTGACTGAGGCTTCTTGGTTTGAGGCCTCATGGTAGTTGTAGTTATTTCACTGTGACTTTCTCACAAATTAGAATTAATATTTATGTAGGTGTGACATTGTTCAGTATGATGTGGGTGAGGTGGTGTGGTGAATCACTGAAAACTGTTGCGTGTCCGTTTGTATCTGGTGTGCCTGTGTTGTAGTAATGTTTGTGGTGGTGAGTGGGCCCTACGCCTTTAAAAGGGAACTATCATTTATGTGTAATGACGAGCAGTGACCCTGTAAACATGTGAGATACTGGCGAAGGCCACCTTCTTTGGTTGCTCAATGACGATGCATCGTTTTGCATAGGAAACAATGGGCGTCACGAGTGCCGTCACTTACCAGCAACGTTGACCTCAATGGGGTCTATTTTGGAGGTGATCGATGAGGCAGAGCAGTGGCATGATGGATAGGATGGCCTCCAAGGTGGCACAGGATGGGTGGAGGTGAGTGGATGTGGGTTTTGGGCTTTTATAACTCACTTTCTGCTGCATCTTGCCTGGAGGTAGGACCACCACTCATCCGTTGGTTGTGATGCAACTCATTGAAGTGGAAGTCTGAGCCTCATTGACTCTCTCCACCATCTCAGCACTCTGAGTTAGCCAGCGGTATCAACTGAGCAACAGCAGTCCTCGCACAGCCATTCCTGCCAACTCATAATAGGGTGGTCAGAAATGCCGGCCTCACCACGGTCGCCATGCCACTGCCGGCATGGAGATCCACATACTTTATATTGAGTTGCACCAGGTGTTTATGATGGGCAGTGATTAAGATGCAGTGCGAGTTTCAGTGGGTTGGGCTCTCTACAGAGCACACCCATCAATTCTCCCATATTCCAGTTGCAATTGAAATTCTGTGTAAGTGCATGTGAAGGGGGTTGACAGTTGTCAAAATATTGACAAGGTGAAAGTTAAAGAAATTAAAGTGCTTACATGTGAGTGAGTGACGTGTATTTTTGGGGACGGTGAAGTGACGGAGATCTGAGTAAGTGTATTCAGCAGAGAGTGAAAAGAGGGTCAATCAATCAATCAGGCGTTGGTAAAGCACAGCTACTCACCTGCAAGGGCCTCAAGGTGCTGGAGGGGAAGGAGAGGGGAGCGGCTCCATTGAGTGCTTGGGTCATCCGAAAAGCCAGGTCTTGAGGTCCTTCCTGAACTGGAGCAGTGTGGGGGCTTGCCGGAGGTGAAGGGGGAGGTTGTTCCAAGCCTTGGCTGCAAGGTAGGAGAAGCACTTTCCTCCTGTTCTGGTTTTGTGGATGCATGGGACAGTGGCCAGAGAGAGGTCAGCTGATCAGAGGTGTCTATTGGGTGCGTGGAAGTTGTTTATGTATGCTGGTCTTATGTTGTGGAGGGCCCTGTATGCATGAGTAAGGAGCATGAAGGTTGTTCTTCTTTTGATGGGGAGCCAGTGGAGATTGCGGAGGTGTTGGGTGATGTGGTTGTGATGGGCGATCTCCAGGATCAGTCTGGCTGCAGTGTTTTGGACAGTTTGGAGTTTGCGAAGTAGTTTCTTGTTGATTCCGGTGTAGAGAGCATTGCTGTAGTCCAGTCTACTTCTGATGAGGGTGTGCATGAATGTTTTTTGATCTATCTGAAGGTCTTTCAGAGTATACGCAGGGTGTTGAAGCAGGCCGAGGACACGGTGTTGATCTGGCGGTTCATCGTGAGCGATGAGTCTAGTATAATGCTGAGGTTTTGTTCATGGTCTGTGGGGGTTGCGGGGTTTCCGAGGCCGGGGGGCCACCAGGTGTCATCCCATGCAGAGGGAGTGGAGCCAAGGATGAGGACTTCTGTTTTATCTGAGTTGAGTTTTAGGCAGCTCTTCTTCATCCAGGAGGCAACAGCTTTCATCCCTTCTTCGATGTTGAGCCTAGTGATGTTGGGTTCTTTGGTGAGGGAGACGATGAGCTGCGTGTCATCAACGTAGGAGACGATGTTCAGCCCGTGGTTTCTGACAATGGTTGCGAGGGGGGCCATGTAGATGTTGAAGAGGGTGGGGCTGAAGGAGGATTCATGGGGCACTCCGTATCTGGTTTCTGTTGGTTCTGAGAGGTAGGATGGGCGTCTGACATGTTGAGTTCTGCTTGTGAGAAATAAGCATATCTAGCCAAGTGCCTTTCTGCGGATGCTGGCGTCATTGATTTTGGTGGCTAATGTGTGGTGGGAGACGGTGTTGAAGGCGGCTGAGAGGGTGCTGAAAAGGAAAAGGTAGAGGTTTAAGATAAGCAGATGGATGAAATGTGGAGAGAAAAAGGGTACACATAAAGTGAACTTAACTAAAGACCAATACGCCTTAAACAGGCTTCAACAATATTAAATTTATCATCTCAAATGTTTTGTATTTTTTAAAAATTAATTATTTGCAACCAAATCATTGTTGTTACTTATTTATGTTAAGCAGCTAACAACCATTGACAAAGCAATAGTCTTGGAGGTGTTATGTGTATGTTAGTAGCTGTGTATATATGTTTGGATACAATACAGAAAGCTCAAAGAGAAGCCAAAATACCCATCAGGTGGCACTCTATGGAAATCAAAGACATTTAGGGAATTATTTACAATCCCTTTGCACCGGTGGCGCAGTCTGCTGGGCCATATTTGCAAGGCCACTCAAAGACACTCTGTTTGGTCTTCTGCAGCACGCACAGAAAGAGGAAAACTCCCCCCATGATTCTTTTTGTGCAGGAAGGTGTCCCTACCAAGACAACAACAATCATCCCTGCAACGCAGGCACCCTTACACCATGGTGCATGGGTGCCTTCATTGGAGCATGGCAGCCAATTGTGCGCCAGAGCAGGGGAACGCACAGAAATGTGTTATATTGTTGTAAATACAATGCATCCCTGTGCTTTTAAAATGATACAGCTCTGAGCAGCAAAAATGGCTTGCGGCGCCGCACCATTTTGTTGCAAATGAAGCCCTTAGTTTACACGGCTAAGCCACACCCATTTTAGAGACCCCACACATTTTTTATCCCAATTGAAGCCCTGTCTGCACATTTCTTTATGACTGCAGCCAGCAGCTCTGGGTACTGCCCGAAGTCTGGTTGGAGCATTTACTTCCAAAGTCGATGCCACATACAGTGGAAAACACTGGGCAAGCAGACACTGTGAAGGGACTTAAGTTGTTGCACTGTACAATTGGCACACTACAGTAACTATTGAACATACTAATACAGTAAGATATGGAGCAGTTTTTAATATGTTTAATTATTTCACGACTATACATTCACAATTGTTTCAAAAACCTTCTTGCTTCCTCTTTAAATTCTTTATTAAAATATGCATTATATTGCGCCATTTGACAATCTTTTATCAAATTTTTATTGTGGGGAGGACTTTTCCCCGACCACATGTCTGTCCATTGAGCTTGCTTACTTCGCCCGCTGCATAAAAGTCCTACTCAACATTTACACCCCCCATCATTTAAAAATCTCACCCACGGCCACTGGTAAAAAAAAAGTAATTTTCTAATTCATAAAAATGCTTTCTCACTTATCACCAGGTTTTGGGAGGCACTCTATGCTTTCACTTTCACGAATCATTCCTAAAACCCCAAGAAGAAGAATCAGGGCCGCCTTCTTCCTATAGGAGAGAAGAAAACATACCAAGCATTTGCAATGCAATCGGTCTCGCCTTTGGGACCTTATTTGTATTTAGATATGCAGCACATTAGCCTGGGTGCTGAAACATCTACTGTTCTTTAACATGGAGGAAAAGTAAGCACCAAACTGCGTGATACGCCAGGTACGGGAACACATGGAGAGCAATATTGCCTTTCAGCAGGAAATGGTATAGACCAAAGCTCTGTTTTTAATATAAAATCAAGGCCTTCGGTGGTCATATCACTGAAAATAAAAGATTTGAAAAAAAGATTGTCTCTGGTGTTATATGGCCGTTAGGGTCATTGTCGACATTGCTAGGTTAGCATGAGCTCTGCTGCCATGATGCTGCTTTTGCGCACGTTACTGCATGACTTTATTTCGCAAGACTCTGTTTGTGCCTTTCACATGAGAACTGTCTGCTTTCTGCGTTCTCTGCCTGTTCCTGGAGTTTAGTCTGAGCAAGATGTGCAAGGTCGATAAACAATGCCCCTTGTTATTCTGTTCTGGTGAGTCCCTAGCACCTGGACAAAACATGGTAACACAGCTGCGGTGTTGAAAGCTTGTGCTTTGATATTACAGGGATGCATTGTGTTCTAGATACACACTTGGAGTGGGATCTTTCCAGGGAGAAGAGATATGCTGTTCCTATGATGTAAAACTTCCATCTAGGCACTAAGGTATGGGGTCTGCTGACAAAGCCCAGAGATCTTCCTTTATATAATAAACTTCATCTTACCAAGGGGAGGGTGGTTAGGCCTTATAGTCATTTTTCCACTGTCTGTATACGATGACATCCCCCTTTATATTCTATGGAATTGTAACAATGCTAACTGTTTTAGGTTTATGCATTTTTCTTCTGGTAGTGGCTTGTATACTGCATTATAGAGTACAATAGTCAAAATAAACATTTTGAACTATAACAGTGACTCTGACAATTCTTATTGTGGACAAGAATGAGTGAGTGAGTGACAGGCTGTGTCTTGCTACCGCGATTCCTGAGAGAGTCGGGAGTGTTGTGTTCTGGGTTGTCTAATCATTTGTAGCTTCGTGATTGTGTAGGAGAACGAATGAGACACTATTGATAGTCGGTTTGGGGATTTTGGGTACTGAGGCGGTAGAAATGATCAGGCCCTACACACCGAGGTCCTGTTTTCCTGCGCATCGTTCTGTGTATGTGCAGAATCCCCGACACAATGTGTGCTCATGAAAGACAATTTCTATGGACTGGAATCTAGAGAATGCTAAAGTGATTCAGGTATTTTACTGACCTCTGCAGGTCGTTTTCTGTCAAGAAAGTTAAATAGAGGCAATTGCCAGAAACATAAAGAAAAGAAAGTCCCTCAGCAGAAAGCAATTCTGGTATTTTACTGACCTCTACTGATCGTTTTCTATCTAACAGTTAAATAGAGGCAGTTGAACAAGCAGAAAGCAATTTTGGTATTTTACTGACCTCTACTGGTCGTATCCTATCAAGACAGTTAAATAGAGGCAGTTGAACAGAAAAAAAGTCCCTAAGCGGAAGCAGACAAGTCATAGGGCTGATCTCCAGAGCTCACAAAGTACATACACATATAAGTATATATAAGTATATACTAAAGTATATAGAAGAGGTCTTGAATGCTCAACCTAATAAAAAACAAATTACTGACCATCCTCCTTCACAACCTCCTTGGTGAAAAGGAATCATATATACGAACATATGACACCCAATGACCTTACTCCCCCCCTTTTTAAACCTTATGCTGTGGAATAAAAGCTAAAATGTAAAAAAAAAAATATATAGGACAGAGT
This sequence comes from Calotriton arnoldi, assembly GCA_963921515.1. NCBI lineage: Eukaryota > Metazoa > Chordata > Amphibia > Caudata > Salamandridae > Calotriton > Calotriton arnoldi. Next base: position 199,754 of record CAWUFW010013235.1, read on the forward strand.
GGAGGCAAGAATGGGACAATGGATGTGTGGGACGGGTAGTCGGTGGGTTGGAGACAGATACAAAAGAACAATACAGGGGTGATGACAGGAACTCGACCTAACCATACCCATATGTAAAGAGAGATATGTCACATTATTTACAAATGCACATGCGAAATTGTGATGAGTTCCAGTTTAAAAGGGATTTGCTTGTTTCCGGTTTTAAACATGACAGGTACGCATGGCATTCATTTTTCTGGAAATATCTGCCACAGCCCAGAGAGACAAGGAACGAATGTGCCATTACTGCCAGAGTAGCCGACTCTGGAACTGAGGAACAAGGTTTGAGTCTCAGCGTTGGCTCAAAACCCTGTGATTCTGGGCAAATCTTTTCATTTCCCCATGCCTTAAAAATAATAATAATAATGTGACCCTGTGTAATGCAACAGGTGCTCATGTAAAGTGATCCACTACCTTGAAGTCAAGTTCCCATTATATGAAACTGCCAAAAACAAAACATTACAGCTCATGCATGGTCTAATATCCTGGTGCTTTGCTCTGTATGAGCATCTACAGAAAAGGGTTCAATGTGTACTTTTTATTGGACTACCTAAAATGTACATAGTGCGGGTGCAGTTTTACACTTCAATGCTTCCATTTCAAATGTCCGGTCTTGTCTGTCCCTTAACCCTGATCCTGATCCTGGTCATTGCTATGGTAAGGGTTCAGTCAAGGAAGGGTCATGAGATATTGGATGCTGTTGAGGCGAGTGTCCATTTGACCTAATTCACTTTTTTAGGTCTCGCTGAGCCAGCGCGCATGCGCTGCTCTGCGAGACTTTAGTAAGGGCTTTTAAAAGTGCTCCCAAAGCGGCCACCAGCGTGCGGTTACGCGCACAAGCGCGCGCGCCTCGCTCCACCTCTTCTAATCATTGCTGCGCGCGCATCCCTCGCATCCTCAGCACAGAACGCGTCATCGCGATCGCGATGACTTTCGCTTTCACGGCCGCGCGGCGTTACTTTTACGCCGCGCGGCCAATGCTTGTTCTCCTTCTCGCTCCCCGTTCCCTCCTATTTCTTCCCTCTTCCTATCAAGCATCTCCGCATGCCCTACTCCTCTTTTCCCTCCAATGTCTTTTCGCCATTCCTAATTCACCCCCCCATATATTCATTTCCCCTCTCATCTCTCTCCTCTCTATGCTCGCTGACACATCTTTCCATCCTCTTCCCGTGTCCTTTCCACACCTTTTCTAGCCATTGATTCCATATCATGTCTATGACGTCCCCTTCCACCTCCTGTTACACTGACTGCCTAATATCTCGTCTCTCCCACTTTCCCCTTTTCCTCCCTTTGCCATTCTCCTCTTCCCGCACTCACACGTGGTCCCCCTGGTCCTCTGACCTTACTCCTGGGGCCAGCCGCTTGCAAAAACATAGCTGGTATTTGGGTGGGGGCAGGGCTCGCGTACAGGCTAGTTAAGCAACAACACTGCCTGCACTCCGCGTGCCCTCTCTCCTGAGCTGGAGTCTATGTCCCGGGTTGCCTGGGGTTAACATGGGCATGGCTTCAGGCGGGAACGTCTCCCGCTAAATTATTGGATACAGCGGCTCCCGGTGCCTCACAGTGGTGCTTACTATCGGCAAGCCTGCACTTCCTCCTCACCTTACCGCTGGGCCAACAGTCTTTACTCGGGCGTGGCTTTGCTCTTGGCCTGCTTCGCCTTAGGCTTCCGGGCTGGTGGTGATCTGATGTGCTGCCTTGTCCTTGGCTGGGTCTTCCCCTCACACACACTGTCCGGGCTGCGATGGTGGAATTCCGGGCTGGCTACCGACACTCTGTTCTCTCTCAGGCTCTTCTGCTGGGCTCCACTCCCGATGCCGGGCTGCACTCTTCGATCCCGGGCTGCGGCAGTGGTACTGCTGGGCTCCTCTGCCAACGAACGTCCAGCGACGGATGTTGCCCCTTCGACACAGCTGGGCTTCCTCTTCGTCGCTGCAAAACGCCACTAGGTGTGTTTTCTCTCTCTCCAACAGTTTAGGGTCCAGAGCAGAGAGTGCTTGAGTGGCAAGAGTGGGTGGGCTTATTAAATCAGCAGTATTTCTGTTAAAATACATGCGTGGGTTATAGCTATGAGTCTGTCAGAATAGATCATGTTTTCTAGGTACTTTTATTAGTAGCTCATCTACCCCTGCCTTTTTTATTTGAATTCTGGGCCTTGTAGTTCTGATTTGATAATGTAATACACACAACTACGTAATCCAGAATGCAAAGAAAAAAACTGGACTTGCACAAGGACCTAGGAAACCTGAAAGTGCTGCCCCAGTGGGGCTTAAAGTAAACAAGCAATGGCATAGCCAATAGGTCTCGCCTTTGGGACCTTATAAGTGTTTAGCCATGCAACAGTTGATGTTGTTGCACCAAGGATATTGTGCTGCATAACTAAATACTTAAGGCCCCAAAGGCGAGACCTATTGGCTATGCCAATGCTTGTTTACATTCTATCTGAGAGATGCAGAAGCTCCTACAGATTCCTTGTGACCCCCTCTCCCCCTTCAGGAGATGTTATTTTGTGGCTTTTTATTTTTTCTCCGTCCTCTACAACCTTGACCTTAATGGAGGCATTGAAAAATTATGTAAATAAACTTGGTCATAACCGCTGTATGCCCTCTTTGTATGTGGGGTGTCAGTTTCAGCTGAGTCACGACGTTTCTTCTTGGTGTTGGTGAAGTAAATGCCTCACCAGAAGTTTCCAGTTAGAAATGGGCCAGTCAAGCATTCTGCAGGAAAGTGGAGCCATCAGAGAGAACATTACTGAAGGTAAGGTTTGTTCTTCAAAGTACTTTTTGAAAACAACCAGTAGAGTAAAGCCAGATAGTAGGGGGAGATCATTCCACAGTGCTGGGCCCCGTAAAGTAAAGAAGTACAAGCCTAGAGTGAGCATGGGTGTGGCAGGGACAGGAACAGAAATGTTACTCAAAGTTTTTTCAGTGGAGGTAATAATGATTACTGGTTAGATGCATGTTTGTCTCAATTAAGAGTGAAGAAACGCGCAAGGCTTTGAACACTGTGCTTGTGAAACTAATAGATGGAATTTGAGACTGTTAAAGTAATAGTGCATGCATACCACAGAGGCAATAGATATTGTGTTGAGTGTATCTACATCAAATGTCAAGGCAAATGTGGAATTGTATATAGCGGAGGTCTTAAGCGACTACAAGACCAGGTTAGGCATGCCCTTTGGCGACAGACACAGCATAGACCACCGTGGTTCCTCACCTGCCCATGTGGGCCTTCATTAGAAGAATGTGTGCTGCCCCTACCCTGAACCTCCATGACCATGGTCCAGTCACCCCTAATTGCAGCCCAGATTATACTACAGCTGTGACTGCGAGGTACATGGCTCACCGTGTCACCATGCAGATCTTGGTAGCCATACTGAGTGAATCTCGAGAGAGAAAGAGGGCACTCGGTGAAAGCCAGTTCATTATACACAAGCAACAACACCATCCCACATTCCACTTGCAAAAACGCTACAGATGGCACTGACAGACCAATAGCACCAGACGTCAGCATGAATCCCCACACAGCCATTGGAGAACTTCTCTGAAGAGAGAGAGCATTTAGCTTTGCCAAGTGAACTGCACACAGATCATAGCAGAATATTAGGAGAGCAGAAGCGCCAATCCGAACAACTGTGGCAGCACCAAGGATGAATTTATCAATAGTCATCATAGTGCCAAGGGAGCAAACCAAGAGTTGTGGAGCACCCTGAGCCCCACCAATTGAATGAAAGCTGGTCTTAATTACCAGCTGCTGTGCTACTAGACAGAGCTATATTTTCTTTGGCACCAGGTGTAGTCTCTTCCACTGCAAGGGGGGGAAACATATAGTTCTCCTGTCCTCCCCCCCTTGGGTGGGTGAGGTTGTGTGTGTATTTTGTGTGTGTATGGGCATGTATAACCCACATTGTGGGGACCGGTTCGGTCCTCATGGGTTAACCTTGACAGAACCAGACAAACACTATCTTTGTGAGGACTGGTGCTTTATGAGTGTGTGTGTGTGTGTGTGTATAAAGCAAGGTGGTGAAGGCAAAGGACTCCTCTGGCATATGGTACCTGGAGACTCTGACTGCTCCTTGCAGATGCAAAGTTGCTATGTTATATTATCAGTATTTTTATTGTGCACTGATGAACTGTGTGAGTATCCAGATGCTCTGTAGCAGATGTGGAGGCCAGCCCTGGGTTTTTACTTGAAAAGCCAGGTTTTCAGCTTCTTGGCAAAGTCAAAAAGAGAGGAGGAGGATCTGATGTGTTGTGTCAGGTCGTTTCAGGCTTTAAGAGACAGATACATTTAGGCACAGGCCCCTGCTCTGTTTTTATGTATGCATCGGTGTGTGCTAGTGAGAGCTGCAAGCAAAGGTGTCTGAAAGGTTGTTTGAAATTAATTTGGCTGTTCAGGTAGGCAGAGTCAGTGTTGTAAAGAGCATTGTAGGTGCGGGTGAGGAGTTTAAAATGTGCACACTTGTGTATCAAGCCAGTGGAGTCCCCTAAGATGGGGTGTAATGGAGCATGGCGTGGGATGTTGAGGCCTAGTCTGGCTGCTTGGTTTTAGACAGTCTTCATTTTCTCTTGTGGGCTGGTTGGTAATCACTGCATAATGGGTGTTTCGATAGTCTAGTCTGCTGGTGAGGACTGATTGGATGATCCTTTTCCAGGTGTTGTCTGGTAACCACTTGAAGATTTTTGGCGCCCTTAGTATGTTGAAGCAGGCAGAGGGAACTACATTGACTTTGAAGGTCATGTCCAGTTTGTTGTCCATGATGAGTTTGAGCTTTCTCAGTGTCCCCATACAGAGCATCCATCAATGGAACTAGTTTAGATGTCAATCATCACACACAGAGTGTGTCTCATTGCACCTGGTAGCAGGTGGCAGTGGCCCCACACAGTCCATGCATTAATTGGCCTGACAATTACCACAAAAGCCTCACAGAGCGCATTCATCATTAGGTATGTGCTAGTTACAAGCAGCCAGGGTGTACACTACAATGAGCCCAACCAAGAAGGAAGAACGACCCAAAGGAATGCACTGACGTAGGCAGCTAAGATATATAACCTATGCAGAGCACCAAGGAACATAAGAGACACCAGCACAGGCATGCACTGGTCACACAGAGACTTCTCACAAGAGCAACGCAGGACCAGCAAACATGAATTCAATGGCCCCAGGCAGCCAGGTATATGATCGGTAGAGCCTACCAGAGACTGACAGGGTTGAACCAACACCTCAGGTACCTGGATCACCTTAGAATAAGAGCCACATTAGGAGGGCAATACCTTTGAAGGAATGTTATTATTAGGTGAGGAGGGTGGAAACTTAAAGGAAGGTAGGTGTGAGAAGAAGGTGAGGGAGCAGAGGTTCTGGATTGCATATTCAATTCTAACAGGCCCAGGTAGAAAAACAGTAAGATAGAGGAGAAAGGGTAAAGTACAAGTCACAAATCATCTGTCTCTTGGGCTCTGGAGAAACTTCTCTGGCTGCTGATAATCTAGAGGATTAGGTCCATACCTCTATGCTAGTGCACAAAAGATCCTATGATAGGAGACCTAATCATTTATCTAAGATTCTCATAGACTCTGTTTATGTTCAGAGAAGGACTTCTGACTTAATATTCCAACTTTATATTGTTTCACTTTGGGAGGCAGGGACCTCTTCATACTGGCATCAAAAATGTTGAATAGCCTTTCACTTGATCTGGGAAAGAACCGGTTCTGTTAAAGTTTCTACCAGCAGCTAAAATCTTTCTTATTTCCAGCATCTTAGGCTTAATGCCTCAGTTCATATTTGTGAATGTCCCTCATTTGACAGGAGATTAGCTTTGTTGTGCTCAATACTAAGCTAACTAGTGGTCTTAGATGTGCATGACAAATAATTCTAAATGCACTCAAATAAGCTACCTGGAAGAGGGCTTTGGGCAAATTAAAATACAAACCCCTGTAGATCCAAAATACAGACAATACTATTCTGTCGTACTTCAATTTCTGGTGATTTTCCAATTAAATCATCTCACTCTAAGTCAGCCTGCTGACTTAATGGTTGCGAACCCCATCATTTATCCAGTATCTCAGATGAAAGACAAGGGATGAAGGACCAAGTGCACCCCTCGCCTGCATACATTTTATTTTATAGAGGCATTGTGGAAATTTTGAATGCTCCTCACAGAGCAACTATATTTTCAAAAGTTTACTTCCACCACCTGTTTTTCAATATATCCATACAAGCTGCAGTCAGTTTTGCAGTGTGGCAAGTGTAGGCTTGCAATAAGACAGCTGTGATCCAGATGTTCAGAAGTGACTTCTAGGAATGAGCCTATCACTTAGGTAAGGAACAGTTTGGATATTTTCAATAATTCTGTTATGGAAACAATCTGACTATTCTTTTAAATACCAAATCACATATCAACTGACACTTTTCAAGGTGGGTAACTAGAGGCTTAGGGCCTGAAGGGTGAGCCAGCCTCCGACATAATCCTATCCACAAGAACGCCACCCGAGATTAACTAGGGTTCACAATTTTTCTATTACTTCTTTTCCGTCTGTCTAGTCATTCTTTGACACACAAACAAAGTTTGACTAGATGTACTCACGTACCTACCAGGTGTCATGCTTCATCATTGGACAACACCCCACTCTCTTTGATGAAGAGCAGCCACACCCTGGGATCAGGAAGGCAGCGGCACTTTACTAACTAAGGATTCATAAAAGGTTTTACAAACCAATGTGGAGATCCAATATGGTTTTAACTCAGCAGAATGTTTTTACTCAGCTGGGTTCAACTAGATCTGAAACACTGGGCGTGGCATATAGGGGAACAAGTACCCAAACACCACTAAAGTGTCAACATGTTTCTGCCAAGGCACCTCCTAAGAGTCCATGGCATTCATCAGGACATGGATTTGTCATCTATAAGCCTACACCACTTGCATACACTAATGACACTAAAAAACTACTTCCTAAAGTTGCTCTCAGGTTTCTGGTCAATTGTAGAAAAATAGTATAACATGTGTGTCAAATACATGTAAATATGTTGACAGACCAAATGGGACTTAATGGAGGAACCTTTGTCTGAGACTGAAGTGACACAAACACTTTCCCACTCAGAGGACTGGGAGTCACTTAGAGGAATGAAGAAGGAACAGATAATAAACGCACTTCATGTGGCGTAGCCAAGATTGCAGCCATTCCAGACGTTTACCTGTGAGCGCCATGCCTGGCCCCACCGTAATCCTCCAGTTATCCTTCCCATCTTGCGCTCAGATTCTGTGTGCTGTAGCTCCTGAAATTCACACTTCTGGTGGCACCCGCCGGCTGTCATTTCTTCCCCGAAGAGCCCTGCACGGCTGCAAATCCTGCAGAGGGGTGACGCGGTCTGGCATTGTGAAAACAGGGTGAAGTTGAGCCAAGGCCTGTATGACCCGTCGCCTATGGGGGTGAGAGCTGCCTCTGGGGTCAGAGTGCCTGCTGTCCGTGGGGGCATCCAGCCTCTCCGTTAACAGCATGGTGCCATGCAGCGGGGGTCCCACAGCACTCACTGGTCCTGTGTGCTGCTTGGGGTTGCTCACACCATTGTGGCCTGCTTACGGCCTTAGGAGCACGGCCCCCACTTTGCTGCTGAATCGTGGTAATGTGGCCTCTACGTGGACCATTGGGGCACAACGTCTGCTCTGCTTTGGGTCCCTGACCCTTTCTGGAGATCACGCTGTGACCTCCATACTGTGGAGCTGCCGTGCGGCCCGCCCTGGTGAGCCGGAGAGACATGCCTCTTCCCGAACCCTGAGCAGTGCCCTGCCTGTGCTGGCTGGCATTGAGCTTGTAGGTGCTTGGACACGGACTCCGCATGTCGGCCCTTTCCTCCGCTTTATCATGCTGTCCAGGCCTGGGCCTGGGGGGGTTCTCCTTCTCCGACTTCCTCTCCTTCTGTGCAGCCCATATATAGCAAGATACCAACGGACTGGTATAGCAAGGCTAATCTGCTTCATCTGATCACTTCAGCTGGTGGGAACACTGGAGGCTGCCTTTCTCCACCTGCGCAATGATTAAAACTTGGGCTTGGAGGGCACCTCTACAGCATTGGGCAAATTGTCTTGTAAGGTGAGCCCTTGGAGCGTGAGGAGGAAGGCACTTGAGACTGTGAATGTCTGTGTGTGGCGGCGCTTCCATATGTGGAGGAGCCAGACTGCCTGAGCCCTATCGCATGCACTGGTGTCTTGGGCTATAAAGGCTCCCTTTGCCCTGTGTGTTCCTGAGGTGGCTGGGGCTGTACTTGTCCATGGGGCATCTAGCCTGTGCTGCGACAGAGGGTGAGGTAGGATTGGCGGTCCCTCCCCTGTTGCTTCCTCTGGCCTATTTCTGGCATGCATGCATTGACAGGTTTGGGCGTGATACGACCCCCCTCCCTGTTTCCTCCCTCTTGGTGGTTGTGTGGAAGCAATTGAGGTGACATGGTGAAACCAAACACTTCTAGGCCCCGTCCCCTTAGAAGTCCATCATGGATATGTTGACGCCCACCCGTGGCGACATGCCCAATCAGGCAGCTGGAAAGTACACTTGAGCATCACACTGGGATGTTCGATAAGGTACAGCAGGCCATCCATGACTCGCAGACCGCTATGGAGACTCAGCTCGGAGCCATTCAGATGGAAAGAGGACTCCTATGGGCAGACCACGCTAACTTCACAGAGAGAGTTGACGAAGTGAAATCCTCTCTGAATTACATGCGGCCCTTTTTGACGACTGTCGTGGAGCAACTGAATATGGTACAGGCGGAGGTGTGGGACCTCAAAGCCGAGGAGGAAGATGCTGAAGGGCGCTCGAGACAAAATAATGTCCGCTTTCTGGGCTTTCCCGAGCAAGTGGAAGGCCTCAACATAGAGCTCTTCCTTGAAGATTGGTTGCAGCAGACAGTGCTTCTTGACCGCACGCAGAAATTCTTATCTGTAGAATGAGCACACTGTATAACATGCTGCCCCCAGCCCCAGGGGCCCCAACACAACCCGATTGCTCAACAATAGAGATAAGGATTTGATCCTACAATTGTTTTGTGCAAAGGGCCCTTGGTCTTACAATGGGTCCACCCATTGAAATACGGACTTCTCTTACCAGCACAGCTCCGGGCGGTTGTCTCAGAAACAACACATTTCTTTTCCTTCCCTTAAGAGGCCTAGGCATGGCTATCAGGTGCCCGCTCTCTATTGCTTCATTGTATCCTCCCAATACACTTCAGGGTGAGTTTTTGTGCATTATATCCATGGCCTTACTCACTGACCCCCTGGCTCCAGGCATTCGGGGAGGGGATTTCAACTGTGTTCATTGCACCTCCTTGGATAGATTGATCCCCCGTTACCTGGGACACAGGACCTACCTGCAACCAGACATTTTCAACTATGGACATCTACGACACACCTCCAGGATATCTGCCACCTCAGACACCCAGGCGTGGCAGGATTCTCTGACTGTGCTCCTGGCCACCAGATGAACACTAGGTTAGATTACTTCTTCAGTAATGCTGATTTCTGGCCCTGGGTTTGCAGTTTGAATATTTAGGCCAAACCACCACAGATCATAGTCCTTTAAAGGTGACATTTCAGTGGGGGGAGGATAGGGCCCCAATCCTGATGTGGTGGTTGAGGACAGAGGCTCTGCTTGAGCCAGTATATGCGAACACTATAAGGACCCACTTACAACTATACTTCGAGGAGAATGATAACTTGACTTAGTGGGATGGAGTGGGATGCCATGAAGGTTGTTATGCTGGGCCATTGCATAAAGACTTCCTGGGGTGAGGGGGAGGCCCTTCATCGTAGCATGCTGCCATTGGAAACTCAGGTGTGCGTCCTTGAACGTTAGTTGGTGACTGAGGTTGAGGCCCTCACACGGTTGCTGGCTCTTAAAGGGCAGCTTAGAGACAAAACATGCCGGCAGCACAATATTGACTACAGTTGACATCTGTGAGACTTTTGCCCAGTAATATGAATGGTTGTAATCTCACCCAGCCACTCCCGCCCTTGCTCGCCTCTGCACTTATATAGGAAGAGCTGCCCTGCCTTGCTTGAACCCTTTACAACTCCATGAGTTATAGCAACCCCTGCAGGTGGAGGAAATCTGCACCGCAGCTAGCCAGATGGCAAGGAATAAGGTTCCAGGATGGATGGCCTCCCGAACGAATTTTATGTGGCATACCAGATGACCCTTGCACCCAAGCTGCTCGCAGTATACCAGGAGGCACATAGGCATGGCGAGCTGTCCAACTTCCTGCAGGAAGCTCTGATAGTGGTGCTGCCCAAGGATGGCCTTGATCCCTTGGACGTAGGTCCTTACTGTCCATTGTCGATGTTCAAGCTCGATTATAAAATCTTAAGCAAGGTCCTTGAGAACAGGTTACTGCAGCTACTCCCGACTATGGTGCATCACGATCAATGTGGGTTCATCCCTGGCAGAGCTACTTTGTCGAATGTATGTCAGCTCTGCCAGATTGTGGGGGCGATTGAGGGATCTGGGGGGTTTCCAGTGGTGGTATCCCTAGACTTCGAGAAGGCCTTCAACACCATTGGGTGGCTGTCCCTGATGGCCGTCCTAGAGGCCTTTGGGAGGGGCCTGAGTTCTTGGCCTGGGTTAGACTGTTGTACACGGCACCCAGGGCCAGAGTGTGAATGGCCCGTCAGATATCCCATCAATTTCACATAGGCAGTGTCATGTGCCAGCGCTGCTCCCTCTCCCTGGTGATTTTTCGCGCAGTTATGGAGCTGCTGGCCTCGGTTGGAAGGCCAAACATGGCGTACAGTAGTGGGCCCCCATTGGCACATTGTTTCGCTCTATGTGGATGATGTTCTAGTGTACCTGAGCAGTCCAGGAAGGAGGCTTCTGGCTTTTTGCAGTGCTGGTGACTTGGCGGGTCTATGGGCGAACTAGGGGAAGTCTTGCATTCATCCACTGCAGCGGATGGAACATGCAGATCTGGAATGAATGGCGAATGACCATGTGCCTAGGCAGATGGACAATTTTTTGCTACCTCGGGGAACAGATTTATCATGCAGACCATGATCTCCTAGATTGTAACCACGGCAGGACCCTTGCATCAGTGATGAGGTCCCTAGGCTTTTGTATGCGCCTGTCCCTGTCACACATAGGTTGTGCCTCCATCGCGAAGATGCTGATACTTCCAAGACTCCTCTACCTCTTTGCAGCAGTGCCTGCAGTCCCCACACAGGCCTATTTTAAGTATTTGCGGAGCTTGATCTCTGACTTCATATGGGGGGTGCACACAAATATGTATCAGCACGTTGCATTGCAATGGCCATTGATGGAGGGCGGCCTGCAGGTTCCTGATCTGGAATGTTATTTTGCAACTGTGCAGCAACAGTGACCGATGCGATGGTTAGCGGGTGATGGGTCAGGAGAGGGTGTGGCAATACTGGAACAGCTGGGTAATGTTGGATTGCTAGACTACCTGTTGTCCCCTAGAGGTCCGCTCCGAGGCCTGAGCCGATTGGCATGGGTTGCCACGGTGTGCTGAAATAGATATGTCCAGCTGCAGCAAGCGCACCTTCTGATCTGTTGTATGACCCGCTTAAAGGCCCTGCTGGGGGGCCATGACCTGGGTCGTGGTGGGAGGGGGAGGTGTTGACCCTGGGGGACCTTTATCAGGATGGCACTCTGCACTCTTTCCAGGATTTGCAAGACATTAATGGACTACTTGCCAGCCAGTTTTTGATGTATAATGCTCTAGTGTTGGAACTCAAACTCATATGGAGAGAGGGTCAGGAGGCTCCGGCCCTGCATTGGGGGCTGCAGTGTGTGTTGACCCATGGATTGGGTCGTAGAGCAGTCAAGGTTCTTTACACAACCCTGCAGACCATGGATGTAGCTCTTTCATTATTGGCCAAGCCCATGTGGGAGGGCAGCCTGGGCACTGCTCTGACTGGCAAACAATGGAGGATGGCCTTAGAATAGGTCAAACGAGTGTCCCAAAATGCGAGACTGAAATTCACCCAATTCATTTATTTACATTGTGCATACCTTACATATCTTACACCCCCCGCTCACACAAGATGTTTCTGGGGATGGCCCCCGATGTGATTGCCAGGATGCGACATTCCTACATATGGTGTTGGAGTGTCCCCCATTGGCACATAGCTGGGTGTAGGTCATAGAACACATAACGGAGATACTAGAGATGCCTGTTCCACCAGATCCCATGTTTTTTTGCTATGGATCACAAAGGCCTCGAAGCACACTAAAGCTCCACTCAAATTTGCTGATCTGGCAATGGTTCTTTTTAAGTGCCTAATAGTCATGTCCTGGAAGCCACTGCTGATCGATTGTTGGCTGAGGGTCGTTCTGCGTTGGGCAACTGCTGAGGCTGACGCCATGCTGTGGGGCTGTAGGCTAAGAGGGGGCGGCAACACTGCCAGGCTGTGAGACTTGTGCATGCTCAGATTACAGGACAAATGTGAGGACCAACCCTAGATGCTATTCCTACCAGAGGTGCTGAGGGTGACCGGTTATGGATCTGGGACGTAGCTGGTGCTGCTGACACGTCATCCCCCCCGCTCTCACTTGCATACACATAGATTCTGGGCCTGATTCACAGAAATAATCTGAGACTAAATTCTAAACGTACTACTTTCGGTATTCACAGAAGGCATTTAGTAGTAAAGTTAGGATTTTGTCGTAAGTTTGACTTAAGACAGGCTTAAGACAGACTTAAGACAGACTTAAGACAGACTTAAGACAGACTTAAGACAGACTTAAGACAAATTTAAGACAAACTTAAGACAAACTTAAGACAAAATCCTAAACTTTACTACTACTAAATGCCTTCTGTGAATGCCAAAAGTAGTAAGTTTAGGATTTTGTCTCAGATTAGTTCTGTGACTCGGGCCCACAGACTGCAGGATTGTATTATTGTACCTCTGCTTGACTCTTCCTAATGTCCCGGGCAGTTTAGTTCCTGTTTAGTTTGCTTTCTTGAGGCACCTGATCGAAACATGGCCCGAATATTGTGTGTTTGAGGCTTCCCACTGGTGGTTGACGCAAGGGGCGGGCTGTCTTGGTCTGCCAGCTACCCCAGTATCTGATCAGTGCTTTTGTTTGGTAGGCGAGGCCATGGCTTGCACATACTCACTAACACCTCCCCGTATGATACTATATCATTGGGATCAGTGATTTTTCTACAGTTTTACCATGTAACTGCTGGGCTTATTAAACATCATTTTTGTGATCATCGTGATACGCACGTGTAAATGCCAATAAAGAATAATTCATGGTGCGTTTGTCACTGAGTACCTTAGGAAAAAGGCATCCCCAAGGGTTTGATCGACACCACTGAACCTCATATTTCCTGAACAACAAGTGCACTAGGGACCGGCTGGTTTTGATCATTGATACAGCAAAAATAAAATACAGACATTTTGCTGGTTGATATTTAGGCCAGTGAAAGCAATTTGAAGACCCAAGTCCAATTTTGCATTTTCAAAAATAAACTCGAAGAGATCAATCTTGATCACACACAACACAAAGCGTTTCTGACCCGGTCCAAACTAACTAAATTGAGGAAGGATGTACACAATTTAAGTCATGAAACAACATTTCCATACATCACAGACGAATACAATGAGAAACCCCAAACCATGCCCCAGACTCCTAGATGCCAACCCAAGTTTAGGGCAACACCCCAGAATTGGACATTTAGCTCGGGTGATGAGAGAAGTAGCGGGAGCAATGATGTAGACAATTATGACCATTCATAAGATCAATTATGATCATAACAGACCATTCTATCCTGATAGGAGAATAATCCCCCTATGATTCCATATGGATATTGACCACAGACGTATCAGCCAATTCCACAAAGTTCCCCATTCGACTAGGGACGGACCCTTTTTTTATACAGAGGCAGAGGCCGGGGAAGAGAAAAGCAAAAGTCACAACAAAATCAGGCACCCAGGAACAGTGGGAAGATTAACACAGATGGTTTCAAGAAGCAAGGGGAGAGAAGCCAACCCATCAACAAGCAGGGATCCAACATCATAGTACATTTGAGTACTGATGCGGAACAAAAGTTCTTATACGAAGGATTATGTTTATCCACACCCTGTATTACTGATATGTTCATGCTATGTACTGAACTGGCTCAATTCTTTCGGTGAATTAAACTACAAGCATTTTTTGTAGGGATGAGCAGAACTCGTGGAGTTTTACTTCTTGTAATTCTGCAGAGTTACCTAAAAACTTCAGGAGGTTGCAAGGAGTTCCGTGAGTGGCATCATTTTGGTCTGTTGCGCTGCTTGCACTGATTTTTAGCAATGGCAGCTTCTCCTGCGCTGTAAAATCAGCACCAACTACACCATGCAGCATGGCCAAAGGTGCTGCTTCTTCCTGCCACTCGAGTAGATTTTCTACTTGAGCCGGAGCTTTCACAACGCGAGTAGCAACTTTCTCAATGTGAGTGATAACGATGTTCCGTGACCACCCACGTTGAGAAATCGCACCAGGAGGCGGTCATTTTCTCTAGCTCACCAACTTAACATGTGTGAACTGTGTGTGAGAAACATTCCACCATGCAGTGGAGTGGGCAAAACTCTGAACTCTGCCAGCAGAGTGAGGTTTACCACCCATCTCTAATTTTTTGATGAACAGGAGATTGGTCCTGAAGGAAGTGGCACAATTCGGTTCACTTGGGTCACTGATGACCATCTCTCAGCCTTCCATACCAAAAGAAGAGTTGGTCAGTCAGTAGAGAATACAAACCAATAACTGTTTATTAGATACACTCAGAGCGGAGCCCAGTCTGCCCAATTGCTAGGAGTGCTGCAGAGGGACTGAAATCAACAAGCATAAAGATACATTAAGTACATTTCATAACTGGGCTACAACACATCCATAGTGGAATTTTCCAGGCAGGTGCTACAAAGCAATGGAATACAAGAGAAAAAAATCTCAGTGCTCCTATCTCATGCAAACTTACAAAGTCCAAGTTTACTCCAGTCAGCCCTGTCGCAAAACAATGGGAGAAGGCCTCTATGTACTGAGAAAGGTATGCGCTAATAAGAACAGTCTATTCATTAGTGAAGCAAAACCCAACCTTGGAGAAATGAAACTTAGCAGAAGCCTTTTCTCAGAAATAGTGAAGGATAAGTTTCGATCCTGGTTCAAAATGGCGCCTGAATAGAAAATGGTGCCGCAAATGCTAACTTAAATAAAATAATGCGCAAGCAGATACATTTCTATGCTAACAGACCCTCCTTTTAACATGAGCTAAAATATTTTCCAACAGTAACAAGAAAAATATAAAGCATGAAAACAAAATACAATTAGCATAACTCCTCTGGCAACTTAGGCTCAAGTGCCGAGTGAGTCTTGTGGAGAACCCATACTTATTACCCATTGAAGTATTTTCATTTTCATCGGTTCAGTCCTTTTGTCCTCCTATGGAATCATTGTGGCTTTCCTGAAGAAGGAGTCCAACACACCGAAACGCGCGTAGAAAATAAGAACATTTATTACTTAGCCACGTATGTAAACTTTGATGTATTCATATGTCTTTGTTTATTGTCAAGTTATTTTTATATTTATAATTATTGTCCATTTTGCACTTGCATATCTTTGTTTATTGTAAACATTTGTGTTGATTTATTGTAGGAAGTATGTTGCAATGTCAGTGTCCAGTTTTTTAGGTCTGTGAAATTGTTTTTGCATGATATAACTATATGAAATTGCATCAATAAAATGAAGTTTTTAATGCAAATTTAATGTACACTCAGTCTGCAATATCACGATTATGTTGGATAAGGTCTTGTCATAAGCTTGGCCATTTGTTGCCTAGGGTTGTTATTTTTCAGAATTGTATTTTCCCTGCCCTAGGAACTGTTAATAGTAGCAGGGGGTCCTTTATTTTGATATAGGAACAGCCTCGATCAACACGTCGTCATTTTCCTTATCCGTCTGCATCCACGTTAGTTGGGTATCACTGAATGGGACAAACCGAGGCACTTGCTCGCACTCGGAGTCCCCGATGCCATCCTTGACCGACTGATCGTAGGGTAGAAGCAATGGAACCCTTCGACAATGGGTGGCATGCACTGACAGAATAGTCTGTGTGTCTACGTACACCCCTTCCTCAAACAAAGTATATAATATATAGATATGGGCATCCCACCACCTATCCTCAGCTTGGTAGTCCAATTGCATGAGGGCAATTACGCACAGATTAGATGGGGGCCGCAGGGGCAACTTACAGAGCATATTCCAGTTAGTAGGGGAGTGCGCCAAGGTTGCGTCTTGGCCCCCACTCTTTCTTCACTATACATGAACGGTGTAGTTAGCTATCTGCAACAAGAACCCGCTGACGCACCAACCTTGGGGGGGTAAGGTATCAGCTCTATTGTTTGCAGACAATACCCTGCTGGTGTCTAAGACCCCTGCGGGACTCCAGCTTCTGCTCAATAGATTCCAATCCTTTTGCGACACCAGAGGTTTGGTCATTAATACTACCAAAAGGAAATTTATGGCCTTCAACCCCCACAAGTCCTATAAAGGCAGCCTAGTGTTAGGAGGAACCTCTTTGGAAAGAGTGTGTACTTTTGATTACCTAGGTTATTGCCTCTCAGATAAAATGTCTTAGAATCCCCACACAACCAAGATGCTACTGGGCCACAAGCATGTCACAGTAGCGCTGGGGAAGGAACATCGCTCTTCGCATAGTACACCCGTTGCTGCTGCCTTGCAGGTCTATGATCTGAAGCTGGTCAGCACAGCTCTGTATGGTGTAGAGCTGTGGGGATTCGACAAGACATCTGAGCTCAGTACCTCAGAACACATATTTCTTAGGAACCTTGTGATGCTGCCCCAAAGCACCCCACTTACACCTTTAATGCTCGATATGGCCAGACACCCTATTAGCGATAGAGTGAAGCTCCACACGTTGCTTTATTGGGCACGCATTATGGGGACACCAGAGCTACTGCCCTATGCAGAAGCCCTGGCAGAGGTTTCCCGTCTCGACACATGCAACAAGGTAGGGTGGATTAGAAACGTCAGGAAATTGGTGTCAGATGTTGGGCTCCAGGGTCTATGGGACAAGCCAGACTCCACCCTGCTCCGAAAAAAGGCATTGAAGCAACAATATTAGAAATGGGTGGAGCAACAAGAGTCCATTAAGCCTAACCAGGGGAAACTCACTGTAGAATTCCTGCTTCACAAACAGGCTAGATCATTGGAACCCTACTTAGATATAATCCAGATCCTCCAGGACAGGACATTATACATTCAATTTAGGTTTGGCACCCTTCCAGTGGGTGAGGTAACAGCCAAGTTGCACCCTAATGCTCAAAGTCTGAGCAATTGCCCTGGTTGCTATGCCCCAGTGGAGTCCGTTGCCCATGTGCTGTTTGCATGCACTTCTGCTTACGCGCAGCCTAGGGACAAATGGCTCAAACCGGTCTGCCGACAACTGGGCACACAGAACTATTGGGAAGCCTTGCGCATACTGAAGTTGGACACCAGGCCCCTCTTTGCCTGTGCAGTGGCTACGTTTTTAAGCCATATGTGGGGCATTAGGAGGAAGGCCCGCATGTGAGTGCTTCAACAATGACCAGGCTGATCCTCAAAACCGAGTTGTCTCCGGGCCCCAGCTATTAAACTTATGATACCTTCATTTGCACTGGATGTATTGCACAAGCACTTTATTGTAGAATGATCATACAACTAGCTTTCTTATGGGAGGGTCCTAAGGTTATAAGCCTGATTGCTATGCACCAAGTTCTATTTTATACACCCAAACCACTGTAAGATCGCGCTAGCTCCCGTTTATTACCACAGCTCCAAGCCTTCTTTTTTTTAACTTGTGACACTTTCCGATAGATGATCTTATTATCTTTTATTGAATCTTTTTATATTTCATACTAGTTTTTAACAAAGTGTATTTTAATTCTTAAATGTAAGAATGATTAGGTATAATGCATAACTCATAATTGGTTGACGCTGAATGGGCATGGCATCCCTTTATCGGCTCATATATGGGCTTGTTTCCAATTTTAGCTGTTGTGCATAGTTGAATTGAGCACTTTATGCAACTTTTTATACATTGGTCCAATATGCTATAACCTTGTAGGCAATTTGTGGCCGAAACCATAATCTTGTGATACGAAGATTCCTCACGCCCATTACGAGATGCGCTGTATGAACTCTTTTTTCTTACATTCTTATTGTGTTTTATCATGTATGTTTTTTGTAGCTTTTATGACTTGAACTGTCGAAATAAAGCTTAATGACTGACTGACTATAATATTGTTTGGAAAGACTGGATAGTACTGAACAGTGGAAATAAACATGGTCCCCTCATTTGTTTGCTCATAGACATGTTTCTCATATCGAATTTAATTAAATAACAAAAGAAAAGAGGCATTTGGCAAAACAGGAACTGTTTTTTTATTTAAACAGTTCAGCCGAGAGAACAGTTACAGGCACTAGGTTTGAGGACTGTCTCAATTTACATTGAGTTTGATGCCTCTTTATATACAGTATTACAACAAGCAATAAAGGTTTCCAGCATGCTATATATGGTTAGAAATGTTGGTTGTTGTCTTTAGAGTCATAGATTAGTGGTGAATGGTTACTACAGGTGGGTCTGGACCTGCGTGTACACAGTGTGGCGAGTGGTGAATGTGTCCAGATGTCTGCCATGGTGAGTGTGTGATCAGTATGTGTGCTAGGCCCTGAATGGCTATGTGTTCCTAACTCGTGTGGCATCTGACTTTATGGTGTTTTCAGAAACGGCGTACCCCCTCCGGCCACACGTGCTTTATTTGGGCAATCTCCCCTGACCACTGTAAAGTTGCTGCACCTATCTGTGGAATTGAAGAGTTTCCTCTCTGAGTGTTTACCTGCCAGCTATGCACCCTCTCAACTGTCCCCATCAATCAGTAATCCTGGGCCTAGCTCACAGGGCCTGCCTGACTGCACACTTACGTGTGGAGGTAGATGTGGGGTTCAGAACTGGCAATTCTATCAATAACGATGATAAACACATTGATATCCATATCAACTTCCCCCCTCTACTTGATTCTTCAATCAATCAATCAATTAATCAATCAATCAATTAGGCATTTGTGAAGTGTGGCCACTCACCCGTGAGGTTCTCAAGCAACTGGTGGAAAGGGCTGCTGGTCAGACTTGGTGGAGGATCATTCGAAGAGCTAGATCTTGAGGTCCTTCCTGAATTGGGTCAACAAGGCAGATAGCCTGAGTTGGAGGGGCAGGGTGTTACACTATCTAACTCATGGGTTTGTACCATTATTTTATTTGAGTCCTGCTGGTCCCTATGCTTGCTTTTGACTATGGCAACTTTCCTAATTCTTGGCATTCTACCTAGTTTGAGGACCACATTTTTCCACCAGGTGATCCCCTATTGTATAACCCTGCAAACCAATAGAAATAAAATAACTGGCAACAGTATTTTACGTAGACCGGATATCCATCGTGGGAGCCAGGAGAGTCAATTCAGAAACCACTCCTGCTCAAGGACAGCATCCTCTTCATGCATGCTTCTTTGTAGATTATGCAGTGCCTGGGTGGCAAATGTCAATGTTCCATTGTTTATGTCATTCCCTAGGATGAATGTACAGCAGGCGGTCCCTCCCACCATTGTGATCATTGAGTCCAACATATAACGGTGCTGGATTACCATGAGGCGGATGGCTCACATTTCTTCCTAGATCGAATTGAGGCCTAGCTCAGAGCATTTCCCACAGGGTGATCTGAAGCCAGCGGGCATGATTTTTGTTTCTGCGGGTATAGAAGGTTATCGCCCCACTGCCCCCAGCTGCACCTCTTTGAGCAGTCTAAATTCTAAAGCTGAATATAGGCATTCTCACTGCACTGCCAATAAAATGTATAGACGTGCCGCATTGCATATCCATAATATGTAGAATCACTCCGCTTTAGCATTTGTGCTCATTGGAAACATTCCTTTCCCTCTGAAACCTAGGGAATGCAGAGTAAGTTTTCATACAATCAGGGGTTGACCCTTCCCTTCTAACCAAGTATATCTGCCCACCTTGGTGTCTCAGATTTCCTGACATGGGTTAGCCATACTTTAATTAAGTCCTCCCCCATGTGACCCATTCTTCTTTTTATCCCCGAGCTGAGTGGCCTTACACAGGAACTCCTTGTTCGGAGACCACTTGTTGTTAAAGAACCCCTCCCCCAATACACTAAGAGCCACTCCCTGTCCACAGATGGATGCTGGAGCAGACATGTCTGTTCCCTGTACTACGGGTTTTGCTACCTCCAAGTATCTCTTTTCCAGTAGAGGTGAATTAAACATTTTACTTTCTCGTGGACTACCTCTTGGGACAGATGTAGACTATCTGCGCCTACTGCATGTGGGATCAATAAGCAAACATAACATGACCTGGCTGAAGCTTGGGAGCTGAAGGTGGTCATATGATGGTATCAGGTGCTATGTAGAAGTATGCTATGCAGTGCATGTGGGATGCTGGTGTTCTGTTTAGTGTAATTGTAGGTGACATACGCAGGCGCTGAATTTCCTCATTAGTGAATCTTTTTCGACTTGCCAGTACCTCAGCAGTCCTCAAGTGTGGGACTTGCTGTAATAGGTAGAGGGTACATATACACAGAAATTTACATAACCTTTGCTGTGATATTATAGTTCAAAGTGTGGGTCCCATGGGAGTCATTGCTGCCTCTCCAGTGGCTATGCCTCTTTTGACCAGTTTGAAAATTGCTTGCAGGTTTTAGCCTAAAGGGGTCATCATCATGGAAGGGTTTTACTGTACATTGGAACTGTATACTTATGTGGGTGTTGAACAGACCCTTCACTGACGGCTCGTGGGTTTTACCTCCTTCCATTGATGCAAGTTTGAAAAATGTCCTTTTTCCTTTCGGGTCATGGATGATGAAGAAGGAAGTGGCATTGGTGCTCTTGCTGTTTTTGTTGTTACCTATTTTGAAAGAACTTTGGGGTATATTTACAAGGGGAATGTGCTGCAGGAATGTTACTTTTTTTTTATGTTCCCATTGCGCGATTCCCTGCATCATATCTACAAAGCGATGTAATGCCACTTTGTGTTGCTTAACACTGCTTTATAAATATGGTTCCCTTTCACACTATTTTCTGTGTGAAAGTGGGCATGCAACGGGTGCTGCTGTGGGTGTTCCAGTGCAACACCCATTTTTTTTTTACAAGGATCAAAAACTAATGCCATGCAGAAGCAGACGTTAGATTGGTACGACGAGGACAAATACTTTTATTTAACCTCTTTTTTGCTTTTTCTATGTGTGCTGGATTCTGTAGAAAACATAGAAAAATCAAAAGGCCATTTATAGTTATTTATGTGCAGGAAGGTATCCCTTCCTTCACAAAAAAATCATTAAATAATGGTGATTTGCTACAGATAGAAAAGCAAATTGCCATTATTGACTGTTTACGTGCAGGAAGGGATTACTTCCTGCACATAAACAATCATACTTGCAACGCAGGCACCCTTACATTATGGTGCAAGGGTGTCTGTGGTGCCGATAGGCAGCTGTTTTTAGTGCCAGCCCAAGGGAAAATACATTGGTGCGCTGTGTTCTTGCAAATACAGCAAATCCCTGCATTTTTTTTAATGATGCAGGGCGACGATGCAAACTTTGCCGCAGCACCATGCTGCATCCTTTCCTTGTAAATATTCCCTTTTGCTGTTTGTTAATTCAGTTAGTCAAACATGCTCCATTATTGATATTTTTGGAGCCCCTGTATTTTTTCATGGGGTGTGATCCCGTGAACCTACTACTCGCTATGTAGTGAAACATCAGAAGGGAACCCCTGCTACTTTTTATTATTATTACTATTATTATTATTTTTATTATTATTATTATTACTATTATTATTAATAATATTATTATTTTTATCTAGATGGATATTTTATAAGCCATTGAACTCCCCCCCCAAGGCTACTTCAGTGGTTTTCAAATTTCTAATCTAGGTGATCAGATTGGTGTTCGGTGGTTCTCATGAGTACAGGGAGGGATGGAGCCATGGCTTTTATAATTGGCTAATGCTAATCTTGCCAAAGCTTTGTAGATCAGTATCGCTATAGGTGTGTGTATATGTAGGAAGAGGGGGCGTTGTATTGTTTGGTGTCGCCGGTTTCTGCCATGTGCCCCTTGGACACATTTTTATGCCTGTACATCTCCCTATTCCCAGCATGTGGTGCATAACGTGGCTCTACCTTGTGGCATTTAAATACCTAGTTTTGTTGATCTCGACCCGGCCTTTGATCTAGAATCTGACTTTTTGGCTGGTTTTGGGCGGTTTTACTTTTAAATTTTGGACGTTGTTTTCCAGCCTCACCAGCCACTGTTTTCCTTACCCCACAGAGAGGGGGTCCTAGGCTGGTCTTTGGTTCTTCCCTACTCCTCTATAGTGCCCCCCATGGGGTCGGCAGTTAGGGTTGATTGTTTCCTGTATGGTGCCTGCAGTGATGGATCAACTTGAGTGGACTATGCTTGGAAGGGGGTATACCCGATGCCCTGCGATCCATCTGGAGTGGGGGTAGAGACTTGGGGGCCTATGTCCCTGGGAGCTCCCTTGGGCCTTACCCCGCTTTGGAAGTTTCAGTGAGCCCATCATCTAGATTCTCAAGCTCGTCATTATGCTGAGGTAGGGTGGCAAAATTTTCCCAAGCCCAAAAATTGGGACATTTTCCCAAAAATGGGAGGAGGAATAAAATGTTGTGTCACAGAGGGGCACAGAATGTCTGTAAGATGGCATTCATTAATGGAGCCAACCCAGACCCCTAAGCGTTTTGGGACATAGATTACCTACGGACACAAAAGGCTAGTTTGGTGGGCCCTCTCAACACCCCAAAAATTCTTGCTGGGATAGATGACCAAAAAAATGAAAAAAACAGGGCTGTCCAGGCAAAATTGAGACATCTGGTCACCCACTGAGGTATATGGACTTATTGACTTCTGCATGTTGGGGCTGTATAGTTTTAGGATCTTACCATCCAAGAGCATTGGTCCCTGTCACTGAGGATAGCTTCGTTCATTACTGAAAGGGAGTCCTCCTTGGTATTGGAGGCCTTTGTGGCAATTTGGCGGCCTTGTTGAAACTGCAACCATGAAGGAAATATCAAGCTTGGGCATGAAGCCAGAAGAAATGGGGACCTGTTGACCGTTTGGTTGGCGTACATACCATTAGAATTTGGCTGCAGGCCATGGATGACTGTTCTTTTAATGGATTTCTTTTTTCTTCTCCATCCCCTCATCAGACTGCCTTGCCCCAGGAAATGGCTATCCAACCCCTCCCTGGGGGATCCACAGCAGAGTGGGGCCTGTTTTCTGTAGGCCCTTTAGCAACCAGATTATTCTGTGCTACCATGGCCTCATCATTGATCCCAGACCTAATGTGGACATCTGATGACCCAGCCCACAGCAGCTCTGAAATTCTTGAAGCTAGTAAACATTTTTGAGCCTCACATGCTGATTGTAGTCCTTTCTGTTCTGGAAAAGGGGGGGGGGCTGTTTGTTTTTACTATCAGAGGTAAACTGCTGGGGTTTAGGTTATTGGTATCAATATTTCCTCTTTCTTTTGCTGTGGGGGCCTATTTTACTGTGTATTTTGGTTCTGTGATTGCAAGAAGACTCTGCCTCCCCACATTGTCACCCCTCCCTGCTAAGGTTGTGGCCCAAGTCCCTGTTATGCTGTGTTCCCTGTCTGTGGGTGTTGCCACCACATGGTTGCTTAATTGCTAGATCCTTTTGCATTTGGGTGGTGATTGGTGGATCTCCCTGTGGCTGAGTGTATGATATGTTCTGATTACCTTGTTCTTGGTCCTGAGGAAGGGTGTTCACAGAATTTTGTGCAGCTTGCCCTGGTTCACTTACCTCTGCTGCTCATGGTATGCTTTTATCTGGTACCTCCCTACCAGGTGAACCCGCCTCTCGCAATAGTAGCACCCTCTAGGGTCTGATTGTGACCAGCCTCCCTGGTCTCTACTACTACTAACTTGGCTGTGCTCCTGTACTTCCCATTTGGTATCCTCCAAAGTTTTGCCCTGGCTAGTGATATCTGGACTGTTGTGGCCATCGCTGTCCTCTCAAGGGGTGGTCTGTTTGAACTTGTGTTGAACTA
The DNA here is from genome assembly GCA_963921515.1 of Calotriton arnoldi. Lineage (NCBI taxonomy): Eukaryota > Metazoa > Chordata > Amphibia > Caudata > Salamandridae > Calotriton > Calotriton arnoldi. Next base: position 223,928 of record CAWUFW010013235.1, read on the forward strand.
GTTTTGCTGTGTCTCTATGGGCCTGCTATTGCTTCTCTCTATCCTTCTCTTGCTTCTTCTTGTAATAATGAAGTATATGTACTTGTATTTCCCATCAGGGTTTGGTATCTAGCCCAACGATGCTATCCAGCCCACTTTATATCTCGTTGGGTATCCCTTCCTTGATAATATTGCAGAGAAATGTGACTTGTGGGCCCGTAGCAGTCCACGGCTGTCCGGTTTCTTGTCCCCATCCTTCCCTTCATCTATTCAGGAAATTGTTTATGCTTTCTTCTAGCTTCATAGTTTCTTCCATTAGCCCTCCTATATCTGGGTGATAAGAGAATATGTCTCTCTTAATGTCTCCTATCGCTGAATTGACACCTGCTACTTCAGCTGAAGTCACTTCTCCATGGGCATGCCAGTTTTCAAGGCGACGATTGGCTTTACTCCTGAAGGCTTTCCTCTGCACTGCAACACTGGCTCAGTCACCAAGGGGTGATTTAAACCACTGTAGGGCATGGCCCGGTGCAGAGCGTTAACCTCAATCTTTTTGATAATGTAGCTTCTGAGTTTTAGTCTTGGCGCCCTGAACATAGTTCAAATTGGGCAGTGCGTTCCTGAAGAACGGCTTCTGCAATCGTCTGAGCCAGTAAAAAATTAACAAGGTCATTAATATCCCTGAGACCTTGGGGAGAACAGGAGGGGGCAAGCAAACAAGACTTTGAAGAACACTTTGGCTACCAGGGGGACTGGTACTGGTCCTCAGCAGGCCAAGATCAGCAGGTGGCAGGGCAGCTCAGCAAAGCCTGGGGTGTACTGTTTAAGCAGCGCCCAAGCTCTTCTCACAGAGCTTAGTTACAGGTCCCAAAAGTGCTCCCCCCCTGGGGTCAGAGCTCCTGTACTTATACTCATAACATGTATTTGATGTAGGGGGTGACTTCACAAGAAACCTTAGAAATGCACAACACTCCCTTTCAACTCACCCCCAGTTCTATACATCAGTAGGCGCAAAATCAGCCCTTTGTATGAGGGCAGGACACTGCCTATACAAATGTAAAGTGCGAAAGCCATTCTCTCCCCCGCCCAAGAAGACCATCAGTATGAATACTGATGTAACTCTGTCTCACCCAACCCTTCCTGTGTGATGTCCTTCTGGAAAGCATGCAAAAAATGAAGCTGTCAACCAGGCCCTTACCTGGATTGGAGTTAGGCTGCAAACACAAAAAGACATAAGCACAGAGAAATGACCAGCTTCTATAAGCGGCATTTATAAAATAGTAATGTAAAATCCAACTACACCAGTAAGCAGAATTTATCACTACCATTCGAAAAATATCAAACATGTCAAAGCTTCTCTTTTCAGATCAGGAATAATCACTTAAACACATATAAGGACATTTCCAATGTTAACCTATGAGAGGAGAAGGCCTCACAGTAGTGAGAAATAAAATGGGCTGTTTGTCACTACCAAGACATGCCACACAAGGCATATGACCTACCTTTAACTTACACAGCACCCAGCCCATAGGGGTGACTTAAAAGAGGTAAAAGGGGAGATTAAGGCTTGGCGAGTAGTTTTAAATGCCAAGTCAGTGTGGCAGATAACTGTGCATGCAAGCCCTGCAGTGGCAAGTCTGACACAGGGTTGAAAGGCTACTTCTATGGATGGAACAAGCTTTACTGCAGGCCCATTAGTAGCATTTAATTTACAGGCCCTTGGTTTATGGGATACCACTTTACATGGGACTTACAAGTAAATTAAATATGCCAAACAGAGGTAAACCAATCAGATCATGTTTTGGAGGAAAGACCACATGTATTTTAGCACTGATTAGCAGCAGTAAAGTGTCCAGAGTCCTAAAACCAACAAAGAGAAGGTCAGAAAAATAGGAGGAAGTTTGAGGATAACCCCGCAAAAAGGGCAAGGTCCAGCAAAAAGAGTCTAAAAAAACATGGTTACAACTGTGATTGGAAAACCTTTGGAGTTACCTCATATCCTGCGATAGTACTGCACATATAGCTTTAGCTTATATCGATAAAGCTCTTTCAAGCCTCTTCCTATGTGTTACTCGTGATGAATCACTAAAACTCTTTTACAATTCAGAAAGACTTCTCCAACATGTAAAATGGCTTTGATACATTTTAATAAAGTGTTTTGCAGTTGCAAATTTCACTTGGTTGTGAATTATAAACTTTGCAACCGCAAAACAGCTTTCTACACAAGACTTTCAGTGTGTGCTATACAAAATATGCATTATTCATAATGACCAATTGTGAAGCCCCTAGGTATCATGACTCTTGCAACAAATATAATGTCTCAGATGAACTGTGAGGCCGTTTCACTCTAGTATTGAAAGGGAATGGTTATTGGTTCTGACCTGCACTGCATATGTTTTTATTTCCATTCCAGTGAAGTACCATTAGGTGTTGCTGCCTTTACTCGCCTCTGCTGCACAATGGTGCTATCCCTTGTAATCCCATTCCCACCCTGTGAGAAAGCACCTCTTTTGACATGGTTAGCAGCCACTTTTTGCCTGGTATTTGATGTGATTTTGATTGTATTGCACATGGTCCCTGCCAACCAGGTCCCCTGTGCCAGTGATTCCTCCCTAAAACATATCCCTAATTGGTACTTCTGCCCCCTGTCCCTAGTAAGTTGTACCTGGGTACCGAGGGCCTGGGAGCTAAAAAGGGTCCCATGGGACCCTCCTCACTGGGACCATGCTACTGCCCTTGCAGCATGCATGTCTTGGTGAGGTAAAAAACAACAAAGTTGACATGGCACCCTGCCTGGGTGCCATGTCAGCCAGCACTGCCTATAGGTATAGGTAAGATACCCCTCTAGCAGGCCTTACACTATGAAGGCAGGGTTCACTATACCACAGGTAAGGGTATATCTGCATGAGTAGATTTGCCCCTAGAGTGCTTAAGTCCATTCTTAAGTAGTATAGGTGCCAGGGAAGCCATAAGGAGTACATGGGCTGAAAACTTGACAACTCGAGTTCCCCAGCATCATGATGGCTTCACTGAAACTAGGAGTGTTTGGTACAACTCCTTGTAATAAATTCACACTGATGCCAGTGTGAGATATATTAAAACATGTACTCAGAGGGCACCTCCGAGGCGCTGAAAACCTACCGACCCTGGTGTGAGCACTGACTGGCTTCAGGAAGCCTGCCACACACAGACATGTTTATGGACCCCTGTGTGGAGAGCCTCTGCTATCTAGGGCCAGAAACAATTCATCCTGGGCAGAGGTATTCTACCTCCAACCACAGGATGGGCCAGTGCTCGAAGGGGAAGCTTCAAAGGCCTGCCACCTTTGTAATGTGACTCCCAGCCTCTGCTGCTAGCAGCAGATGGCTTGCCCCCATTTACACCCTAACTTTGGGTGGGAAATCTGGAGGAAAAACTTAGGAAAGACTAGGAGGTGTGCCCACCTTTGCCAACTCTACCCTTCAGGTGGAGGAGGCTAAGTTAAGCACACCCTTCAGTCCCCTCTATCTTGAAGATGAGGGGACTCCTCCAAATCAGGGCTAGGTCTATGCCCTTTCCCACAGGAGGGTGTTATAATATTGGGTGTAGTCACCCCAGGTAAGGTGCCCATTGGCCATATGTACTACTCCCCTAAAATGCCTCCTAAATTTAGTATTTAGGTGGAGCCGCCAGACCTAGAAGCTAGATCTAAAATGACCTAAGAAGAAAGCTGACATCCCTGCAGAGAAGCCTGAAGATGAAGACTGCATTGGCCTGCTGTCGTTGGTCTCCCTCCTGCAACCTCCTGTGCGACGCCTGCAGCCAGTTTGTCAAGAACAGAATCCTCATTGAAAGTATTGGGTGCCCGATGCTGAATTTGCATCCAGCACCAGGCCGCCCCTGTGCCGCTGGTGGTGTATGTTGGGTGCTGCTTTGTGGGCGTCCCTGTGCTTTTGCTAACCCCTAAACCTTGACCCCTCCAATCGATCTACTTACCTGCAAGCAGTGTGGCTTTGAGCACCCACAGTCTCCATTAAAACACATTTGGCCAAACTCCGAATTTTGATGTCTGCACCCCGCCGCCCCTGTGCCGCTTGTGGTGAAGTTTTGGGATTCATCCGCCCCATGCCCCTTGCGGACCTCTGGTCGAAGACTTGTACTTACCTGTTAAACTGCAATATTGTTTTCCTCTATAGGATAACTTTCAACTGTTAAGAAATTGTACTGTGTGGGCTTTTTAAAGTGAAAAGTATTTTTAGTTAAAAATGTACTTACCTTATTGCGAAGATCTTGGTCCTAAAATAAAATACAAACGAAGCTTATTTTTCTACAATTGGTGTGGATCTCCTTTTTGAGTCGTGTGCCCATTATTTGTCAATGTTGTGCAATAAAGCACGTGGGCCAGGGAGGGCCCGCAACAAACCCCTACCGGGGGGGGGAGGCGAGACCGGGCAGCAGCTGAGCCCGGGAAAATGCCAGGCTTGGTTTGAAGCCACCAATAGTCAGGGTGTGCTTTAAGGATAAAAGGGCGTTGGGGGCCCCCCAAAGTCATGTGTCTATAAATGTTGTGCAATACATGTCTTGGACTCCTTTGTGTTAGGCCTACGGCTGGTTGCCCACACTACCACTAATAGAGCACTTTGGGTTTTGCATTGAGCTCTGTACACTTTTCGGGAACCCCTGGACTCTGCATGGTATAACCACTTAGTGGCATACCATATACAGAGTCAGCTTCCTACACACCTTCAGAGCTTCACTGGGTTGCCCTACTGCACTTGTGGTTTCCTCTCTTACCATAAGCATTTATCCTCCCAAAAGAACTTGAGAAGCCCTCAGAGATAGGAATAAAAACCCCTCATTTGTTACTGGGAACATTGCGGTTGATGGAGCAGAGAAAATAAATTTTTTTAACCCCTAACAAATTTTATAAATAATTAATAAAATGTTCGTTTAAATGTATTAATCAACAATGTATGTGAGGGAAGGGTAACACGCAAGTACACATGCTGAATAATCTATTAACAAATGTCTGTGTGTCTAATTATAACATAAAATAATTGCGTACTAAATAAATAATAAATGCATGATTTATGCTTCATAGAATATAAACGTGACGTTGCAAAAACAATAGTGATGGTAAGTAAGGAACAGCTTAAATGTTGCTTTCTGCTAGGTAATAACTAATTGGGGTACGTAGATGACGGGAGGGAAACGAAAAGGCTATGTTTCTCTATTTTAATTATGTTTTGTTTATTTCTAAATAGTGCTTCTAAGTCTAATTGAGTGGCGATATAAAATGGCTGCCGGTTATTAGAGTGCGCATGTGCTGGGAAAACGCGTGACAAGGGAGAAAAAGTTGGAGAAAGGCTAACCACGTGATGATGCTGAGAGGCTAGGATGCAAGAATGGTCAAGGCTGATGTGACCTAATTGAACTGATAGTGTGCCGTGGTGATCAGCAAAGAGTCGTGGGAAACCGTTTTAAGAGAAAGGACAATGCCTGCAGAGTTCTCGAATGTATCGAAAGAAGTTACAAATGTACTGATCGAAGCGGATGGAAACATGTCTTGAACTGTGAGAAAGGAAATGAACATATACATTCCAAAAGAACAAGTTGGATCCGAGAGAACTTGATTAAGAATGAATAGATGAAATGAGTGAACTAATGAAAGAGAAGCGCGTTATTAATGTTGCAACAATTTAGTTAGCAAAGTTAGAATTAGGGTATAAGAAGGCCTACTCTTAGTGGGAGGGGAGTCGAGTCAGAGTCGGTGTTGGAGTTGGTGGCTTCCAGTGCTTGGTGATCCAGATCGATCCATTTACTGAGCGGGAGATGCTGAAAGACTGTTAGATGAGACGGGTGGCGGTAGCTGATGCTGACGAGCTGAAGTTTCTGTTGCTGTCTTATTTTTCCAGTTGAGTATGAGAATCAGGTTATTTTTAATCTTAAACTTAGGTTAGAAATCATTAGGCTAAATTAGGAAGATAGGCAGGTAATTAGGGTTTGCTTCATGACAAAATGTCCTTTCTGCAATAAAATTGATTATGCTTAATAAATATTTGAATTAATAATGAATGAATAATTGAATAAAAAGTCTAAATTCTTTCTCATGCTTTAAAAAAAATTATATAACATTTAAGATTCTTAAATCAAACGACTCAGTGGTTATTTTACTAAATGATTGTGAAACTGGTAATTGGTTATTGTGATTTAGCTGGTCTTAATCACTATAAACTGATTTCTTACTAGATGATCCATCGACAAAACAATGAGCAGGAATATCTTAAGAAATAACTAAGAAAGCGATAGGTTAAGGTAATAAGATATCCCGGCTCCTTTCAGCGGTACATAAATGATGTTTTTCATTTAGTTCTCCTATTTCTCCTAGGAGTATAGAATTTCGTAAAAGGTAGAGGAAATCCAGGTGTGTGTGTGTGTGTGTGTGTGTGATAGGCGATGTTATGGGCCCCATCGTCATGTGGATGTGAGAAAATATAAGTCACCCCTGGATGACCGATAAGTGACCTAGGAGGAAAAATAGTTTTTATTGTACGCGCTGCATCACGGTCAATGGACATGATGTTATCTGTACACTGAAGAATATTCTGAAGGCCAAACATTTGTGTATGTGCTCAGTTGAAGTTGCATGCAGTGCTGAAACTTCACCTTTCCATTTTGGAGTAGGGATCTCCTTTGTAGTGCTGAAGCACTGATACGTTAAGTGCTTTATGGAGATGAGAAATCTAATATTAGCAGGAGCAGAACCACATGAAGCTTTACGTAGTTGGGACTTGCATTGAGCCAAATTAATGTGTCCTGTTTTAAAACCTGACACTGGGAAACCATAAGAACCAAACTTCCATGAAGTCCAAAGTGCTGCACAGTCCAAAGTGCAGCACAATCTAAATTTGTACACAGACCAATATGGGACACAGAGAAAAGGGCTGCACCAGACAGTCCAAACTGTGACACAGAACAATATTATGAAAATACCAAAAACATGAAAAGAAGCAATCCCTGCTCCTGGAGAAGTGCCGGACACATGAGCTTCTTCTTCCATGGCTGCAATCAACTGACCAACTCTAAGCACTAGGAAAGACTATGGTGGCTCAAAGGAACCCCAGTGGAATGATTCCATAAGCACAGAAGGTACATTTAGACTATTCCTCACAAAAAGTGCAAGTCAGAGGTTTCTAGTGAAGAGAGGAAGTCTTCTTTTTGAAGCAATGGAAAATTGGAACAGCTCAACCTAAGAAGAAGAAAGGTAAGTGTTCTGTTCAGGAAAATAATAAAATAGGAAGCGAGGGAGACTCAACTGTCGCTTAGGTCAAGATGCTTGTGAGGGCGTTGAGGTAGCAGACACTCCTATTTATTTCTCTGCTCCCGCAGACTTCCTGTCTGTTGTCAGATACTGTACAGAGTGGACCACATCTGTAAACACACATTTGGTGTCACATTGCCCGGATGTGCTCACTGCAAACATTAAAAAGACACTATCTTGGCTTGCAAGGAATCAACTGTGGAACAGATCAACCACTGAAAAAGAAGAACACCAAATACATGGGCCTTTCTGCAGAGGCAGATCCTCTTACCATCTATAAACACACAAACTGCACATGAATATCAAACACAAAGAGTTATGTTGTGCACACCAATGCATGCCACCTGCAATCCTCTAGAGACCTCAATGAACCAGCAGTGAACAGACAAATCCTTCCCAGCAGGGGGTGCTCGGAAACCCAGGCTAGGCTTAGAGATTTGACCCCAACACAATGCACAGGACCTGATTCACAACTGTGTTTTCGCACCTAAGCTAAACTCAGTGGCACACAATATTGTAAGTCACTTAGACTTCGAATGCAGGACAGCACTTAAAGAGCAAACTGACACTAGTGAGAGAGAAAGGATACCAATGTGGTAGATTTTGCCCTGTCATGGGATTCGGTTTAGGGGCTATGAAAAGCATGACTGGAGTAAGTCCCTTCACAATGACGTGAACACCCACCAAATCATAGTTATGTAGGGATTCACAATAATTTTTAATCGAGGTTCAAATCTACGAAATTCACATAAAACTACTTCTGTACAAATAGTAAGTAATTTTTCCCAATGAAAAATATGGACAAGCCTGTTTTCACAAGAGTGCATTTCAGCAACTTTTAACTCCTTTCGAACTGCAGTATTTTAGGGGAGGATGGAGAACATGTTGGTGTGGTGTACCCAGGGGTACAGTGCTGCACGTTTCAGTGCTGATCCAACAGACGGAATTCAAGAGTTTCTCACGTGACACCTGAGTGTGGACTGGGAGTGGTGGTAATCCCCTATGGACCTGAGCTTGGTCAACAAATCAAATACATTCAATAATATAAGGAGCACATTAGGCTCCACAAAAGGACATACAGTATTTTAATATCAAACTATGAAGGTTTATTAAAAGTTAATAATTTACAAAGGGAAAACATCAGGTCATCAGCAATTTATAATCAGAATTTTATGCCTCAATTAAATAGCACTCAATTAAATCAAATATTTTAAACCAAAGCACAAATTAGCATGGGGTCACCTCAAAAGGAAGGAGAAAAGACAAGTCAGGCATCTCACTGGGAGAGTACTGTAAAGTCTCCTGTTGTGCTCTATTCTACTCTAAGGACACAAATCATATCATTTTACACACCTATGCTCAGTTCTCAAATAACTGTCCAATCAAGTTAAAGTAACCAGGCCTTGTGGGTGGATGTTAAGGTGATGCCTGCAATGGAAGTGGAGATGGTCGGATGAGAACAATTATGCTCATTTCTATCAATCCCCAATTGTTGGCACAAAAAATAAGAAAACTTACCATCAAGCAAACTTGTGAGACATCAGGACCTGTTTACAGTGTCCCCCCACTTGAACTACTAGTTTCTGGTTTACTGACTGTCTGCTCCCTGGGCTCTGCTAAGCAGACCCAGGGGCTTTGCTCTGATTAAAAGTATGTGGTAATTAGGTATAAGTTCAATTGGTACTGACAACTTACCTGTAAGTACCAAATATATGGTAGGGCATGTAGGTGTAGAGGTCCAGTAGATTTAATGCACTTGATTGTGTGTTAGTGTGGTGCATGCTGTTAGTTTAAAAGCCAACCCTGCCATGCCAGCTGCTTTTAAAGTTTAATTCTATGCAAATAAGACTTTGGAACTAAAGGTACTACCAAAGCAGTAAATTACTTTATTTTTACATATGTCACCTCCAAGGTCTCTCCTAGGTGTCCCAGGGGTAGGGTGCCTTGTAACTATAAGCAGGGACATTATAAAATATGTTTTATATGCCCTGGGGAGGCTCTATAGGCTAACATGGGGATAATTTATTAAAATCTAACTATTGATAGAAAATATAATTCAAGCACTTAAAAGAATAGTTATGATAAATCCGACAACTTGCTATTGTTAGATATGTTATAACTATTACAGAAAAGAAGTTATAGCGCTTTATTTTCTGTAAGCCAAAATCAACTTTTTTAGCAGCCCTTCTTTTTTGGACTAACCTCTGCCAGGCTGAGCGAAGCCGTCTTAATGAAGTGTGAAGTGGTCTGCCAGAGGGACACAGGATTTACTGTGGGTGGACAACTGCAGCTGCAGAAGTCACTATGAGGGAGGGGTAGCCAAATTGGTCTTCTAATATAGGATGACACTTTAGGGCAGAACAGGTTCACCCCCACATCCTGCACCCCAGCCATATAGGAGCCCCAGTAATAAGATTAGTGAGAGGGCTGGAAGGGGAGTGTTAGGGGATATTAGCCACACCAGTGGGTTGGCTGAGCCACATCTAACTCTTCAGGAGAAATTTTCTCCATCTTGGATTTTGGAAGAATAGTGCTTTCTGGGACAGAAATATGCCACACTTTGGAGGAGGTGGTCATACCTGAGGGTGGCACCCTGCATCCCATTGGTGAGGGGTGCCCCCCTTCTTGGCACCCAGGAACACTAAATGAATATGGAAGAGTTGCCATGCAACTCAGATATCTTGTCAGAAACTACAAAGAGAAGTACTGCCCTGCTGCAAACCTGATGTGCACCCCAAAGGTCTGTACTCTGAAGGAAAGCACCTGCTGCGCATTCTGGGACTACATCCCTATGGACTTTGCCTTTCTTCAAGAAGGATTAAGGAGAGGAGCACTTGCAAGCAACTGGTTTCCAAAACTCACCTGCTTTATCTCCAGCAAGAGTTCCCCAACCCGGAGTACATCCAGTGGACTTTTAAGGATTTTGCCAGGTGCATTGTAGTATTGTAGTCCCAATATCCCAAGGGCCATCTCAGAGAATCTAGACCCTTGGATTGGTAATGTGAACACTTTTAACCCTCAAGGAGAACTTCTGGAAGAAGAGCCAGAAAATTGGTAAAGTTTGGAAACTGTTTGGTAAAAAGCTCCATGAGGTGACCGACTCGACCTCGAGAGTAAAGTCGACGACCTCGCACCATGACCCGGTCTGGATTTTAGGTTCATCCTACTGAAAGCTCCAGCCTTCCATGATTTCACTGTTGATGCAGATCTGGCCTGAAGAGGAGCCTTGCTTGCTGTCAAGAGGAAATCCTCCAGAAAAGCTTCCAAGTGCGAAGATATAATTTTGACCAAGGCCTCTCACTTAGTGTATTTGACCAGGGCTCCATAGCGGTCAGCCTCAAACTTTGACTTTGTCCCGGTCAAGCACAACCAGATCTCCCATATTGGCGCTATTGTTTTGTGAGAACTAGAAAGTGTTTATTCTTTAAATTTAATATCCGTCATCCCCTATATTGAATTTTTGCTGTTCTGGTGTCTATTTGTTCATAAAAATATAACCTATTCTATAAATTGATGTTGAATTTATATTCTTTATTGTGTCTAACTTATTCAGGGTATTGGTGTTGTTAAATGCTTTACACACCTGTCTCCTAAGTTAAGCCTGCCCGCTCATTGTCAGCCACCTAGGGTTGAGCAAGAGAATAATTTATTGAGACCTTGTTGGAACCTTTAATTGTGTTTTTGGCCTTATTACAGGTGATAGGTCCCTACTGATCAATACTAACAAACCACTGTCCAACAATTTCAAATGCATGGTGCTTTTGTCTACAAATAAAGCTATATTGGATAGAAGGTGCTTCATGGGCCAGGGCTCAGAGATCTGGAATTAAATATTTCTCAGCTTCAATGATAGAAAGTTTAAGTTATTGAGAACAGAGAAGTGAGGATTAAGGTTTGCACTTTCTTACAATTTAGCGGTAATGAACAGACCAAGAAAACTGTGCAAGTTTGGTTTATAACTTTATATGAATGTAATTTCGTCTTTGAAAATTTTCTTGAGGAAAGAAGATGGCGGACTGATGCTGCCTCTGCTCACAGGCACCAGGAGCGGCTCCCGTCCTCTCCATGCTGACAAGATGAAAGGCAAAGCAAATGGGGTAACCCAGTATCCCTTAGAACCTCGGCATGTATACTATGAAGAAACAATGGTTCTGTCGGGTAACAATATTCCTTTTCAATTTCCAACAATTGTTTGAAGGTAAATCAACAGATAGCGCTAAACCCCTAAACTGTCTTACAAATTATTTAAAGGAAAAATGATTTACATACATTTACAATTTTAAACATAAAGCATTTTATTTGATATATGATTTAATATACAGATAAGCTGTCTGATATCATAATCAATTTTACGGTGCAAGTGATGATATATACAGTGACAATGTGAAAATATATAAGTGAAAAAAATCAATGTATTATACATATGAGTGGCAACATACAAAATTGACATATATTTACAAACAGAGAAGTTTTTGATATAAGTCCAATTTCCAACTGAAACCCACGTATCTCAAGCTCAAGACTCTGTGAGCAAGGAGACCTATTGATGAATGGACAGTTACAACCGTCGACGTTTCGACCCTGCCAGTAGCAATGATGTGAGATTGTCGATGCGGGTCTTTATCAGGACAAGGAGGGGATCAGACAGCCTGCACAGAGAAAACTGGGGGTAAATATATGCACTGTGCTCATCATAAACAATCTATAGGCAAACTATGCCCAAGGATAACTCACCGATTACGCAAGTTGAATCGATGCCATAGAAGAATTATTGGGGGAAAAACTGCATTGAAGCCAGTCAACCCTAAGGTAAAAAAGGACCTGATAAGTGTACCGTTTCTACCTACATCACTAAACACTATTCATAGTGATAACAAGGGGGGAGGTGGAACTCCATACCTGAAATAGGATTAGTCCCACTGTACAACTGGTGCAATTTGATTGTGGCTCAGAGTGACCCAAAGTCCCAAGAGCGCGACTGCCACTTTCGTTTGTAATTCAATTCACGTTTGTGTCCAGCAGTTACTGTGGGCAAAAAATGGGGAAGGGTTGCTGTAATGATACTGTCACATAGAATCAACAGTTACCATAATTGGTTAGAAACCACTTTATTTACAGGTTATAATATTGTAGGCTGCGTGAGCAGCACATACCTCTAAAATTGTAGAATGTTGTAGGTTGCCTCTGGTTCAGTAGGCAAAACCGGGTGTCACTCATCAATCACGACCCACAAAATAGAGCTGAGACCCACGGAAAAAAAGAAAGGAAAATGACCCTTAATTATGTTTAAATCAAGCATGTGTGGTTAAAAATAGCCTGAAAGGCAAGTGTACTGAGTTACCTCATCCTCGATGAACGGGCGGCAGAATCCTGTATTCTGTGTCCGAGGCCTCAGAAAAGGCTTATTTAAATGTGAGGCGAGACGTCAAGGTCACGGTGGTCAGAGACGTGCACGCGAAGTGGAGCAGCTAGAATAGCTGCCGTCTCATGGAAAAAAGACTACCTGTTGCCGTCAGAACAAAAATTCCTTGGGTCTCAGCTCTATTTTGTGGGTCACGATTAATGAGTGACACCCGGTTTTGCCTACTGAACCAGAGGCAACCTTCAACATTCTACAATTTTAAAGGTATGTTCTGCTCACGCGGCCTACAACATTATAACCTGTAAATAAAGTGGTTTCTAACCAATTATGGTAACTTTTGATTCTATGTGACAGTACCATTACAGCAACCCTTCCCCATTTTTTGCCCACAGTAACTGCTGGACACAAACGTGAATTGCCTTGCAAACAAAAGTGGCAGTCGCGCTCTTGGGACTTTGGGTCACTCTGAGCCACAATCAAATTGCACCAGTTGTACAGTGGGACTAATCCTATTTCAGGTATGGAGTTCCCCCTCCGCCCTTGTTCTCACTAAGAATAGTGTTTAGTGATGTAGGTAGAAACGGTACACTTATCAGGTCCTTTTTAGGTCTCGCATAGACAGCGCATGCGCTGTCGCAAGACCTATAGTAAACACAAATATGGAGGGTAATTTCTCCTGTCGCTTGCCATTGGTTGATTCTGGCATTGGTCTTCTTATCTGGCTTATGGTTGGCTTTTGATCCCATATGTCACTTCCGTTTTGCCTCCGTTTTGCAGGAAGCAGCACCAACCAACTACAGTTTAGCTCCGCTGCTGGCTGTTATCTATTCATTTAGGGACTACTTGTTTTCTTTGCTGCTCCCGAGGTTTGCACACTGCCGCTGCTGGCACATCTGCCAGCTTCCTGCCCTCACCCGACGCCTTGCTCCACCACTCTTTACCCAGGACGGACAACGCTTCCTGTCTGGCACCACCTGAAGCACTGGTGTCCGCTCTCACCAAACGAATTCAGGCTTCACCGCCGCCACGCTTCATCTTTCATGAAACCCAGCTAGCGTGAAGCGGGCGCCGTGATGCTAAAAGAAGGCACAGACTCTTTAATTAAGCGCAAGGCCCGGGCTGTTAAGGAAGCGCCTCAGGCTCGAAATCGTTTCTCAACTCTTGCGTGTGAGCAGGAACAGAGCACAGCCTGTAATAAGTACAAAATACATGGCTCGCCCAACTAACTGCGTCCAGTACTCAGCGGGGTATCGCTTCACAGCTTGATGCTTTTCCAACTGCTGTTTGCTGTGTTTGCTGTCCCGGAGACTTCAGCATTTCCGACCTCTGTTAACTTGTGTGGCCAGAAGAAAGCGGCGGGGTTGCCAGCAGTTTCTCAAGGCTGCTTTACACAAACCATTCGCAGGTCGAAGAAGAGAGCGTGAGCGCTGTGAAATCGGACACTGTCAGCCTGCGAGGCCAGTGTCAAGTAAGGCTGCTCTTTGTTTCATGATTGGGCTTGTTTCACTTTGCCTTTGATAACACCATTACGCTGATCTTCCCCCCCAAACACAAGCCAGTTCCAGCTGTGCGTGTGTGAGTTGCATTAAATCATTTCTATTTGATTTGTTTGTTTGTGTTGTTTTTATGACATCCCTGCATCCATCAGGCTGTAGTATTTTGTATAAATTATGGATTTGGAATTAGAAACCCCGTACTACTAAATCCTAATGGGTATGTATACAAGTGTGTTACAAAAAAACGTAATAAAAATAAACACGGTATCTTTGTTTTATTTGGTTCCTGCTCGTGTTGCTGTTTGTCTACGGCGCACGCTTTACGGCCGCCTTATCTGTCAGCATGGCGTGCTGTGGACAGACTTTTGTGCCAGAGCAGGATTTAACCCTCTACACCACAGCACAGAGCCATCCAGAGCAGGCGGATCTGCCACTACACAGTCCCTACACAGTCCCTTGTTCAGCATGCAGGGATGTAAGCTGTGCGGCCAAATTACAGCCCAGTGCTGTTCTAATTTTTTTTCTCTCCATTCTCAAAAGGTCATTTTATTTTGCAGCTTCTAGTTTGATTTTACATTATTAAAGGGGCTGCTGGGCTGACACCTCTTCTCCGGGTTCTGCAGCTCATTTTCATGCCGGATGTGTTGGATGTGTTAACAGCTGGAGCATGGGGGCACATATTCCTGCACCAGAATCGGCGCCCGGATTACAACAAATTAACACACACTCACAACATCGGAGTCACTGTCTGCCCTCCTTATAGAGTGTGTACTGACCAACGAGCAAGGCTGGCTTAAGGTGGCACGCACTGTACAGGGCAACGTGGAATTGTGAACAGTCTTCACAAAGAGCATGTGACGTAATAGAGCCCCGAGCTTGAGGTGAGAGCCAGGGTGGGTCTCTAAATTAAGTTATATGAAGCAGCTCTCTGAGACAAAAGTTCAGCCGGCCTGCAAGGAGTTAACCCCGGCATAAAAACGTGTTTGAAAAAGCTGTGCACTTCAAGAACAAAGACAAGATGTGCTGTCTGTGGCTCCCAAAGAAGACAAAAGGCAGATCACAAATATAGCTGCCGTTGTAGTGTGTCCTGGTCCCGCCTCAAACACTCCCGTCTGCCGAATGTGCCGTTTAATAGTATTCAAAGACAATTCTTTTCGCCCTGCCTCTGCCCTTGCTGTTGCATGTTTTTCAAAGTAGTTGCTGACTTGAGAAAAACACATAATTAAGTACGTTATTTAGTACGTCTCCTTAGTTCGGGATTGTGAAATTAAGATTGCTGCTGTGTCCATGGCTTGTGAATCTTATGTGTTCATGCCACCTGCACATAAGTGCTGCAGCCCTACGCACCTCCCCACCCTCTCGGGTTCCTGCAGTGTGGTGCTGTATATTCTGTACCATTAAATGAGTAATATCTGTACTCCGTGGCCATAGAAATGTTGGTAATTGGATCACAAATACACACAACATAATCACGTATGTACAGTTCTTGGAACCGCAGATGTGTGGTATGAGGCGCTTTTAAAAAAAAATAAGTTGTATGGCCAAAGCTTTGCACCTTTCTAGTGCCATCCCAAACTTTTCTTGGTTGGCACCAGGGTGAATAGAGCAAAACTACGCCTGCCAGTGGGAACGCTTTTTTAATGTCTATTATTTGTGTCTGGATGGTTTTTGGAGAGTGCTGCATTCTATTATTGGGACTTCAAAGTGCTTGAGCTGAGCGACCCACAAGGGGTTGCAACTACAAGAGTAGGGGGGAGGGTCATGCAGGGTCAAGACCTAGGGGAAGTGGGCAAAGTAGCAGTTTTTTGCCAGCTGCTGCTTGATCAGTTACAGCAGGTATAATATATGTGTTTCTAGATTTAAACTGTTGATGCTGCAAATTCAACTTGGCAATTTTTAAAGCATTACAGGCTCTATAACAAGCATGTGCAATACAATAGGTATTACTTTACAGAAGGTTACTGCCAGTTTTGCTTTTTGTAAGCAAGGACTATAAGTTCAAAGTGTGTGATTAGGCACCGCTTGCAGGTTTTCAAAACAAAAGGCATTGTCATTTACAATTCCAGTAACTCAAACTCTTGCAAATGCGAGACCTATTGCATTGCAAATGCTTGTTTACCTTAGGGTTGACTGACTTCAATGCAGTTTTTCCCCCAAACATTCTTCTATGGCATCTATTCAACTTGCGTAATCGGTGAGTTACCCTTGGGCATAATTTGCCTATAGATTGTTTATGATGAGCGCAGTGCATATATTTACCCCCAGTTTTCTCTGTGCAGGCTGTCTGATCCCCTCCTTGTCCTGATAAAGACCCGCATTGACAATCTCACATCATTGCTACTGGCAGGGTCGAAACGTCGACGGTTGTAACTGTCCATTCATCAATAGGTCTCCTTGCTCACAAATTAATTTGGATTGAGTCTTGAGCTTAAGATACGTGGGTTTCAGTTGGAAATTGGACTTATATCAAAAACTTCTCTGTTTGTAAATATATGTCAGTTTTGTATGCTGCCACTCATATGTATAATACACTGATTTTTTTCACTTATATATTTTCACATTGTCACTGTATATATCATCACTTGCGCCGTAAAATTGATTATGACATCAGACAGCTTATCTGTATATTAAATCGTATATCAAATAAAATGCTTTATGTTTGAAATTGTAAATTTATGTAAATCATTTTTCCTTTAAATAATTTGTAAGACAGTTTAGGGGTTTAGCGCAATCTGTTGATTTACCTTGAAACAATTGTTGGAAATCGAAAAGGAATATTGTTACCCGACAGAACCATTGTTTTTTCATAGTAGACAAGATGAAAGGCGGCATAGCGGCAAGAGAGGGAAATGAGAAAAGGAAGCATAGTGGGGAAAAGAAAAGAAACAAGAAATTGAGACAAAAGGGACTCACCTGTGGGTCTCATGAGCAAATGCTCGCTTCAGCGACGAGTACTGCCAGGCGGCTCTCAATCCGACTCGCCTAATGGACTGCCGGCTCCCGCCTGTCAGGAATCTATTGGTCTGGTCTGGCAGTAGCCCGGCTCTCTCCTGGGACAAGGAGATGGCTCCACCGAAAACCGCTGTGAGGGGAGGCCAAACAGCTAGAGCCTCGGTCGCACCAGGAGGATCGGCATTGTTAGGGGGAGCAGAGGATTCAAGATCAGGAGCGCTGCAGGGAACCACAGTGAAAGGAGGCTCCTCACGTGTAGGTAAGCCTGTAATGAAGCTGCTGCAGTCGGGAAAGGCTGCAGACTTGTTTTCTTCCAGCGATGTCACAGAGTTGACGGCGGGTGATAAAATTAAGGACACATTAATGGGAGCAATACCGGCAGGTCGTACAGGCACGGTAGGGAGCCAAGGGGAGTCTCCACTCGAACTTGAAATAACGAAGGGTCTAGAGCAAGAAGGGGCTGTTAGCAGTATGGGGAAGCACACTAAAAACTGGGATACAGTGTATCCAACTGACTTATTGCCAGAGGTCGGAAACAATGTTGCAGAGAAGCCTGGTAGCAATAGCAACTGCAATGAGCCCCACGCTGAGTCCAAAGTTTCTACACAAGAGCAGGTATCAACACCAGGGATTGTCAGGATAGACGGCCCGATTTAGGTGGCCTGAGGGAAGCACCATTAAAAGCCCAATGTGGCCAGGAGAGAGATAACGCTGGGGTGGACCTGTCTAGTAATAACCCCTACTCTTTAACACAAACAGCCATCCAGAAACTGCCTCAGGCTAACGAAGGTGGACACGAAGGGTTCACGACACATGAGGCGCAAGAGGCCAATACCTGCTCATTATCAACCTTGGGGAAAGGATCTGAAACGTTCCCCTCGCTGGTTCCGGTTAAATCAAAGGCGAGCACAAGCTCAGGGTCGAGTTCACCCTCAGGGAGAAAGAAGGATAAATCTAAGCCGTGCAAACCCTGGAAAGAAGGGATGGAGCTGCATGGTAGCAATCGACATAATAGCCTCAGAGCTCGCACAAAAGTCACCGCAGATGGCAGGCCCCTGCACAAATGCGTTCAATTAAAGGGGGAAGTGAAATCCCTAATCTCATGGCTATCAGGCTCGAGCTTGGGATTAGTGTCGGACCTTAAGTCTTTAGTTGGCGTTCTGAGATATTCATCTGGCTTACTCCCTGGCCCCCGGCCAGATGTACCTGCCCTCCCCGCCTCCCAGGCATAAACCCCCGATACACCAGAGCTCCCAGTGAAACTCAATCTTGCCGGTGAGGGGGATGGGGAGGCTTCTGGTGGGAACGAACTGCCAAAGGATACTTCAAGCAGCAAGGAGCCATCACTCTCTTTAATCTTGCAGGTACTGCAGGATCAAAGGCTGGAGGCACAAGAACACTATGCGCAGGCTAGGGCCGATAACCTCAGCATTCAGCAATCTCTAACTGAGGTGACAAGCAAGGTGGGGGCACTAACAAGAGATATTGAGGAGCTGCAAGAACGGGTTGCGGATATGGAAGAGACTACTACTACAACAACCAGAACTGTATACAACTACGATGAGCAGATATTAGCTATGCAAACTAAGATAGAGGATCTGAAAAAGTAGCAGCGCCGGAATAACTTAAAGCTGTTTGGGGTCCCAGAAGGCAAGGTGGGCTCTGACCCTCGTGCCTACGTCATCCAACTACTTCAAATGGCCTTCCCAGACCTGGCAGATTGGGACTGCCAAATTCAGCGAGCGCATAAACTGCCGATATTTCTGCATAAGACAAACCCTTGCTATCCTAGACCTCTTTTGATCTATTTTGGTAATTTTTTATTAAGGCAAGCAATATCCATCAAAGCTCGCCCCAGCACTCCTGTAGCAGTTGATACCCTCTCTATCTTTGTTAGATCAGATCTGTGTAGAGCCACCATGGATAGACGGTGGAAACTGAGGCAGCTTATTGATCCATTAAAGGCAGAAGGTGCTCAGGTGTTCTTACAGGAGCCGGCCCGATTAAATGTCATAAAAGGTGTACACTCGCAGTTCTTCCTCACGGATCAAGAGGCCAAGCAAGCTTTAAGCCAATGGCAGTTGGAAGGGGCCCCCAAAAAGTCTTAGAGGCTTAAGACAATAGCATTTATTCTTCTCTTTCCTTTTTTACTGTGGAATATGACTCTATTGATATTTGGAGCAGCGTTTTCCCTTTTTTTTATACTCACTTTGATCTCAATTTTGGGTGGTTTTTCCTCTCTTGCCTATTGGGCATTTTGGTAGTGGGTAGGCGGTGGGCTGCCCTGGGTGTACTGTGGGCTGATAGCTGCCAACCCAATGGCAGCCTATAAGGAGGATGATTCCTTCTTCACAGTACTGGGGGGAAAGTGGGGAAGAACAAGGGGAGTAGGTGGGAGACAGGGCATAGAAGAAAAGGTCAAAAGGGGTTTACATAAGGTGGCAAGGAGTGTGGCAGTAAGCAAGATTAGGGGACATAAAGATGGTTTGAGGATAGATAGGGAGTTCACTTTTAAGGTACTCAGCAGCGGCAGGAGTATAAACTATCAACAACTATGGGTCTGATTAAATGTATGGCCTGGAATGTGTCAGGCCTAAATAATTGAGTCAAGTGCCAGCTAGTTCGGGAGGAGCTGAAAGCGTACAGGCCCCATATTGTGCTCCTTACAGAAACACATTTAGCTTATAAAGATCGAGGCTTACTTAAACATCTTGGGTATCAAACAATCATCTGTACTTCCCAGAGCGCTTCTGTAAGGGGAACTTCTATAATGGTTTCCAAGTCATTAGATCATAGAGTCCTTAAGATGCTGGCCGACTAGCGGGGGAGATGGGCGCTGGTGCAGCTGGACATTAAGGGATGAAGTATGTCTTCTGCTCAATTGATAGACCAAATGTTAATGACCCTGCGGTGTAGGAGAGTAGGATCTGCTTCACATGGGTACCCCCACTTTTTGCTGATGCTTCACTGTTTTTCGACATTAGTCTGGCTGGGGCCCTGCTAATCAGAACCCCAGCCTAGCTGCTTCCTCTCTAAATGGTTTCCATGTGCCTTAGGCACATCACTGATTGGGATCTGGAGTGCCCTTATAAGTCCCTAGTATATGGTATACTATGTACCAAGGGCATAGGTACCTCAGAGGCCTGCCAGGGGCTGCAGCATATATTATGCCACCCCTGGAAGGCCATCCAAACTGACACCACAGGTCTGCTACTGCAGCCTGGGTAAGGTGGTGCATGCACCCCTTACTGTGATGTAGGTTACCTATATCACGAAATACATACACACATATAAACCTATAAGTCACTCCTAAGGCAGGCCTTATCAATCCTAAAGGCACAGTGCATGGTTCCTATGTGAGAGGGTGCCCCTGCATGAGCAGGGTCCCTCTGCAGCGTTCGGAGACCCTCTCTGATGCTGTTTGTAGTGCAGCCTGACCATATACTCTTAAGCGCATTATATCCTCGCGGTAAAATGCTAACTTTGGAATGGCTGCACCTAAACATGTCGTGTTTGGTGTCAAACATCTTGGAATACTACCCCCCCGCCAACCCTGGTGGCGGGGGTGGCATTCCACCCTTCTAGAGGGAAAGACATGTTAACTCTGACTAGTCCGGTAACTTCTTTCCAGAGCCCTGGCATCACAAAATGGATGCTGCTGCCACAGACACGAGTCTGGCCTCCTGCTGCTGGACGAAACTCCGGCAGGGGAGGCCTGGACAATAGGTTTCCTGCCCCAGGGAGGTGTGACCACCTCCCCAGACAGGATAATGTGTATTGGGGCTGGGCGGGAGCACTTTCGGGTGCTTTGAAGTCCTGCACTGGGGGCACATTTGGTGTCCCTAGTGCATACCCCAGTTCAAACCGGATCAGGGGCTTGCAGCCCCTGCTTTGGCGCGAACTGGACAAAGGGAAAGGGGTGTAGCCACCCCTCTGCCCTGACCCACCCATAGGTGGGGCCACAGAGTAGTCCAACCCCTATTTTTAGAATAAAGGTAGGAACCCAGTCCTTAGGACTTTAGATTATACCTGGACGAAACTCTGAAACTGAGTCCTGGACCTTCGACGCTCTACGACAAGATTAGAGGACTGAAGAATCTCCCTTGGGGTCAAGGAGTGACTCCCTGCTTGGCAGGCACCAAAGAAGCATCTGTCCGGTTCGCATTTCTGAAGCTCCTGTCGGACGCCGAAGTCATCGCATCACCAGAGGTGGATTCTCAGACTTCCCCGAGGCTACCCTGAGTCCCCAGCAAAGCTGAGGCCCGTGGCTATCGTGGGTGACTTGAGACCGTGACCCCTGGACACCGAGCACATTTGCAAGTGCATCCTCTTCTGAGTCTCCCAAGAAGTCGTGCTTTGGGCTCCGAGTAGCCCTAACCTCCAGCACTACCTGCACCGAAGATCACTGGCCTCCACTCCACGAGTGTCCTGTAAGCCAGCTCCACGTGCGGCGTCACGAGGCTCCTTCGCGGTCGCTAGCCCGTTGGCTAGTAGCCCTTAACGAAGGCCAATCCTTTTTTACTTGGCATCCTGGTTGCTCCAGGCCTGCCCTCACTTACCCTCGCTGGGTGAGTTCCACAGACCTTGCTGGTCTGCACCATCGACAATCTACATCTTCACCGAGACTTGCCGTTGCCAAGGCTTGTTGGGTCCAATCCGGTCGCCGATACCTCAGCACTCGACAGACATCGTGTACCAGCCCGAATCCTGCTCTTGGTCGCCGACAACGCCTCCTGGACCTCGTGGCTGAAGAGTCAAGATGACCGTCAACGCACCTGAAGCACTCGACATCGGTGGGCATCTGTCCATCGCCTTCCTGGTCACTGGCTAGTGACCCAGACTCTGTCCCCTCTGCTTTCAGGTTCTTCAGAACTCCGATCCACTCTTGGATCTACCCGGACACTTTTCTCTTGGCCGCCAGCAGCACTTTGCAGCAGATCGCCATTCGAATCGACGACGAAACCCGACCCCGAAAGGCACCTATGCACCCGGCTTCCTGGGTGAGGTAACACGAGTACTCCGGTGCTCCCGTGGGTAGAGACTCTTCAAAGTCCTAGATCTCAAAGGGTTTTGTCCTAGTCCTCTTAAGTGTCCCTTTTCTCTAATTTCCCGATCCCGACTTTCTCCATAGAAGTTAACGGCGTATCGCGGTTGTGTATTTACACTGCACGCGTCTCCCGTGGGTCCCCTGTGTCACTACCTTGGGTGGTTCCTTGTGGTCCAAGCACTTCTAGAGGCTCTAGGCCTAGTGTCTAGTTCAGTCGTGGTTCGCATACCACTTTATTGGTATATGGTTTGGTACGCCCCTAGGGCCCAAACGTGTATTTGTGCTATTACTGTGATTTAATAATTTATAACTTATGTATTTCGAACTCTAGCCTCATAAAGAGACTAGAGGGGTGTGTTTAGCAATAAATACATATATTTTGAATATATACCTGGTGTGGTGCTCTTTCATTTGGTCACTCAAGAGATTATAGACTGGTAAAACAAGCTGCTTTACATTCCTTCAAGACTTAGCCTGAAGGCTGCTCTCCATAGCTACCACTAGGATAGCTTTCAATAAGGTTGTCTTTAACCTATCTCCAATAAGGGGTTGTTTGGACTGGTGCAAGGTGCCCACTATAATTAGTGGACAGCATATGCCAGGCCAACTTCTCACATTGGTGTGCAGCGTGTGGGATTCCAGCTTGCTATTGTTTTACCAGATAATCTCAATTGAATTGATCAACTGAAAACCACTAAAGGTACCAAAGGTACATATAATTTAAGCTTAGAATACAGTAAGTTCTACTGAACTTAGAGTTGTGTGTTAAGGGATAGCACAACCCTTTCTACAACTCAAGAGAGTTTAGTAGGCCACACTAGAGTAGGTAGTGCATACACCACACCACACTAGTAATGTCTTTAAGGGCAGGATCCAAAGAATCCTTGCAGGAAGCCATTGAGCTTCCACCCTCCAAGTATGATACACTCCCATTCTTGGAATTGAGAGCTTTATGTAACTTGAGAAAAATAAGGACAGGCCAAAGCTCCACCACCCAACACCTCAAGGAGTTGTTGGTGGCTTTTGACCTTAGTAAGCCCTTGGGGACTGAAGGGGTAGGAGCTGAGGGTGGGCAGGAGCAGAGGAGGAGGCCAGGGGTACCAATACCCCCAGCCCCCCCTCTGAAACTGGCCAGGAGGGTGACAATGACCCTGACCTGGAAAACCCAATCCCTCCTGTGGACGATGATGAGGATGATCAAGAGGATGCCCTCTTTGTCCCCCCAGGAAGGATTAAGAGTGTGCCCAGGAAGTCTAGATCTCCTTCTCAGGAGTCTAACCACTCTGGCACCTCTATAGGGAGCTCTATCTCCTCTCACAGGAGGGAATCCTCTCATGAGAGGAGAACCAGACTGGTCCAGTATGAGGAAACTCAGCTGGAGATCAGAAAAAGCAATTGGCTTTAGATAGGGAATCCCTAGATCTCCTTAGAGAGAGAAGAAAGTTGGGACTAGAGTCCCATGGTGGCAGCCATGTCCCTAGAGACAGGGAAAGGTCCTATGACCATAGGAACCTGAGCAAGATTGTCCCTCCCTACCAGAGTGGGGATGATATCAACAAATGGATAACTGCATTGGAGAGGGCCTGTAAAGTACAGAAGGTCCCTCAGGAGCAGTGGGCAGCAATCTTGTGGCTCTCCTTTGCTGACAAAGGTAGAGATAAGCTCCTCACTGTTAGAGAGGAGGATGCTGATAATTACAAGGTCTTGAAGAGTGCTCTTATTGATGGGTTTGGCCTAACCACTGAACAGTACAGGTTGAAGTTCAGAGACACCCAAAAAGCACAGACTCAAGACTGGGTAGACTATGTGGATTGTTCTGCCAAGGCTCTGGAAGGCTGGTTGATGGGCAGTAAGGTGTGTGACTTCTCAGGATTGTACAATCTGATAATGAGGGAGCAGATTCTTAATAACTGTCAAAATCAGCTGTTGCATCAATACCTGGTAGACTCTGATCTGACCTCTCCCCAAGAATTGGGAAAGAAGGCAGACAAATGGGTCAGGACCAGGGTGAAGCAGAAGGTACAGAACCAAGGTGGGGAAACCAAGAAGCAAGATGCTAAGAACTCTGACAAGGGTGGGGAGAAGGGTAAAGATCAAAAGTCTTCATCAGGCCCCCAAAAATCTTCTTCTGGTGGGGATTCCCAGTCTACCAAAGGGAAAGGCCAAAGAAAACCATGGTGCAAGGTCTGTAAGCAAAAGACCCACTGGACCAGTGATTGCACCAAGTCCAAAGACTCCAGTCTAGCCCCCACCAATGCCCCTAAGGCACCTGTTCCCCCTAGTACAGTTGGTGGAAGTGCTCCAGCAAAGGGTTTAGTAGGGTTCACCCTGGGAACTGAGTTGGGCTCTGACCTAGTCAGAGAACTGACTCAGGCTGTGTTAGTCTGTGATGGAGGCATGGATGTGACCTCCACTGTGAGTCCCAGTAATCTGGGCAAGTACAGACAACAGCCTTTAATCAATGGACGTGAGGCTTTGGCATTTAGGGACACAGGGGCAAGTGTCACAATGGTGACACAAGACCTTGTGCTTCCTGGGCAAGTTATGCTTGGTGAGATGTACCAAGTGACCAATGCTAGCAATGTCAGAACAGACCATACTCTGGCAGTTGTTAACTTCTCCTGGGGAGGGGTAACTGGCCTTAAGAAGGTTGTGGTAAGTGCAAACCTACCAGTCGAATGCTTGCTTGGCAATGACTTAGAGACTTCTGCTTGGGCAGAAGTGGAGCTCAGGACCCATGCAGAAATGCTGGGGATCCCTGCAGATGTGTTTGCTGTGACCAGGTCACAAGCCAAAATGTCTAAAACTGAACAGGCCTTGGATTCTGGAAGAATGGACCAAGTGCCTTCCAAGAGGAGGAGTAGTAGGGTTAAGGCAGTGCCTTCCCCTTGGCTCAGGAGGAAGATCAGTCCCTTGAGGGGGATGATCTCAGCCCTGAAGAAGGAACTGTCCCAGAGGAACTTGAACCTGACCAGGTTGAGTTCTTGGGGACAGGGGGACCTTCTAGGGCAGATCTGAGCCAGGAGCAGCAGAGCTGCCCCTCCTTGAACCCCTCAGACAGCAAGCTGCTGCTGAGGCTGCTGGGAAAGCTAGTGGTCCCCATACCGTGTATTGGGATGATGGACTCCTGTACTCAGAGAGTAGAGACCCCAAGCCTGGTGCTACCAGGAGGTTGGTAATACCTTTGAAGTTCAGGGGCTTCCTATTGACCCTAGCCCATGATATTCCCTTAGCAGGTCACCTGGGCCAGAACAAGACTTGGGACAGAATTGTCCCTCACTTTCACTGGCCCCACATGTCTGAAGACAGTAAGGAGTTTTGTCGCTCCTGTGTAACCTGCCAAGCCAGTGGCAAAGCAGGTGGCACTACAAAGGCCCCCTGATACCACTACCTGTGGTGGGGGTGCCCTTTGAAAGGGTAGGGATTGACATTGTTGGTCCCATGGATCCCCAAACAGCCTCTGGGCACAGGTTTATGCTGGTGGTAGTGGATCATGCCACCAGGTACCCAGAAGCTATTCCCCTCAGGACCACTACAGCACCTGTGGTGGCAAGGGCCCTCCTGGGAATCTTCTCAAGAGTGGGCTTTCCTAAGGAGGTAGTATCAGACAGGGGTGCTAACTTCATGTCTGGGTACTTAAAAGCAATGTGGAAGGAGTGTGGAGTGACTTATAAGTTCACCACACCCTATCACCCACAATGCAATGGTTTAGTTGAGAGATTCAACAAAACCTTGAAGGGCATGATTAAAGGGCTCCCAGAAAAGCTTAGGCGTAGATGGGACATACTCTTGCCCTGCCTTTTATTCGCATATAGGGAGGTGCCTCAGAAGGGGGTTGGTTACAGCCCTTTTGAACTTCTGTTTGGCCACCCTGTGAGGGGTCCACTGTGCTTGGTGAAGGAAGGATGGGAGTTGCCTCTCAAGCCCCCAAAGCAAGATATAGTGGACTATGTACTTGGTCTCCGCTCCAGGAAGGCTGAGTACATGAAAAAGGCAACCAAAAACCTTAAGGCTAGCCAGGAACTTCAGAAGGCCTGGCATGACCAAAAGGCTGTTCTGACTGTTTACCAGCCAGGACAGAAGGTGTGGGTGTTGGAGCCAGTGGCCCCAGCAGCTCTCCAAGATAAATGGAGTGGACCCCACACTATTGTTGAGCAGAAGGGTGAGGTCACTTACTTAGTGGACCTGGGAACACCCAGGAGTCCCCACAGGGTTCTCCATGTCAACAGACTAAAACCATATGTGGACAGGGCAGACATGGGCTTGCTCATGGCTACTGATGAAGGGCAGGAGGAAGAGAGTGACCCACTCCCTGACCTGCTCTCACAGAACCCTGACGATGGGTCAGTTGATGGTGCAGCCTTGGCAGGCAGCCTCACTACCCAGCAACAAACTGATTGCAGGCAAGTCCTCAATCAGTTTAGACATATGTTTTCACTGACACCCAGTCAGACCACCTGGTGCACTCATGAAGTGGACACTGGGGACAGTCTGCCTATTAAAAACAAGATTTATAGGCAACCTGACCATGTCAGGGACTGTATCAGGACTGAAGTCCAGAAAATGTTGGAATTGGGAGTGATTGAACCCTCAGATAGCCCTTGGGCTAGTCCAGTAGTCCTTGTACCGAAACCTCACACCAGTGGTGGAAAGAGAGAGATGAGGTTCTGTGTAGACTACAGGGGTCTCAATGCAGTCACTAGGACTGATGCCCATCCAATACCCAGGGCAGATGAGCTCATAGATACTTTGGCCTCTGCCAAATATCTCAGCACATTTGACCTAACAGCTGGCTACTGGCAGATCAGACTAGCTGATACTGTAAAGCCCAAAACAGCATTCTCAACCCCTAGTGGACATTATCAATTTGTGGTAATGCCCTTTGGTCTGAAGAATGCACCTGCCACTTTCCAGAGGTTGGTGAATACAGTTCTCACAGGACTGGAAGCCTATAGTGCAGCATATCTAGATGATATTGCTGTCTTTAGCTCCACCTGGGAGGATCACCTGGTCCACCTCAGGAATGTTTTACAGGCCCTGCAAAAGGCAGGCCTGACTATCAAGGCCACTAAGTGCCAGATAGGGCAGAGTCAGGTTGTGTACCTGGGCCACCTTGTGGGTGGAGGCCAGGTTCAACCTTTGCAGAGCAAGATCCAGACCATCATGGGCTGGACTGCTCCCACTACCCAGACTCAGGTGAGAGCCTTCTTAGGCCTGACTGGGTACTATAGGAGATTTGTCAAGGGGTATGGATCAATAGTGACACCCCTGAATGACTTAACTTCTAAGAAAATGCCCAAAAAGGTTCAGTGGACAGTTAGCTGTCAAAAGGCATTTGATGACCTCAAGCAGGCCATGTGCACTGCTCCAATTCTGCAGAGTCCTGATTACTCCAAGAAGTTCATTGTTCAAACTGATGCATCTGAATTGGGGGTAGGGGCTGTACTGTCACAATTGAATGAAGAAGGTCAGGATCAGCCAGTAGCTTTTATTAGCAGAAGGCTGACCCCTAGAGAGAAACGTTGGTCAGCCATAGAGAGGGAGGCCTTTGCTGTGGTCTGGGCTCTGAAGAAGTTGAGGCCATACTTGTTTGGTACACACTTCCTGGTTCAGACAGACCATAAGCCCCTCTTATGGCTAAAACAAATGAAGGGTGAAAACCCCAAACTGCTTAGGTGGTCCATTTCCCTACAGGGGATGGACTTTACAGTGGAACATAGGCCTGGGAGTAACCATGCGAATGCAGATGGACTCTCTAGGTATTTCCACTTAGAACATGAAGACTTAACTGGGCAAGGTTAGTTTAATGTCCCTACGTTTGGGGGGTTGTGTAGGAGAGTAGGATCTGCTTCACATGGGTACCCCCACTTTTTGCTGATGCTTCACTGTTTTTCGACATTAGTCTGGCTGGGGCCCTGCTAATCAGAACCCCAGCCTAGCTGCTTCCTCTCTAAATGGTTTCCATGTGCCTTAGGCACATCACTGATTGGGATCTGGAGTGCCCTTATAAGTCCCTAGTATATGGTATACTATGTACCAAGGGCATAGGTACCTCAGAGGACCTGCCAGGGGCTGCAGCATATATTATGCCACCCCTGGAAGGCCATCCAAACTGACACCACAGGTCTGCTACTGCAGCCTGGGTAAGGTGGTGCATGCACCCCTTACTGTGATGTAGGTTACCTATATCACGAAATACATACACACATATAAACCTATAAGTCACTCCTAAGGCAGGCCTTATCAATCCTAAAGGCAGAGTGCGTGGTTACTATGTGAGAGGGTGCCCCTGCATGAGCAGGGCCCCTCTGCAGCATTCGGAGACCCTCTCTGATGCTGTTTGTAGTGCAGCCTGACCATATACTCTTAAGCGCATTATATCCTCGCGGTAAAATGCTAACTTTGGAATGGCTGCACCTAAACATGTCGTGTTTGGTGTCAAACATCTTGGAATACTACCCCCCCGCCAACCCTGGCGGCGGGGGTAGCATTCCACCCTTCTAGAGGGAAAGGCATGTTAACTCTGACTAGTCCGGTAACTTCTTTCCAGAGCCCTGGCATCACAAAATGGATGCTGCTGCCACAGACACGAGTCTGGCCTCCTGCTGCTGGACGAAACTCCGGCAGGGGAGGCCTGGACAATAGGTTTCCTGTCCCAGGGAGGTGTGACCACCTCCCCAGACAGGATAATGTGTATTGGGGCTGGACGGGAGCACTTTCGGGTGCTTTGAAGTCCTGCACTGGGGGCACATTTGGTGTCCCTAGTGCATACCCCAGTTCAAACCGGATCAGGGGCTTGCAGCCCCTGCTTTGGCGCGAACTGGACAAAGGGAAAGGGGTGTAGCCACCCCTCTGCCCTGACCCACCCATAGGTGGGGCCACAGAGTAGTCCAACCCCTATTTTTAGAATAAAGGTAGGAACCCAGTCCTTAGGACTTTAGATTATACCTGGACGAAACTCTGAAACTGAATCCTGGACCTTAGACGCTCTACGACAAGATTAGAGGACTGAAGAATCTCCCTTGGGGTCAAGGAGTGACTCCCCTGCTTGGCAGGCACCAAAGAAGCATCTGTCCGGTTTGCATTTCTGAAGCTCCTGTCGGACGCCGAAGTCATCGCATCACCAGAGGTGGATTCTCAGACTTCGCCCAGGCTACCCTGAGTCCCCAGCAAAGCTGACGCTCGTGGCTATCGTGGGTGACTTGAGACCGTGACCCCTGGACACCGAGCACATTTGCAAGTGCATCCTCTTCTGGGTCTCCCAAGAATTCGTGCTTTGGGCTCCGAGTAGCCCTAGCCTCCAGCACCACCTGCACCGAAGATCACTGGCCCCCACTCCACGAGTGTCCTGTAAGCCAGCTCCACGTGCGGCGTCACAAGGCTCCTTCGCGGTCGCTAGCCCGTTGGCTAGTAGCCCTTAACAAAGGCCAATCCTTTTCTTACTTGGCATCCTGGTTGCTCCAGGCCTGCCCTCACTTACCCTCGCTGGGTGAGTTCCACAGGCCTTGCTGGTCTGCACCATCGATGATCTACATCTTCACCGTGACTTGCCGTTGCCAAGGCTTGTTGGGTCCAATCCGGTCGCCGATACCTCAGCACTCGACAAACATTGTGTACCAGCCCGAATCCTGCTCCTGGTCGCCGACAACACCTCCTGGACCTCGTGGCTGAAGAGTCAAGACGACCGTCGATGCACCTGAAGCACTCGACATCGGTGGGCATCTGTCCATCGCCTTCCTGGTCACTGGCTAGTGACCCAGACTCTGTCCCCTCTGCTTTCAGGTTCTTCAGAACTCCGATCCACTCTTGGATCCACCCGGACACTTTTCTCTTGGCCGCCAGCAGCACTTTGCAGCAGATCGCCATTCGAATCGACGACGAAACCCGACCCCGAAAGGCACCTATGCACCCGGCTTCCCTGGGTGAGGTAACACGAGTACTCCGGTGCTCCCGTGGGTAGAGACTCTTCAAAGTCCTAGATCTCAAAGGGTTTTGTCCTAGTCCTCTTTTAAGTGTCCCTTTTCTCTAATTTCCCGATCCCGACTTTCTCCATAGAAGTTAACGGCGTATCGCGGTTGTGTATTTACACTGCACGCGTCTCCCGTGGGTCCCCTGTGTCACTACCTTGGGTGGTTCCTTGTGGTCCAAGCACTTCTAGAGGCTCTAGGCCTAGTGTCTAGTTCAGTCGTGGTTCGCATACCACTTTATTGGTATATGGTTTGGTACGCCCTTAGGGCCCAAACGTGTATTTGTGCTATTACTGTGATTTAATAACTTATAACTTATGTATTTTCGAACTCTAGCCTCATAAAGAGACTAGAGGGGTGTGTTTAGCAATAAATACATATATTTTGAATATATACCTTGTGTGGTGCTCTTTCATTTGGTCACTCAAGAGATTATAGACTGGTAAAACAAGCTGCTTTACATTCCTTCAAGACTTAGCCTGAAGGCTGCTCTCCATAGCTACCACTAGGATAGCTTTCAATAAGGTTGTCTTTAACCTATCTCCAATAAGGGGTTGTTTGGACTGGTGCAAGGTGCCCACTATAATTAGTGGACAGCATATGCCAGGCCAACTTCTCACATGCGGTCTTCAACCTTGTCAGTTTAGAGTTCCTAGACTGGCAGTGGGAGTGCCTAATTACGGGGGATTTTAACTGTGCTGTGAGTTGTGCTATTGATTCTACAAACCGAGCAGCCACTCCTAGAATGGGGAAGGTGAGAGCTTCAATCCTTGAATTGGGGTAGCTACACTTCTTAAATGATGCTTGACGTTCACTTCAGGCAGATGCTCCTGGGTATACTTACTATTCTGCCCCACACAGACAGTGCTCGAGAATAGACATGGCTTGGATTTCGGACAAAATACTATCAACAGCTAGTATGGAAGTATACCCTATGATCGTCTCTGATCATAATCTCATTTTATTATCATTACAGGTCAAGACTGAGATTAAAACACTGAGGTATTTCTCATTCCCACGTTACTAACTCTCCGATAGCGATTACTTAGCTTTTACCCATAAAAACAAGCAGACTACCTTGAGGATAATATGGGGACAGCTTTCCCATGTGTAGTGTGGGATGCGATGAAGGCGTACATTATGGGGGTTACCCAGCTGTACATATGGCAGCACAACAGGAAATGGGAGACCGCGGATAGAGCTGCGCTACAAAAACTATTAGCCAGCGAACTCTGCCACGCAGATGCAATCCGGCGAGGCGCCCTAGATAAGGACTTGCTGTACAATTACTTAATAGATGAGCGACTGGCTGTAAACAGGTCTTTTAGGGAGAAAGTTGCAGTGAGTTATAATAAGCAACGGTCATTCCAATATGAATATGGGCACCGAATTGGGAAGGTGCTCTCCCATCAGCTAGCAGATAACCAAGCTAAAACACTGATAAAGGCTATTAAGGGGGAGATCAGCATACTACATACGCACCCAAAAGCAATAGCTGAGCAATTCTCCGCCTTTTATCAGAAACTTTATACACAAAAGGTAGTGGCGAATGAGGGAGGACTTCAGGAATATCTAAGGGGGAGCAAGTTGCCACCCTTGTGTGAGGAGGACGTGGCCTTGCTGGAACAGGAAATCATGCATGAGGAAATCAGCGTGGCAATCTCTGGGTTACCATCGGGGAAAGCGGCCAGGGAAGGCTCAATTCCAGCTGAGTTTTAGAAGGCCTTTAAGAGCGCTCCGGTTCCTCTCCTGGGGTGGTCATTCAACTTACTGGATCAGAGGGTCAGAATCCTGAGTCATGGAATATGACAAATATAGTTTTTTTCTTGAAAAAAGGATAAGCCACCTGAGGAGTGCAGCTCTCACCAGCCGTTATTCCTTATAAGTGTAGATGCCAAGATCTTCGCTAAAATTTTAGCCACCTAGTTGGCTTCCATGATGCCAAGCTTAGTTTCCAGTCAGCACCATGGCTTCATACAGTCAACACTGCAGTGGGGGCCTTTGAATTAGCTAGGAAATCAGTGATGAGACTGGGCATGGTTTGGCTAGATGCCAAAAAGGCATTTAACCGGGTGGCTTGGGATTATCTGTGGGTAACACTTTCATCATTTAGCCTTAGGGGGAGATACAGCAAATGGGTACAAGCCTTGTACAGTAAACCCCAGGCTAAATTGTATTATGCCAGCTTACAAACATCTCCCTTCCCAATTCGGTGTGGGACCACACAAGGCTGCCCTCTTTCCCCTCTCCTTTTTGCTTTATACATCGAGCCATTCATTAGGGCACTGCAGAATAATGTACAGATAGCTCCTCTGGCTATAGGGCAGAGCCAACTCAAAGTCACCGCTTATGCAGATGACATAGCCGTCTTTACCACTGATCCAGCACCTGCAATGGACGCTATAGAAACTGAAGCAAATAAATTTGGCCTCATTTCAGGTTACAGACTGAAAGTTGAGAAGACGCAAGTGCTCCTTAACTTCCACCTTGAGCAACCTATTTTAGGTATCTGTGCGACAGCTCCCTACTTAGGGGTACGCATCTCTCCAAAGATTGAGCTCATTCCTGTATTAAACTATGACCCACTGCTGGAATTCATAACTAAGCAATTGAGAAGTTGGCATAAATTGCCTATTAGTATAGTGGGGATGTGTAACATTATAAAAATGAAGGTGCTCCCAAAATAGTTGTACTTATTCCGGTCAATCCCTTTGCGTATTCCCAATTCTTTCTTTAGGAAACTGGATGGGGTGCTTAGCAGTTTTATCTGGGGGTATAAAAAATCACGAAAGGCTATAGGGTTAATGAAACTTCCGTTCAATCAGGGGGGGCTAGAGCTCCCGGATTTTAATGTGTGCTACTGGGAAGCTTTTGTGGGGGGGCTTCGTAGCCTTTTGAACACTGAAAAATAAGATTTTTGGCATTGGTTGGTTTTGGGATCCGACAGTTGATTGTTTCTATATAGAGTTAGTGACCCTAATTATTTTAAACAGGTTTGGTTTAAGACCATCAGGGATAGCGTACATATATGGCAGGGGAATATAGCCAAGTGCTCTTTCTCTCTTTTCCATGACAATCTTCCCCTATGGGGTAATCCAATGCTGCCGGAGGTATTTCAGGACCCGGAGTGTAGACGGCGGGCAAAAACGGCACTGACAGACTGGGCCACCTGTATGACCATTACGATTTTCAGTCATTTGAAAGTCTGCAGCTTGCATTTGACATTCCGCACCAGATGTTCTTTAAATACCTTCAGATTAGGGATTATTTTATGAGACAGCAGTCACTATTACTGTCCCAAGCTCTGGAGTATGGGAGTGTCTGTAAGGGCAGAATCGGAGATTTGCAATTAGTATAATGTATCAATGTCTAGGCCAGTTTAGAATGAATGGGTGTGAAAAGTTGGCAGCAAAATGGAGCGAGACTCTGGGGATAAATGTTAGCTCTGAAGTAATCGAGACTGCGCTGGGTACTATAGACAGATCAATACATTCTGTTAGTCTAAAATTGCACCAGTTCCGTACGATCTGCACACTTTACTATACTCCAGAGAGGATTGCTAGGTGGGCCCAAAGAGGGGAAGGACAGGGAGGGGGAGAGGGAGGAGATCACAGCAAATGCCCCAAATGCGGATTATATGCAGCCAACATCGTGCATATGTTTGTTACTTGCCCTAATTTAGGAATATTCTGGCCGAAGATATCCCGTGTAAGGAAGCTGAGACTAGGTGTTGACTATGTTTTAACAGAGGCTGAAATTATGTTAGGCTACAAGGAGGATAGTCTTGGACATAGACGTATAATTTCAATTATGTTGATGACGGCTCGGCTTGCTATAGCCAGGGCTTGGATCTCACCTAAACCTCCCTCAGTAACTGAATGGTGGGCAATTGTGAGTGAAACTTGTGAAAGGGAGAAGGCCTTGGCTAGAGCAAAGGGAATTCAGTCCCTGAAAAAATTTGTCTCTATATGGGGCTGTATGGAAGGTGCCTAGATTACTAGAGCAATTAGGCTTATCTTTCTAGAATAGAGGAAGGCGGACACAAAGACTTAATGATTAACCTAGGGCAGAGTCGTAAAAGAGTTGGAATGTATCTTTATTATTCCTCTTAGCGATGACATGTGACAACATAGACTGGGCGGCTGCCCTCTATACATAGGCAGGATATTTATGTTTATTTATTTATTTCCTGTAAGGACCCGGATATGAACTAGAATGTACTATTATTATTATTGCTTCCGGCTATGTTATGTCATATTATGTAATAATGAAGAATGTATTGGTGTTTCCCTTTTTGACAATATATATATTTTTTTTTAAAGAACATTTTCTACAATTAAAAAAACACATCAACTTTTGCAAAACAATAGTAAACTTTGATTATCTTTTGGAATAAGAGTCAGAGACCTTAACCACTAGGCCACAGAGACTGACTTTGATTCCCATGAGTCTGGAAAAAAAAAGTAAGTCAGACAACCTAAAATAGCAATGACAGAAGCCATAACTCCTGACTCCACTGACATTCATGTCCAGCAAGGCAAACATCAATTCTATGAATTCCAATTCCTTCACAGCCACTCTTGCTTTCAATTGTTTGATCTTTGCTTCTACTCCTGTTTCTGTTCATTCACTGAAATTAAATATGCATACCTTATTTGCCAGTCCAGTCCCAGGTTCCAGTAAAGTACTCAAGATAACCCTTGGACTTGGCCCTCTCTGCAGGGTCACACGCAAACCTTTTGCCTTTTCCCCTCCACTTTTTTTTTTAATCCATCTGTGTTGGCCTTAGGCCTCTTAGCACTTTACCACTACTAACCACTGCTATAGTGCTTGTTCTCACTCCCCTAAAACATGTTTAGATTGACTTATACCCACTTGGCATATTTATTTTACCTTGCAGAGTGGCATTCCATATACCCAGGGCCTATAAATGAATGCTATTCATGAGCCTGCAGCACTTATTGTGCTACCCACTTAAGTAGCACTTTAAAACACATCCCAGGCCTGCCATTGCAGCCTGCATGTAGTGTTAAACTGCCATATGCATGTGAGCATTTAAACCCCCTTGCCAAGCCTTAAACTCCTCTTTTATTGCATAAAGGACACCCCTAGGGTAAGTGTAGGAAAGTAGGATCTGCTTCTTATGGATACCCCCACTTTTTGCTAAATATAATACTGTTTTTGACTAGTCTGACTGGGATCCTGCTAATCAGGAACCTCAGTCTATCTGATTTCTTCCTAAACTGTCATTTTATGTACTTAGGTACACTGCAGATTGGATACTGGGGTACCCTTGTCAGTCCCTGGTATAAGGTACACATGTACCCAGGGCACAGGTACACCAGAGGCCTCCCATGGGCTGCAGTATGTATTATGCCACCCATGAGAGGCCATGCAAAGTGGAACTACAGGCCTGCCATTGCAGCCTGTGTAAGTTGGTGCATGCACCACTTACTTAAGATTTAAGTTTACTATATCTCAGGTTCACTGCACTTGAAATCTATAAGTCACCCCTATAGCAGGCCTTTACAATCCTGAAGGCAGGGTGCTTGGTTCTAAGTGAGTGGGTACCTCTGCATGAGCAGGACACCCCTGCAGCCTACGGAGTCCATACTCATTGTCAGTGAAGCAGCCATATACAATATATAGAGGGGCATTATGCGACCGCATGAGGACCAACTCTAAAACGGCTGAAACAAACCCTATTATGTTTGGTTTCAAACATGTTGGAATCATACCCCCACACCAGTAACCGGTGTGGGAGGTATGATTCCACCCCTCACAAGCAAGCTTTGTGGGGTCCCTGGTGTTCCCAGTACCAGCCTTATAACTCCGGACGACAAATGCAAAAACAACAGCTGATGGACAGAATGCAGAACAATGTCATACATTCACCCCAGTACATAGATCTGGGCCTAAATCCATCGTTTTTTTGCTCATCATGCCATTCCAGCTTGAACCCAGCCATATGCAAATCAGTCTTGACCCTGTGCCTCATGGGAACAGTCCAGCCCGAACTGCCAAGCCAGGTCCTCCCTGGACTGGAACCAAGCATCCTAGGACTGGTTTCGGGGTTTCATCCCTCTTCAGCCAGGATAGCTTGATTCCAGTGGCATGGAGAGCACAGAACCCACGTCTGGGCATACCCGTCTCACTCGGGGTGACAAATGCAAAAACAACAGTTGATGGACAGAATGCAGAACAATGTCATACATTCACCCCAGTACTGAGATCTGGGCCTAAATCCATCGTTTTTTTGCTCATCATGCCATTCCAGCTTGAACCCAGCCATATGCAAATCAGTCTTGACCCTGTGCCTCATGGGAACAGTCCAGCCCGAACTGCCAAGCCAGGTCCTCCCTGGACTGGAAACAAGCATCCTAGGACCGGTTTCGGGGTTTCACCCCTCTTCAGCCAGGATAGCTTGATTGACAGCACAAAATGGTTGCTGCCAACCAGAGACACCTTTCTGCCCTCCTGCTGCTGAGCCAAGCTCGAGCAAGGGAAGGCAGAACAAAAGGCATCCTGTCACAGGGAGGTGTGACCACCTCCCAGACAGGATTTAGTGTATTAGGGCTGGGTGGGTGCACTTGCCAGCGACTAAAAGTCTGCATGAGGGGCACATTTGGTATCCCTGTGCATAGTCCAGTTCAAACCTGTCCTGGGAGCCGCTGGCTCCTGATCTGGCACAAATCTGGACAAAGGACATGGGAATAACCTCCCCCCTGTCCAGACCCTACACTGGGAGGGTCCCCAGAATCTTTCCAACCCTCTCCGTGGGTACTTAATAGCTTACCTGGTTGTAGGACCTTAGATTCGTCGTGGACAAGATTCTAACCTGAAACCACTGCACTTTGAACGTCTGGGCACTCTGGACTTCGCTGGACTTCGTTTGGGCCTGACTCCGTCTCCCTCTCAGTCTGCTGCATTGCCTGCACCTGTGCACCATAAAGGATCTGTGCAGGACCTGTGGAGCATCCAAGATAACTGAAGATAATCTCCCTTGGAGTGAAGGAGTCACTCCCCTGTATTTGCAGGCACCACACTTCTGACCTGTCTGCTGATCCCAAGCTCCTATGGACTCTGAAGGGTCCAGCAACACAGGAGGTAGGTTTCTACATCCTTCAAGGCCCGAGCTGCCCTCTCACCAAGTTTGAGGTCAGAATCCCTCGTGGGGGCTGCAATACCAGAACCCCTTTGAACCACATACTTTTGCAAGTGCATGTGCTTGTTGGCAATTCTGTAACAAGTGCGTTGGGCTCTGAGTAGCCCTAATCTCTGGCAACCTTCTGCACAAAGATCTACATCCACCTAGCATTGAGTGCTCCGTGGCTTGCTGTTTTGTGAAGCTGATTGAGGTCCTCTTGCGACTCCTGTGCCTCCGGCCTGTGGGTCCATTTGAGGGTCAACTTTGCTTTTTTTGGGCTTCCCTGGTTGCTCCAGGCTTGCTCTGACTTCCCTGTGTGTGATGAGTCTCCTGGACCTTGCTAGTCCGAACCGTACACTTCCTTGTCCTTCTGCATGGGTTGCCGTTGCCAAGGCTTGTTGGTGCTTCCGCTTGACATCGACCCCTTAGCACTCTACATTCTTTGTTGGACAGCTCGTATCTGGCTCCTGGTTGTCCTCGACATCACCTGGTTCCAGCAGCTGTAGAGTCAAGGTAACCGTGAACTATCCTGGAGCACCTGACATCGGTGGGCATTCGTCTACCGAGTCCCTGGTCACTCCCAAGTGACCTAGACTCTGTCCCCTCTGCTTTCAGGTACTCTTTGACTATAATCCATGTTTGTATTCCAACAGACATTCT
The DNA here is from genome assembly GCA_963921515.1 of Calotriton arnoldi. Taxonomy (NCBI): domain Eukaryota; kingdom Metazoa; phylum Chordata; class Amphibia; order Caudata; family Salamandridae; genus Calotriton; species Calotriton arnoldi. The sequence continues at coordinate 261,838 of CAWUFW010013235.1, forward strand.
TCTCCCTTCCAGCACCGGCTCTTCTTCGAAGTCCTCCATTGGGTTCGACAGCGGTTTCTGACACCACTTCACACCCATGCAGCCGGCTCCCCTGGGTTAAGTAACTTGGGTACTTTTGTATCCACGGGTGATGTGGCTCTCCAACCTTGTGTCTTCCATGGGGTTTCTTCGTAGTCCACTGGGAAGGGTTCTTAATCTCTAAAACTCCAACCGTGAATTTCACATAGAGTTGTACAGAGCACTCTGTCGTGTTCCCACACTGCACCTGTCCTCCGTGGGGTCCCTATCTACTCACCTTGGGTGGTTCCTTGGGGTCCCAGCAATTCTACGTCCTCTCAACATCATCCTGACTTGAGTCGTGGTTCTTATACCACTTTCTTAGTATATGGTTTGGTCCCCCCATGGGGCCCACTGTTTGTTAGTGCTATTAACTGTTGTTTCTTTGCTTAAGTATTGTGTGCTTTGTGTCTATCTCCGTGTAGGAGATGCTGTAACATACTAGATAGTGTTATATAATAAATACATATTTTTTATAACTATTATGTGGTTCTCTTTTCATTTAATCTAAACTGTAAGATTGCATTCTGGTAAAACAAGCTGCTTTACACTCCTTCAGGACTTAGCCTAAAGGCTGCTCTCCTCAGCTACCACTTGGATAGATTTCTAAGGTTGTCTGAGACCTCTTAACTCACAATAAGGATTGTCTGGACTGGTGCAGGGTGCCCACTTTAATTAGTGGACAGCATATACCAGGCCAGCCTCTCACATTGGTGTGCAGAGGTTGGGATTCAAGCCTCCATTGTTTTACCAGATACATCTTTGTATTGATTAACTGTAAAACCACTAAGTACTAGGCACATATAATACAAGCTTAGAATAAGTAAATTCTACTGAACTTGGGGTTGGGTAGTTAAGGGTCTAGCTTACCCTTTCTCCAACCTAAGAGGGTGTAGCTCCCACTAGGTTAGGTAGGTGCAACACCACACTTAGTATGTATGCTAAAGGAGATGCCAAGTGCTCTCTGACTCTAGATACAGTGAACTTTTGTTCCAAGAACTGAAAGCACTGTGTGCCTCTAGGAAGCTGAAGACAGGGAGGAGTGCCAACACTCAACGCCTGGCAGAGGTGTTACTGTTAGATGACCTAAGGAAGACTCCTGGGTCAGATGAACAGGATGGAGTGGGTGGACCAGGGTATGAATATAGGAATGGAGGGGGACCCCTCTTTGACCTAGAATCTAACCTGGACCGGCAGGAACCTGATGGCTCCCACCTGGACAACTCAGATCTTCAAGAGAAAGATGGAGAAGGCCTTGGGGGCCCCTCCTTTGTTCCTCCTGAAAGAGTGCAGAGTTTACCAAGGAGATATAGATCTCCCTCTGCAGAGTCTAATCACTCAGAACAGTCTGTAGGGACCTCTGTATCTAGCAAGAGGGACCAATCTTTTGATAGGGAATACCAACTTCTTGAACTCGACAGAGCTAGGCTTACGCTCAGGAAAGAGCAGTTGGCCCTTGACAAAAGTCCCAGAAGTCCGGAGAGCTAGAAAAAGTTGGGACTAGAGTCCCATGGTGGCAGCAACAGTGTAAACTCACTTAACAGAGAAGGACTATAACCAAAACCCCTCCTTATGCTACAACTGTGGGAGCGGCGATATAGACAGCGTTTTTACTATTAATATTACAAAATAACAACCAGAGGATGAAATACATAAGAAGGAAAACAAACAGGGAAAGACAACACTTGTCTTAATACTGCCCTCACACACTTTGCAGTGTCATGCTTCATCATAGGGCCGCATCTGACGTCTTGGTGCAGACCAACACCAAAGACGGAGCGCAATTATTTTAAATGTCTACGAGAAGACAAAAGTGGTGAGGGTACAGAAAAGGTGACAAAACAATACACCTAAATAAACCCACAATAAAGGGATATAAAGGAAAAGTGTTCCCTTTAGAAGGGACCAAAGAGTGCAGACACACACAATTAAAACAACCTAGGGGAAACTGCCACCAGTCTTTATTCAAGTAACCCCTTGGTAGTATTAAAAACCACACGGCGGGATATTAGGGGAGGTAAAGGCCCCTGTCTCCCTACTGCATTAACCAACATGTTTCTGCCATTGATTCTCGCCCAACAGGGTCGTACTGGCATTCATCAGGGTGTAGGTCCCACGTTACCAGGTCTTCACCCCCAACTCGGAGTTGTTACCTTACTTCCACAGGTTACAAAATCCTGTCAGATAAACCCCTCTGGGAAATTTCCGAGAGGGAACAGATTCCTGTAAAAGAAATCATGCAGACAATTACTGTTCTGCTCCCTTATTCCTTCACAAAATGCTGCAATGTCTCATCCTCTATAATGCCAACAGTAGGCATCAAATTAAAAGTGTGCATGTATCCATATACACACATCAAGGGACTCATCAAAAGCTCCCTACTCCACACCCAGTAAAAACCCTCACAGATGCGCAACACCATACGTGTAACCCTTAACAGACTCCCTTAGTGTGGTATACATGGTTAACGGGCTCCCTAAGCGTTGTAATCAAGGTTATCTCACCCTTACACAAACGTCAACCTGTCAAGTTACTCTACTCACTCACTAGTTTGAAAAGGCATTCTAATTGAATTTATTACACAGAACTCACACGGGTTTATAAGAAAATCTCCCAACCCGGGACCTTCGTGGGGCCGTGTTCTTAAAGTCACACTCTGAAAGACACAGGATAAGAGGAGGACAAAACAGAGATAATACTTCATTGTAATCCAATGGTATTTTCCTTTTTGAATCTGTAAGAAAATCCTACTCCACCCCACCGCTCTCATTAACTTTCAAACGTATTACTAAAAATTATATATCCTGATAGAGTCAAAACCCTGGGGATGCCAAAATTCTTTATACTACCCAGGACACAAGTAATACCCGGGTAAAATATCCCGCTTTTCATTAGCAGACTTCATCGATTATGCGCCGTCAAAATTTAAAACTTTCTAGAGAGGCAAAACAGATAGCGACCATGACCCCTCTTATAATCAACTTACTACTCCAAAGAACCGTGATGCTTCTATCCCTCACTTAGGTCCTCCGTCGATATCTCGCACACCAACTTTCTTCTCTTATAAAGGGGATGTTAATTGGCGCTCATATATAGGCCACTCCCCCAACTAGGGTGCGTCTCGGGCTCGTCCGTATTCATTGTCAAAACTGAAAAAGGACACTATCTACCTTAATTCCTTGCAGATAGCGGCCATCTTGGAGTGTGTATGAGCACTGACGTCGCTGGAAGTTCACGTCACTATCCTCTATCCAAAGCACTACTACTGATATACCCACGGACACTGTATCTTATTGCACATCAATTCAGTCTAAGTGTGCGACCTTAGTACACGCTATGTTCATTGTTCTCATACAGAGACAGTTCTAAATGACCACCATTAATACTGTGGCCCTGTATTTACCATAACAAAAACAGCACAGGATTTTCCTTTGTTCTTATATGTTAGTATAGAGAATCCTTTTATTGCATCTCTATCTTGTGATGTTATCCCGCAAAGACCATCTATGTCTCTACCTTAATACAATTAGAGTCATCTCATGGACACCATCACCTACATAAGCCTGCTACTTCTATTGTCCATTCATATCAATAAATGGATCGCTCTAATAAAGGTAAGGGCTTACTAACCATTCGATCTATACTCCCCTTTTAATTTAAGAGGCAATGTATCCAAGGGTATTGCTCAACTGACATAGTTAGCTTTATGTGTGTTATGAATTCAAAACGAAGGTACGAGGACACCACTCAGCACATTATTCTTCCATAATCTAATTTCTTTACTTGGTGCTTAGTCCATACAATTGGAACCAGGGTATGGAATCATTCAGGCCATGAATACTACTTTTTAACCTGTCCACCCACCGTTGTTCCCTAACCAACAAGAAACTGGCTACATCAACAGTATTAGGTGGGATAAAAGGTTTATCTAATACTGTCCACCTCAAATCTGACTCACTATGTCTCATCTCATGAAAGTGAGTCGTGAGTTTTGTATTGGTTTTTCCACACCTTATAGTGCTCATGTGTTCCAGGATACGGGTTTTTACCCGACGAGTAGTCATCCCTACATATAGTTTATCACAAGGACACCTTATGAGGTAGATGACATTCTCTGTGTTACATGTTGTGTGTTTCCTCTGTTCCCAGCGTCGATTAGTACCTATATCCACTGATTTGCCATTCAGTGATAAAGGACACGCTTTACAGTAACCACACGCATAATGTCCAAAAACAGGAGTTAAAAAATGGTCTCGATTTTGTTCCACAGGATGGCTGACCAGCGTTCTAGGGCGTGTGTTAACAACCATATCTTTGATACTGGCACTTTTTTTAAAAGAAAAAAGCGGAAAAGGTTGATCTAACCCATTCGAATTCAAAATTCGCCAGTTCTTCTGTATAATCTTTTGAGATGATTTGATGCCGTACTGAATGTTGTAACACAAATACTACTCCCGACTGTCTCCTTTTCATTCGTTTCAAGTAAGGTCTCTCTATTGCAGTTACGTGCTCTCTTCTGGGCCTTTTGGATAACACATTCAGGATAATCTCTATGTCTCAGTTTGTCACACAGATTTTTAGCCTCTTGCTTATAATCCACAATTGAAGAACAGTTCCTACGCAATCGCAGAAACTGTCCATAGGGAAGATTTTCCCTAAGTGAACGGGGTGAAAGCTCTGAAACGATAGCAAATTATTCCTATCAGTAGGTTTATGATATACGCTACTGACTAGAGCTCCATTCTCTGCTGTTATGTTCAGATCCAAAAAGGAAGTGAGGTATTAGTCATAGTGTTCGTAAAAAACAAAAAGGGATTCCTCTGATTTAGCCACTCTAGAAAGATTTTGGCCGAGTCTTTGCTGCCTCTCCAAATGATGAACACGTCATCAATATATCTCCGCCAAACCCTAATCTGATTATAGAATGGGTTGGCTGGTGAAAACACACTTTCCTCTTCAAATTTAGAGACATAGAGGCAGGCTAAACTCGGGCACAAGAACTCCCATGGAAGTTCCATGTGTTTGGAGATAAAACTGTTCCTCAAATTTAAAATAGTTCTTTGTTAGGGCCAGCTCAAGTAGGCTCAAAATGAAGGCCCGAGGCGCCATAAATTCCCATTCTACTGAAAAAAGGATATTCTCAATCACCCTGAGAGTTTCTTGCTGCGGAATGTTCGTATAGAGGGACTCTATATCAAGACCAATCATTAAGTCAGTATCAGTATCAGGATCAAATTCCAGGCCTTTAATCAAATTCAGAACCTCCCTAGTATCTTTAAGATATGCTGGCATCTTCTGAACTAATGGGCGCAGGAACAGCAACAGTGTCCCTAGAGTTAAGGAACATTGCTTTGAGCATAGGAAACTGAGCAAGATTGTGCCTCCCTAGCATGTTGGGGATGACTTCCACAAATGGATAACTGCTTTAGAGAGCGCCCGTAAAGTTTAGAAGGTCTCTCAATAGCAGTGGGCAGCTATCTTGTGGCCCTCCTTTGCTGACAAAGGTAGAGGTAAGCTCCTCACTGTTAGAGAAGAGGATGCAGACAATTATTCAGTTTTGAAGAGTGCTCTCATTGATGGGTTTGACTTAACCACTGAACAGTACAGGATTAAGTTCAGAGACACCCAGAAGGTGCAGAATCAAGACTTGGTAGACTTTGTGGATAATGCTATAAAGGCTCTGGAAGGCTGGTTGCTTGGCAGCAAAGTACATGACTTTGATGGATTGTATAATTTGATTATGAGGGAGCAGATACTTAATAATTGCCAAAATCCGGTATTGCATCAGTACCTGGTAGATTCTGATCTGACTTCTCCCCAAGAATTGGAAAAGAAGGCAAATAAATGGGTCAGGACCAGGGTGAAGCAGAAAAACCAGAACACTGGTGGTGACACAAAGAAGCAAGATGCTAAACCTTCAGATAAGGGTGGGGACATGGGTAAAGATGAAAGGTCTTCACCAGGGCCCCAAAAACCTACATCTGGGGGGGAGCCACAATCCAACAAAGGTTAAGGCAAAAAGAAACCTTGGTGTTACTTTTGTAAGGTGAAAACCCATTGGACAAAAGATGCTGATTGCCCATAAGCCAAGGAAAATCCTCCTACCACCACTGCCTCTAAGGCAACTGCGTCACCTAGCACAAGTACAAGTGGTGGTACAGGGAACAAGGGATTGGTAGGGTTAAACTTGAGCTCTGAGATGGGTTCTGGCCTAGTCAGAAGTCCAACTCAGACTGTGATTGTCTGTGATGGTGGTGTGTATTTTTCCACCTTATTTGTCAGTCCAAGTAATCTGGGCAAATACAGACAGCAACCTTTGATAAATGGTAAGAAGGCCATGGCATTCAGGGACACAGGTGACAGAAGATCTTGTGGCCCCTGACCAATTCATACTTGGAGAAATGAACCAAGTGACCAATGCAAACAATGTCAAGACTGACCTTTCCTTGGCAGTTGTTCATTTCAGCTGGGGAGGGGTAACTGGCCCTAAGAAGGTTGCGGTAAGTTCAGACCTACAAGTAGAGTGTTTGTTGGGCAATGATTTGGAAACTTCAGCTTGGGCTGAAGTGGAACTAAGGACTCATGCAGCAATGTTGGGCATCTCTGCAGGTGTGTTTGCTGTGACTATGTCACAAGCCAAAACTGTCAACCACTGAACGGGCCCTGGATCCTGGAACAATGGACCAGGTGCCTTCCAAGAGAAGGAGCAGGAGGGGTAAGGCTGTGTCTTGCCCCCTGACTCAGAGTGAGGATGTCTCTAGAGGGAGATGATCTTAGCCCCTGTGAAGGGACTGTCTCAGATGAGCTTGAACCTGATCAGGTTGAGTACTTGGGGACAGGGGGCCCTTCCAGGGTAGACCTGTGTTTGGAGCAGAAAACCAGCCCCTCTCTTGAACCCCTCAGACAGCAAGCTGCTACTGAGGCTGCTGGAACTGTCAGTGGGTCCCACAGGACCTACTGGTATGAGGGACTACTTTACTCAGAGGGTATAGACCCCAAGCCTGGTGCCACCAGGAGGTTGGTCATACCTCAGAAGTTTAGGGGCTTCCTAATCACTCTAGCACATGACATTCCATTGACAGGACACTTAGGCCAAAGTAAGACTTGGGACAGTCTTGTCCCTCACTTTCACTGACCTCACATATCTGAGGACACCAAGGAGTTTTTTCGGTCCTGTACCACCTGCCAAGCCAGTGGTAAGTCAGGTGGTACCACAAAGGCCCCCCCATACCACTACCAGTGGTGGGGGTTCCTTTTGAAAGGGTTGGGATTGACATAATTGGTCCCATGAACCCTCCAAAGCATCTAGGCACAGTTATATCCTAGTGGGGTGGATCATGCCACTAGGTACCCAGAATGAATTCCCCTTAGAACCACTACAGCTCCTGTAGTGGCCAGGGCCCTCCTGGGAATTTTTTCCAGGGTTGGCTTCGCTAAGCAGTCTTAACTGACAGAGGTACAAACTTCATGTCAAGTTATATAACTGCAATGTGGAAGGAGTGTGGAGTGAACTACAAGTTCACCACACCCTATCACCCGCAATGCAATCGATAGTTGAAAGGTTCAACAAAACCCTCAAGGGCATGATCATGGGCCTCCCAGAAAAGCTTAGGCGAAAATGGGATGTTCTTTTGCCCCGTCTTCGCTAAGCCTACAGAGAGGTCCCACAGAACAGGGTTGGCTAAAGCCCTTTTGAACTTCTGTTTGGGCATCCAGTTATGGGTCCCTTGTGTTTGGTGAAGGAAGGATGGGAGTTACCTATCAAACCTCCCAAACAAGACATTGTGGACTATGTACTTGGTCTCCGCTCCAGGATGGCTGAGTACATGAAGAAGGCCACTAAAAACCTTGAGGCAAGTCAAGAATTACAAAACGCTTGGCATGACCAAAAGGCTCTTCCGACTGTTTACCAGCCAGGGCAGAAGGTGTGGGTGATGGATTTAGGCCCAGATCTCTGTCCTGGGGTGAATGTATGACATTGTTCTGCATTCTGTCCATCAACTGTTGTTTTTGCATTTGTCACCCCGAGTAGGACGGGTGTGCCCAGACGTGGGTCCCGTGCTCTCCATGCCACTGGAATCAAGCTATCCTGGCTGAAGAGGGGTGAAACCCCGAAAGCGGTCCTAGGATGCTTGTTTCCAGTCCAGGGAGGACCTGGCTTGGCAGTTCGGGCTGGACTGTTCCCATGAGGCACAGGGTCAAGACTGATTTGTAATATGGCTGGGTTCAAACTGGAATGGCATGGTGAGCAAAAAAACGATGGATTTAGGCCCAGATCTGGGTACTGGGGTGAATGTATGACATTGTTCTGCATTCTGTCCATCAACTGTTGTTTTTGCATTTGTCACCCCGAGTGGGACAGGTATGCCCAGATGTGGGTCCTGTGCTCTCCATGCCACTGGAATCAAGCTATCCTGGCTGAAGCGGGGTGAAACTCTGAAACCGGTGCTAGGATGCTTGTTTCCAATCCAGGGAGGACCTGGCTTGGCAGTTCGGGCTGGACTGTTCCCATGAGGCACAGGGTCAAAACTGATTTGCATATGGCTGGGTTCAAACTGGAATGGCATGGTGAGCAAAAAAACGATGGATTTAGGCCCAGATCTCTGTACTGGGGTGAATGTATGACATTGTTCTGCATTCTGTCCATCAACTGTTGTTTTTGCCTCAGTCAATACAGGCATTTGTTTCCTCTGACACCCAGTCACACCACCTCGTGTACCCATGAATTGGACACAGGTGAGAGTCTACCTGTCAATAGTAAAATCTACAGGCAGCCTGACCATGTCAGAGATTGCATCAGGACAGAGGTCCAAAAGATCCTAGAATTGGGAGTAATTGAGCCCTCAGATAGCCCTTAGGCTAGCACAGTGGTCCTGGTACCTAAACCTCACACCCAGGGTGGTAAGAGAGAGATGAGGTTTTGTGTGGATTACAGGGGACTCAATGCAGTCACTAGGACTCACCCAATTCCTAGGGCAGATGAGCTTATTGATACTTTGGCCTGAAGGAAGTGACCCGATTAGGGTCACCCGGGTCACCAATGACCACCTCTCAGCCTTCCATACCAAATGAAGAGTCGGTCAGACAGTAGAGAATACAAACCAATAGCTGTTTATTAATATACACTCAGAGCGGAGCCCGGTCTGCCAACCGCTAAGAGCGCTGCAGAGGGGACTGAAATCAACAAGCATAGAGATACATTATGTACATTTCGTAACTGGGCTAAAACACGCCCACAGTGAAAGTGCAGCTAAACAGTGTAAAACAAAAAAACGGTTTCAGCGCTTCTATCGCTCGCAAAGTATCTCAATTCCAAGGTCGTTCGATTGGGGCCTGCCACTAGGCAAGTGGGAGAGGGCTTCTATCTTGTGTATTCATTACTGGAACAGAACAGAAATGAAGGAAACAAAACTCTAAGGGGAGCATTTCTCATAATTTAAACAAGATCAGTTTCAAACAGCTTATAATGGGGTCTATAAAGAAAATGGCGCAGTGAATGCTAACTTACATAGGGCAATGCAGTAACATGAACATTTCTATTCTAACAGACCCTCCTTTTAGCATGAGCTAAAACATTTTCTACCAGCAAGTAAAATTACAAACAGTAGGGGGAAATCGTATGAATAAGCAATTAAGAACATTCCATATTATCAACATCAGGAAGTGAAACATTGAGGAGGGAGGAAGTCTCAAAAACTCCTTCATCTATATTCATCAAGTCATCCACGTCCTTTTGAATCATTATGGTCATGAATTGATATCTTCCGTTTTGGGGTTAGAATAGTGGTACAGTAAGAGCAACAGAAGGGAAGACACTGAATAAGAATGCAATAGAGCACCAATATCGCAATGAGATTTATCACCTTTTCAAAAATCCAACCCCAGCTACCAAAAAGAGACCAACTCCAGTTTCTGCTTTCCATTCCCTTAACATTCCCAAGAATGTCTAAGATGTGTTTGGTAATATATTTTTCCATATTCTTGATCCCGACTATACACTGGTCTCCCACTACCATGCATACACCACCACTCTTGGCTAAAATAAAATCAACTGCATATCTAGTCTGTTCCGAATATATTCTCATACTCTCCAACTGAGTGGTGATGTCGCATAAAGCTGCCACTGTGGTGTTAGACAAAATTTGCAGCTTGCAGCCAAAATATTCTGTAGCTTCCTCACCCCTGGCCATAGAAGTACCACCCAATGTGACAATAGAGGAAAGGATGCATCCAAAAGTAATACCATTGCTGTAATTATTGACCTCTATATCTGTCACCCCCTCACAGAACTCTTTGGTCAGTGTTCTTTTGACCCATCTTACTTTAGGCTTCGCACATTTACAAGGCACACCCAAAGGCAGTACCATTCCAAGGGCCACATCGTCCGCACCAATATGGACATTAGAATAAGTCCCATTCGACAAGAAGAAAAACCCTGGGTGTGCATAAATTGGCCTATCATAATACACTGCAGTGGACCGGGAATTCATCCCAAAGGTACTTGGATCTTCTGAATTCACCAGAGGAAACGTCTCCTTATACAATACTATCCCTGAACAATTTATATATAATTAAGTGTCAGTACTGGTGATAATAGGGAAACAAGCAGGGTAATAACCAGTTCCCTGGGGAACTGTCAATTCCTTGTAATTCCAACCCACCAATGTTGTGTTCTGTGCATCCATGTAGAAATTATCACAGTATGTATTGTTATTGCAACCGGGGTAACCCTCCCCCAATGGTTTTCTATGGTACAGACATGGCCCGAGTAACCAAAACCAAACACTCCTTTCACTTCTACAAAATCAGGTGGCCGAGTGTACGTATAATTCACAGGTGATAATGGGTATGCAGTCCACAGACTTGTGACAGATTGAGTGGGGTAACAGGCTGTCCCTTCTCCGAAGAACCTCTTATGTGTCTCCAAAAATATATCACTCAGGGCTGTTCTTTTGTTACTTGTCGGGGAGATAACCTTACCCTTACTACGTAAAGGTATACTTTGATCGTTTTCCAGAACCCATAATACCCCACACAATATTATTAGCAACAAAACCACAAGAGCAACACAGATCATTTTGCTTTTCCGAGTCCACATCATATTACGTTGTGCAACAAGAACCATTGGATGCTCTTCCTCAGCGACCTTTCTACAAAAGGGATGCATAATGAATTGCAAAAGGGGCAAAAATGCAAAGAAAATATACAAGTCTCCAGTGTCCGTCAGAGCCTCACTGGTACAGGCTCCTATTGTCCACCAAAAGTTGGCACTCTTGAGCACCGGCGGTGGAGCTTGCTCTGTCTTAAGCTCTTTTAATCTATCCCACGTCAATAAAGATGGTATACCTGAAGGGTATAGTTCTTGCATCCCTAGCTAATGTTCTAACAATAGGGGGAAAACAAATACAAAATTCTCCACTAATTTCTGTTAATTCTGTTGGTACTGTAACTCAATACTAGCTACCTTACGCAGTTCATCCCTAATCTTTTTTCTCCTCAGACTCAGTATCCCTCAGCCGAAGGCACAAATTGTAACCCCAGGCATCTTGGATAGCTCGTATTTCTGGGGGAAGAGCCTAGTTTAAAGCATCCTCATTCTCCTTATCTGCTTGCGTCCATGTTAACTGGGCGTCGCTAAAAGGAACTAACCTGGGTATGTTCGCACTCCGTGTCCCCTATGCTGTCTTTGACCCACTGGTCATATGGTAACGGCAAAGGAATCCTCCAACAATGGGTAGCATGTACCCAGTTCTTTCGACCAGTAACCTTTACAGCCATCCATAATTCCAACAAAACCTGCTCAGGACCTTTCCAGTATGGCTCCAAACTTGTCTTTCTCTGAAAATTTCGAAGCAGAACATAATCACCAGGCTGGATGTCGAGGCCGGGTCCCTCTGATGTGGAAGGTAGGGATTTCCGCACCTGTTGGTGAATAGAACGTAAACTTTCTTTTAACTAGCCAAAGAAATCAAGCAACACAGGGTACGCCCCAGACATTTGCCGGGTGCCCAAACAGGACCTCGTAAGGAGACAATCCTGTCATAGAATCAGCAGTTGTTCTTTGTTCTTGTCGACAAAAGAGCTAATGGTAAAGCATCTGGCCACTTTAACCCTGTCGTCTCCTGAATGTTTGCCAATTTCAGTTTGAGAGTACCATTGTACTTCTCAACCAAACCTGCCGACTGTGGATGATTGGCAGCTTGAAATTTCTGTTTTACATGAAGACCTTCACAAATCAATGTAATCACTTTCCCATTAAAATGACTTCCGTTGTCACTCCAGATAATTTGGGGCAAGCCGAAACGATGAAAGAACTCCATAAGGAGTACCTTCGCAGTCGTAATGGCTGTGTTATCTTTAGTGGGGTAAGCCTCAACCCATTTACTGAATGCACATACAACCACCAAAACACACTTAAGATTATTGCATCTCTCCAATTCAATATAGTCCATTTGAAGGACTTCAAAAGGAAAAGTAGGTGGTGGAAAATTACCAGGTGGTGTCGGGGTACCCTTCCCTGGATTATGCATCATGCAGACCATGCAATACTTTACTAAATGTGCAGCCGTCCTGGAAATATTGTCATTCTGCCATACAGGGGATAACAATTTACAAACGCCTTTTGGACTAATATGAGCTGGACCATGTGCCATAGTACCCACAGGAAGAACATATGCATCTGGCAACATCCATCTTTGCTTCCCTGACTTATCAATCCAACATCCTTCCTCATTCAACTTTGCTGTACTCTCCTGCCATTGTGCCAATTCTTCTTCACTTAGTATCGCCTTTACACTCTCAAGGGTATTCTCAAACATAACAACTTCTGGGACCCACCTAGCTGGACCTCCTATAAACATGTGTTTCATCTTTGTTCAGTCCGTTTCCTTAGCTGTCTGATCTGCAAAAGCATTTCTTCTACCCACAACATCAGTAACCTTCCGGTGGGCACTACATTTAATTATAGCCAATTTCTTGAGGAACGTTAAAGTGGACAAAAGCCTCAATATGAGGTGCCCATGCTGAATCTTGGTGCTATGAGAAGTAAGGAACCCTCTCTCTGCCCAAAGCCGGCCAAAATTATGGGCAAAATGGGTACTGGCTGTCAGTATATATATTGACAACCAGCCCTTCACTCACTGCGCAATCTTGAATAAGGGCAACAAGTTCAGCATCTTGAGCTGACTGATAAGGGACCTGTGAGGTCTCTATCACTGTGTGCAATGTAGTGATAGCATAAGCTGCAGTGGTGGTGGGTTTCTACATCTCCCCCCGCCCCTACTTAATGGAGACCGCTGTGGAGAGCGCGAGCTAGACCCCTGATCCTCGCCAGGGATCAGCTCCTTCCCCGCAGCTCCTCCATGCTGTCCTCTGCCTGCGGTCCTCCCAGACAGGGTTCGAGTCTGCACCTTGCTGGTGCCTGTTGCCCGTACTATTTGTTTCCTGCTGTGATTGTGACACTGTTTTGCTTTGTCTGGATTGTATTTCATTTTGGTTTTGTCCTGATTGTATTTTGTTTTGGCCCCTGCTGACTCCTCTCTGTGTCCCCACATCCACTTGCCCTCGGCTTCCCGCCCATGCCGCTCCCACCTCCCAGCTGCTCCTCCCTCCCCCCGCCCCTACTTAATGGAGACCGCTGCGGAGAGCACGAACAAGACCCCTGACCCTCTGCCAGGGATCAGCTCCTTCCCTGCAGCTCCTCCGTGCTGTCCTCTGCCTGCAGTCCTCCCAGGCAGGGTTCGAGTCTGCACCTTGCTGGTGCCTGTTGCCAGTACTGTTTTTTTCCTGCTGTGATTGTGACACTGTTTTGCTTTGTCTGGATTGTATTTTGTTTTGGTTTTGTCCTCATTGTATTTTGTTTTGGCCCCCGCTGACTCCTCTCTGTGTCCCCACGTCCACTTGCCCTCGGCATCCCGCCCACGCCGCTCCTCAATCAATCAATCAGGGGTTTGTTAAAGCGCGACTACTCACCCGTAAGGGTCTCAAGGCGCTAGGAGTGGGGGGGGGTGCAGGTTCCATCCATCAAGGAGGGGGTCTGTCGAAGAGCCAGGTTTTGAGGTTTCTTGCGAAGATGGGGAGCGATGTTGTCTGTCTGAGGTGGAGCGGAAGGGCGTTCCATGCTTTGGCCACGAGGAAGGAGAAGGAGCGGCCTCCCGATCTGGTCTTTCTGGTGCAGGGGACCACGGCGTAGGAGAACTGGGCTGATCGTAGGGTCCTTTGGGGTGCGTGGAATTTGAGTCGGCTGTTCAGGTATGCTGGTCCGGTGCCGTGGAGGGCCTTGTGTGCGTGGGTGAGCATCTTGAAGGTGATTCTCGCCTCGACAGGGCGCCAGTGGAGTGTGCGCAGGTGCTGGGAGATGTGGCAGTGTTTTGGCAGGTTGAGGACCAGTCTTGCGGCGGCGTTCTGGATGTTCTGTAGCTTGCGGGTGAGGTTTTTGTTTATTCCGGCGTAGAGTGCGTTTCCGTAGTCGAGTCTGCTGGTGACCAGGGCGTGAGTGACGGTCTTTCGGTGTTCGAGTGGGATCCATTTGAAGGTCTTACGAAGGAGGTGGAGGGTGTGGAAGCAGGAAGACGAGACAGAGTTGATCTGGCGGTCCATTTTGAGCTCGGAGTCCAGGATGATTCCCAGGTTGCGTGCGTGGTCCGTGGGGGTTGGCGGGTTTCTGAGGGCGGGGGGCCACCAGGTGTCGCTCCAGGCATCGGGGTTTGGGCCCATGATGAGTACTTCTGTTTTGTTGGTGTTTAGTTGTAGGCAGCTGTTTTTCATCCATTTGGCGACGGCTTCCATGCCTTCTTGAAAGTTGCGTCTGGCGGTGTTGGGCTCGTTGGATAGGGAGAGGATGAGCTGGGTGTCGTCTGCGTATGACACGATGTTGAGTCCGTAGGTTCTGACGATGGGGGCGAGTGGAGCCATGTAGACGTTGAAGAGCGTCGGGCTGAGGGAGGAGCCCTGGGGGACTCCGCAGGTGGTAGGTGTGGGGTCCGAGAGGAAAGGGGGGAGTCTGACCCACTGCGTCCTGCCAGAGAGGAAGGAGCGGATCCAGTCGAGGGCCTTGTCCTGGATTCCTGCGTCGTAGAGTCTGCGTATTAGGGTGCGGTGGGAGACTGTGTTGAACGCCGCTGATAGGTCGAGGAGGATGAGGGCTACTGTTTCTCCTTTATCCAGTAGGGTGCGGATGTCGTCTGTTGCGGCGAGGAGGGCGGTTTCCGTACTGTGGTTTTTTCTGAAGCCGGATTGGGAGGAGTCGAGGATGTTGTGTTCTTCAATGAATGTGGCGAGCTGGCTGTTGATGGCTTTCTCGATGACTTTCGCTGGGAACGGGAGCAGGGAGATGGGTCTGTAGTTTTTGAGGTCGGTGGGGTCCGCTGAGGGTTTCTTTAGGAGGGGGTTGACCTCGGCGTGTTTCCAGTCGTCGGGGATCCAGGCGGTTGCCAGGGAGCGGTTGATGGTGTGGCGGAGCATGGGTGCGATGGTGTCGGCGGCTCTGTTGAAGATGTGGTGGGGGCAGGGGTCCGTGGGGGCCCCTGAGTGGATTGACTTCATTGTCTTCAGTGTGTCTTCGTTGGTGAGGGCTGTCCAGTCGTCAATCGCTGGTTTCCGGGTGTCGGGGGTGGTTGGTGAGGGTTCAGTGTGTTGGATGTCTTCGTCGAAGTTGTCGTAGATGCTCTTGATTTTGTGGTGGAAAAAGGTGCTGAGTTTGTCGCAGGGATCTTGTGAGGGAGGGATGTCGGTAGACTCGCTAGTGGGTTGGGCGAACTCCTTGATGATGCTGAAGAGTTCCTTGCTGTTGTGCGCGTAGGTGGAGATTCTGTCTTCAATCGCTTTTTCCTCGTTTCTCTGATGAGTTGATGGTGGGCGTTGGTGGCGGCTCTGAAGTTGTCGTGGGCTTCTGTGGATTTGGTGTTCCTCCAGGCCTTTTCGAGGCGGCGGCATGTGCTTCTGGACTCTCGAAGTTCGGTGGTAAACCATCTGGCTTTCTTGGCGCGGGTATTGTTGTTTTTCTTGAGGGGGCTATGGTGTTGGTGCTGTCCGAGATCCATCTATGCAGGGTTCGGGCTGCGGTGTTGGGGTCGTCGTTTTCCGCGATGGTTGGGGTGGAGTTGTTGAGTGAGGAGGTGAGCTGGTCGTCGGTGATTTTGGTCCAGTTTCTTCGTGGAAGCAGGTGCTGGTGTCTGTGGATGGTGGGTGTTCTGAAGGTGAAGTGGACGCAACGATGGTCGGTCCATGGGAGTTCGGTGGTGTGGCTGAAGGTGATGGAGTTTCCTGTAGTGAAGAGGGGGTCGAGGGTGTGTCCTGCTGAGTGCGTGGGCTCGGTCACGATCTGGCGCAGTCCAATGTTGTGGAGGTTGTCCAGGAGGGATGTGGTGTTGGGGTCCAGTTGGTTGTCGAGGTGGAAGTTGAGGTCTCCCAGCAGGGTGTAGTTGGTGGATGCGATGGCCTGCGGGGAGATAATGTCCATGATGGAGTTGGCGAAGGGTCCGCGGGGTCCAGGGGGTCGGTAGATGAGGGTTCCTCGGAGGGTGGCGGTGGGGCTGGCCAGTATCTTGAAGTGAAGGTGTTCCATCAGTTCTGTGGGCTCGTCAGGGAGTGTGCTCAGGCGGAGGCTGGGTTTGTGGACGATGGCGATTCCTCCTCCTGGGCGGGTGGGGTGGTCCTTCCTGGAGATCTTGTATCCTTGGGGGATGGCGATGGCGATGTCCGGTCCTGAGGTGGTGTTGGTCCAGGTTTCGGTGAAGAACGCTACGTCCGGGGTGGTGCTGTCGAGGAGGTCCCAGATTTCTGTGGCGTGTTTGTGGAGGGATCGGACGTTGAGGAGGATGCATTGCAGGGTCTTCGGTTCGGTTGTGTTCTTGTGGGCGGGTTGTGCTGGATCCGTGTTCTTGGCGGTGCTGCAGGTGTGCCGGCAGCGGTGACAGCTGAAGGGTCCGTGGGAGTCGGCTGGTGATGCTAGCTTGCAGTTGTTGTTGCGGCCTGGGTTGAGTGCGTGGAGTGCTGCTGGGTCATAGCGTTGGCGGGGCGGAGGTCCAGGGTTCCTGGCGCTGGTCGCGGTCGGGTCACGGACGGGCGCAGACGGGCTTGCCTTTGACGTGCCTTCGGCGCGCCAGCGTCGCGCCCGCGACCCGCGGCCGCCATTAAGTAGGGGTCGGGGAGGGCTGGACAGCTGGGAGGCGGGAGCGGGGAGGAGAGTGGGATTGGGCCGGTCGCGCTGGGGGGGAGGGGCCGCGGGGGCAGCAGCGGCGGTGAAAGGTAAAGGGAGGAAATAAGGGATAAAGAAAAAAGGGAAAATAGGCAGAAATAAGGCACAAAAGAGCAGAGATGCAGAAAGGTGAAAGATAAAAGAGGGTAGAAAAACGAGTGAAAGCTAGTGAAAGGGCAGAGCGAGAGGAAGGGAAAATGAGCAGAATAAGGCACAAAAGAGCAGAGATGCAGAAAAGTGCAGAAAGGTGAAAGATAGAAAAGGGTAGAAAAACGAGTGAAAGAGCAGAGTTAGAGGAAGGAGACAGAGGTCCACTGGACCACCAGGGATGAGGCGCAGGGAAACCTGCGGATGGAGGAGGGCCTCGATCACCAACACTCGAGAGTGCAGGGGCAGGCCTCACTTAATGGTGGAGCTGCGAGGGTGGGAGAGCAATTTCACTGACAATGAGTCAGTGGTCTTGCTCGCCTGTCCCCGCAGTGGCCGCCATTAAGTAGGGGTCGGGAGGGCTGGACAGCTGGGAGGCGGGAGCGGGGAGGGGAGCTGGATTGGGCCGGTCGCACTGGGGGAGGGGCCGCGGGGGCAGCAGCAGCGGGGAAAGGTAAAGGGAGGAAATAAGGGATAAAGAAAAAAGGGAAAATAGGCAGAAATAAGGCACAAAAGAGCAGAGATGCAGAAAGGTGAAAGATAAAAGAGGGTAGAAAAACGAGTGAAAGCTAGTGAAAGGGCAGAGCGAGAGGAAGGGAAAATGAGCAGAAATAAGGCACAAAAGAGCAGAGATGCAGAAAAGTGCAGAAAGGTGAAAGATAAAAGAGGGTAGAAAAACGAGTGAAAACAAGTGAAAGGGCAGAGCGAGAGGAAGGGAAAATGAGCAGAAATAAGGCACAAAAGAGCAGAGATGCAGAAAAGTGCAGAAAGGTGAAAGATAGAAAAGGGTAGAAAAACGAGTGAAAGAGCAGAGTTAGAGGAAGGAGACAGAGGTCCACTGGACCACCAGGGATGAGGCGTAGGGAAACCTGCGGGTGGAGGAGGGCCTCGATCACCAACACTCGAGAGTGCAGGGGCAGGCCTCACTTAATGGTGGAGCTGCGAGGGTGGGAGAGCAATTTCACTGACAATGAGTCAGTGGTCTTGCCTCCCAGCTGCTCCTCCCTCCTCGCGCCCGAACTTAATGGAGACCGCTGCGCGGTCGCACCGCTGGCGCGCCAAAGGCGCACCTAAGGCAAGCCCTTTTGCGCCCGTCAGCACCTGGACCACGCCCAGCACCAGACCCCCTGGCTCCCACGAGCACCACAACACCCGACGCCAACTCCCTCCACGCACTCAACGCCGGCAGAAACTCCACCTGCTTCCAGACCGCCCCGAAGCTCACCCACGGACCCTTCACCTGCCGAAACTGCAGCTACTCCAGCCAGCGCACTCCAGCGTGTCCTGCCCATCCCAGCAAAGCAGGCCACGCCAATCTCAGATGCATACTACTCAACACCCGCTCAGTCCACAAGCACGCCGTCGAACTCTGGGACCTTCTCTATTCTTCCTCCCCGGACGTCGCCTTCCTGACGGAGACCTGGATGAACACCTCCTCGGCACCCGACATAGCCATAGCCATCCCGGATGGCTACAAGATCACCCGCAGGGACCGAAACAACAACAAACCGGGAGGAGGAATCGCCATCGTCCACAGGAACACCATCAGAATTTCGATCAACACCAAAGACACCCTCAGCATGGCCGAACACCTACACTTCCAGATCCACGTCAATCACAACACCACCCTCAGAGGAACCCTTGTCTACAGACCCCCGGGCCCCCGACCACAGTTCAGTGACTCCATCGCCGACCTCATCAACACGCACGCCCTTGCCTCCACAGACTTCATCCTCCTCGGAGACCTGAACTTCTACCTCAAGAACACCAATGACAACAACTCCAGAACTCTGATCGACAACCTCGCCAACCTCGTACTCAAACAGCTCATTACAACTCCCACCCACTCCGCCGGACACACGCTCAACCCGATCTTCTCCGCCAGCAATCACCTCACCATCAGCCACACGACCGATCTCCACTGGACTGACCACCACTGCATACACTTCTCCTTCGAGAAACACACCGCGCACAGCCAACTGCAACGAATCCCACACTGCAGCTGGAACAAAGTCACCAAAGACCAGCTCCTCACCACCCTCGCCCGAGACCCTCCATCCGAGCCCTCGAACACCAACGCAGCGGACCACAACTTCAGACAATGGATCGACAACTGCGCCAACACCCTCGCCCCACTCAGGAAAACCTCAAACAGGCACACCGACACAAGAGCCATTTGGTTCAACGCCGACCTCCAGACTTCTAAGCAAACCTGCTGAAGACTCGAGAAGCAGTGGCGCCAAGAACAGACACCAGACAACCACGCAACCCTCAAGGAGGCCAGACGCAAGCACCACCAACTCATCCGATCCGCCAAAAAGACCTTCTTCAAGGAACGCATCGACAACAACGCACACAACAGCAAAGAGCTCTTCAGCATCGTGAAAGAACTCGCCTCCCCCAGCCTCCCCCAACTCCAGCTCCAACGACATCCCGCCATCAGAAGAACTCTGCAACTCCCTGGACACCTTCTTCCACTGCAAGATCGCAGACATCCACAACAGCTTCGACACCCAGACTCCGATGACAGTCGCTGACACCCCCGACTCAACGCCCCCCAAACACACCGACCTCCTGCTCTCCTGGAACAACATCAACGACGAAGACACCATAAAAATAATGAACACCATCCACTCCGGCTCACCCTCCGACCCCTGCCCACACCACATCTTCAACAAAGCAAGCTCCATCATCGCACCCGAACTCCGAAAGATCATCAACAGCTCCTTCGAAATCGCCACCTTCCCAGAGAGCTGGAAACACGCCGAAATCAACGCCCCACTCAAAAAGCCCAAAGCGGACCCAAAGGACCTCAAGAACTTTCGACCCATCTCCCTGTTCCCGTTCCCGGCGAAAGTCATTGAGAAGACCGCAAACCGACAACTGACCCACTTTCTGGAGGAGAACAACATCCTGGACTCCTCCCAATCCGGCTTCCACAGCAACCACAGCACCGAAACTGCTCTCATCGCCGCCACCGACGACTTCAGGACCTTGCCGGACAACGGCGAAACAGTGGCCCTCATCCTCCTAGACCTCTCGGCCGCTTTTGACACCGTCTGCCACCACACCCTGCACACACGCCTCCATGATGCAGGGATCCGTGACAAAACCCTGAACTGGATCACCTCCTTTCTCACCAGCAGAACCCAGAGAGTCCGCCTCCCCCCTCTCCGATCCGAAGCCACCACGATCACCTGCGGCGTACCCCAAGGATCATCCCTCAGCCCGACCCTTTTTAACATCTACATGGCACCGCTCGCCAACATCGTCCGAGCACACCACCTCAACATCATCTCATACGCCGACACCCAGCTGATCCTCTCCCTCACCAAGGACCCAGCCACTGCCAAATCCAACCTGCACGAGGGAATGAAGGCCGTCGCAGAGTGGATGAAGACCAGCCGTCTGAAACTGAACTCTGACAAAACAGAGGTCCTCATCCTCGGCTCCAACCCCTGCCCATGGGATGACTCCTGGTGGCCAATCATGCTGGGAGCTGCCCCGACACCCACGAACCACGCACGCAACCTGGGGTTCATCCTGGACTCAACGCTCTCTATGACCCAGCAAGTCAACGCTGTTTCCTCCTCCTGCTTCAACACCCTCCGCATGCTCCGCAAAATCTACAGATGGATCCCCACCGAAACCAGAAGAACGGTCACCCAAGCCCTCATCAGCAGCAGACTGGACTATGGAAACGCCCTCTCCGCGGGAACCACAGCCAAACTCCAGAAACAACTCCAACGCATACAAAACTCATCCGCACGCCTCATCCTCGGAATCCCTCGCTACAGCCACATCACTGCCCACCTGAGAGACCTGCACTGGCTCCCGGTCAACAAGAGGATCACCTTCAAACTCCTCACCCACGCTCACAAGGCTCTCCACAATGCCGGACCAGCCTACCTCAACGAACGACTCACCTTCTACACTCCGAACCACCAACTTCGCTCCACTGACCTCACCCTCACCACCGTCCCACGCATCTGCCGAACGACCACCGGCAGCAGGTCATTTTCCCACCTCGCCGCCAAGACATGGAACACCCTCCCCATCCACCTGCGGCAGACCCAGGACCTGCTGACCTTCAGGAGACTCCTCAAAACCTGGCTGTTCGATCAGTAGCTGTGTCATCCCTTCTCCCTCTAGCGCCTTGAGACCCTCATGAGTGAGTAGCATGCTTTACAAATGTCTGATTGATTTATTGATTGATTGAGGCCCGACCTGGCCTCTCACCAAGTTTAAGGATGAAATCCCTCATGGGGGCTGCAATACCCGAACCCTTGTGCATCGCATACTTTTGCAAGTGCATGTGCTTGTTGGCAATTCTTCAACAAGTGCATTGGGCTCCGAGTAGCCCCAACTTCTAGCGACTTTCTGCCCAAAGATCTTCATCTACTTTGCACCGAGTGCTCCGTGGCTTGCTGTTTTGTGAAGCTGCTCGAGGTCCTCTCGTGACTCTTGTGCCTCTGGTCTGTGGGTTCATTTGAGGGTCAACTTTGCTTTTCTTGGGCTCCCCTGGTTGCCCTGACTCCCCTGTGCGTGGTGTGTCTCCTGGACCTTGTTTGTCTGAACCATACACTTCCTTGACCTTCTGCGTGGGTTGCCGTTGCCAAGGTTTGTTGGTGCTCCCGCCGGACACCGACCCCTCAGCACTCGACATCCTTTGTGGAACAGCTCGTATCCAGCTCCTGGTCATCCTTGACATCGCCTGGTCCCAGCAGTTGCAGATTCAAGGTCACCATCAACTATCCTGAAGCACCCGTCCTCCGTGGGGTCACTTTCTACTCACCATGGGGTCCCAGCGATTCGACGTCCTCTCCACATCGTCCTGACTCGAGTTGTGGTTCTTATACTACTTTCTTAGTATATGGTTTGGTGCGCCCGGGGCCTACTGTGTATTAGTGCTATTTAATGTAATTTCTTTGCTTAAGTATTATGTGCTTTGTGTCTATCTCTGTGTAGAAGATACTGTAACGTACTAGATAGTGTTATATAATAAATACATTTTTTTATATTGTGTGGTTCTCGTTTCATTTAATCTATACTATAAGATTGCATTCTGGTAAAACAAGCTATTTACACTCCTTCAAGACTTAGCCGGAAGGCTGCTCTCCACAGCTACCACTTGGGTAGCTTTCTAAGATTGTCTGAGACCTCTAAAATCACCATAAGAGTTGTCTGGACTGGTGAGGGTGCCCACTTTAATTAGTGGACACCATATACGAGGGCAGCCTCTCACAGTAAGCCTTAGGGAGCCCATAGGGCAAGGGGCTTTGTAATTAAATGGTTGGACATGTACTTTTAAGTTTTGCATGTCCTGGTAGTGAAAAACTCGTAAACTTGTTTCTTACTACTGTAAGACCTACCTCTCCCATAGGATAACATTGGGTATTCCTTATTACATTTAATAAGCTCTAATTTACAATTGGAAGCAGGTAGCTATATCATGTTTGAAGTCTATTAAATTGTAATGACAAAGGGCCATATGTATGAAGCCAATTTGCGATCGCAAACGCCGAAATTCGCAGAATTTCGGCGTTTGCGATCGCAAATTAGCAGTGTGCAATGTATCACACTGAAACCCCTCGCAAAATATGGAATCGCAAATTTTGCGATTCCCTATTTTGTGATTGCATTTAAGGAATCGCTAATTGCGATTCCTTAAATGCAATGTAAGAAGCACAAAAGAAAGTGCGATTTGGTCTTATGGAATCGCAAATTACCACCAACTTCAAGTTGGTGGTAACTTGCGATTTCACTTAAAAATTCACTATTTTGCATTTTTTAAAGTGCCATGTGGCGCACATACATGCCCTTAGGGCACGTATGTGTGCCACATGTGCACACATGCACATTTCAGGGTGCAACAGGGTGTCCTTTTAACACCCTGGCACCCTTGAAATTGCATTCTCAATTTGCAATTCTCTAATTGCTAATCGCAAATTGAGAATGTCTTCCCATTCATTCCTATGGGCCTCTAGGCCCATAGGAATGAATGGGGAGGTATTCCTTAATTGCGAATCGCAATTTGTGATTCGCAATTAAGGAATATGAAGGATTCGCAAAATTTATTGCAAATCCTACATACATAGCATTTTGCGATTCTCAAATAGCGATTCGCAAAAATTCGCTATTTGAGAATCGCAAAAGGACATTTTGATACATATGGCCCAAACTCTCTTTATAATAAAGTCATATTTTTCATTAAAATTTTGAAAATGTCAATTTTAGAGAGTTGGCATTTTCCTGTATTTAGCCCTTTGGTGTTTGTAGCCTATGTTTGGTCACATGACGGAAAGTCACACAATAGAGGTATTCGGTGTGCCTGAATGGGCCATCTGCTGGCCTGCCTTGCAAATGAACAGCCTGTACTATGCCTTCACTCAATGGGCTCAACCTCACATTGTCACTGGAGCCAGGGTACGGGACTCAGGAAATTCCATGCACTTCAAAGTCACTGTCCAGAAGCTTCCAGAAGCAGGGTCATAAACGTAGGACCTCAGACACCAACTCTTCAGTTGACCACTTGTGAAAGATAAAAAGAAAATTATTAGCTTCTGTGGTGAATGGATAAATTATAGTGAACCATAGTTTTTTATTTATTTCTGTGTAAAACCTGCTTAGAAATAATATGTGCTCACTTACCAGGCACAGCTCTATGTTACACAAATAGTTAAAATGAACTGCCTGAAATTCAGCAAGAAACAAATGAATTGAAAATGTAATGTGTACATGTAAAGCCAGTTGCCGATCCTTGCTCAATTCTGAGAAATGGCTCTCTAACCTTCGCATGTGTACAAAGCCAGTTTAGCGAGTTGATTCTTAGAAATAGCTCTCTAATCTGAGTATGTCAACTGAAGTCATTTTTCAAAGAATAAAGTGCTTGTTCATGGCAAATATCATGTGAGGAAATTGTGCGTAGGAAGCAGAAAGAACAAGCATCTGCTGACTAGATCAAACAATGCTTGTTTGACAAAAACAAGATAACAGGCTCGGACTGTGGGTCAGGAGACAGGAGCATAGAAAATTGGCTAATGTTAGCACAATCATGTGCGTCACTGCAATTGAGTGTAAAGCAAATGTATACGTGGACATATTCAAGAAATGCTCACGCCATGGTGCTGATGCTAATAAATAACATGCCTGAAGGCTTCACAATTGTGTATATAAAGGCTGATTCTTTACTCTGTAATCAGATCACTCTGCAGTCTTTACTGCGAGCTGTCTCAGCTGCAGTTCTTTAGCAAATATATGCTTGCCACTCTACGAGCTCTTGTGTGTGTTCATCCTTTGTTTTATCTTTTCAGTTATTTTGCTTTCACAAATGGTGCTGTCACTCCTTTGGAACTGTCGATCTCTGCAGGGGTTTGCTGTACTGTAGTCCCAGGACTCCCCAGGGGGCCTAGACGTCTTGGTGTGTGTACTTGCTGATTAGACTTTGTTTCTTGCAGTAACCCGTTGACCAGCCTGTGACATCAGACACAACAGCTTCCTTTAGATTGGTTGTTTTACCGTGGAAGAACACGCACAACAATTGTTACTAGTCGGATGATCAGGCAGGCAGTGCGTAATGCACTGAGCCCCAATTAATGATTGTATGTTGTTTCCCAGATATCTCAAGGGTACAAATAGGGATCCATTAGGGCTCACTTAGAGGATGTCTGAAGGCGCCTTTAAGATATGTGCCTGAGAAGGACTGTCCAGTCTGTGAAAGATCACCAGGGTCTCACGGACAAAAGAGGAGCCGTGAGTGGTTGCCTCAGGAGGAGCCATGGGTGGCTGCCCCAAGATAGAGCATGACTATGTGTTTAGCTCTTGCTGACCTCTGATTAAAATGCCCATGCTGATTTGTGTTGCGCAACAGTGTCTTTTCGGTGTGTTCTTTTTAACTCTAGGAGGATTGCTTTTGAATTTTTAAATAAGTACTGTTACAAGTGTAGGGTATTTGGTGCCCCTAGAGGTTAGAGGAAAAAATTCTCAGTAACTATTTTTGAACGCAGCCAAAGGGCATAGAGCAGCTTTAGATACAACTCAAAGTGCGCACCCATGGTTCAGCAGCTTGGTATGTAGTAAGTGAAATGGAATATGCTGCTGCTTCCTATCTGGAACAATGGACTCATTATTCCAAAAGAATACTGCAATGGCCAGAGTATGGTACCTTCGATAGAGATAAATTGACATAGACAAATTCTTTACAGTTCACAAACCTATACCAGATATTTACCCCATGTTGCCCAATGCACCCCTAGCCTAGGAGGATACAGAGGATCCTGTAATAGAAGCATTATTAACTACCCCACCACCATACAGTCCTCAAATACCACAAGTGCAAACATCATTAGACATGTCACAAGAACAAAAACACAGAACATCTATACAACAAAAGGATACATTCTCTACACCTGGTTCTCAACAAAATAAATGGGACATGAAATAGGTCCTCTTTGTGGCTAAATGCAAAGTGTGAATTCCCAACACACTTCACATCCGCACTTCAGCATTGTGCTTTGGAAAGTTTAAATAATAAAGCATTTAGCAAGTTTAAAAATTGGGAGAAATATTGGCCTGCTAAAGATGGATACCCACAAGCAGACAATTTGTCCGTGAACTCACTAACACATTACCAACAATATTAGAAGATGTAGCAGCATCAGACAAAGATAGAATAGATGCACTCCAGATATTAACTGAATGGATAAACACACATCTACTAACAGCGAGAAAATGCAATATTCAATCAATCAGGGTTTTGTAGAGTGCTCTAAACACCCTTGATGGTCTCAAGGCACTGGGGTGGGGGGGGGCAGCTCAGTTGGGGGTCACTCAAAGAGCCAGGTCTTGAAGTCCTTTCTGAATTGGTGCAGTGTCTATTATGAGACAAGCTAAACTAGAGACCACACAAGCTCTTTCATCTGCTCTACACATGCCCTTGAGGGAAGTAACAGGAAGTCAGCCAGGGAAATCCACTATTAAAATTCCCACACCATGGTCTAAAATTGATTTACTCAGATTTGCCCTTCAGTTTCCCGATATTAGACAAGATAGAGATGAATGGTATATGCAGACAGAACTAATACAAAGAGTTGGCACCATTACCCTGGATGACATAGAACAAATGTTTTCTATAATATTACCACCAGATATTTGGGGGGAAATAAGAAAAGAAGATGATGACAATTTACAAATAGATTGGAAGGAAATTACACAAATTGCCTGCTAAGCTAATTGCCAAAGTAAATATTTTAATACCAAGGAAATAAATAGATTGGTCCAAATTAAATGGATGTGTCCAGGACATTGAATAAACAGTGTCTGCCTTTTCGCTAGAATGCAGAAGGTATTCACAGCTTCAAGTGGGCTAGACCGTGAAAATGAAGCCACACAAAGTGCACTTGCCTCCTGCTTTATTAATAATTTAAAGCCTGCAATAAAGAAAGAGATTTTGGAATATATCCCAACATGGTCATGCATGCCACTGACAGAAATACTGCAATTAGCACAGTACTATGAGACTCTAGGGAAAAAGGAATTCAAATTTAAAACTAACAATATAAAGGACCTAAAAACGAAGGTCTTAATTCAGCAGGTACAACAGTATGGTGCAGAGGGAGAAGAAAGGGACGCAGAGGCCCACAAAGGTCATTTTCTTCTCCTCCAGTACAGCAGCAACATCAAGCCACAAATGAACGGACACACACACAAGGATGTTTTAATTGTGGTGAACTAGATAATTGGAGAGCCCAGTGCCCACAAACCCACAACCAGTCACAAAAAAGGGGTGGGATAGGAAGATCAAGAGGCTGGGTAAGAAGTATGGGAAGAGCTGGATATCAACAACAAGGACGTGACTCACTTCCTGGCCCAACACAATATCCCCCAGACAAACATCTTTGACAATGCAGAAATGCCAAAAATGCAGGTACGCCATCCCTATGATGGAATATATCAGGAAGGTCCCCCAGGGAATTGGGATTATTATGAACAATAGGGGGGCCCGAGAGAGTTAATACAGTGGATGGTAGTTCCTGTAGATCCCACTAGACCATATGTAAAGGGCAAGGTTGAAGGAACACGTGTGAATTTTTTAATAGATACAGGGGCCACAAATTCCTCCTTGACAAAGAAAACATTACCAGATATTCCTCTCTCGGGAAAAATTAATAAATAAGTGGGATTCACTAATATACCTGTAACAAGCCCAATGTCTGCGCCATTGAGGTACACCATAGGCCCAATACATGACACCCATTTGTTTCTAATATCAGATAAATGCGCATTTAATTTTTTGGGTTTGTACTTGTTAAAGAAGATGAATGCAACAATTAAGTGTAGTACAGATGGAGTTTACCTGGAAGTAGATGGACCACTTACAGAGGAAATGGATTACTGTTTTTTGACAATTGGAATGAGGAACATTGCAGAACAAACAATTGATCAGCTAGATTCAGGGATTTGGGCAAAACATAAGAGTGACACTGGGAGAATTAACATAAAATCTAACAATAGCAGTCAGGCAGAATGTGAAACTACCTAGGATATCACAGTACAAGATAGCTCGAGACGGTCTAAAAGGGTTGCAGGAAATAGTAAGTGACTTACTAAAGGAAGGGATTGTGAAAGAAATAACAGGCAGTCCGTGCAACAGTCTGATATTACCAGTCTTGAAAAAAGGGGATGAGAATACTGATAAAAAGGTTACAGATTTATAGTTGATCTCAGAGAGATAAACAAGATTGTAGTGCCACAGTTCCCAGTGGTTCCCAATGTAGTATCGATATTGTCAACATTGTCACCAGAAATGGCATATTTTTCGGTGTTAGATTGAAAAATGCCTCTCCTTTTCCGTAGGTGGACGGAGTTATTGTTTTACTAGAATATCTCAAGGATTCACAGAGAGCCCCAGTATCTACAATCAGGCCTTGAAAAGAGAACTAGATACTTTCAATTTGTCACCTGTTTCGGCATTGACGATTTGTTAATTGCCAGCACCTCTGAGGAACAGTGTACCACTGACAATGTAAATTTGTTAACTTTCCTAGCTGCATGTGGTCACAAGGTTTCCCCCAGAGAAAATAAAATGTGTTCAACAGGAAGTGTCATATTTGGACACATCCTGTCAAAATGGCAGAGAAGATTGGATGAGAAGTGTATTAAATTGATTCTACAGACAGCAGTGCCACGCACCCAAAAACAGGTAGGAGCTTTCTTAGGCATGGCTAGCTATTGCCGGCACTGGATAGCTAATTTCTCTTTGCTTTCAAAACCATTATTGGCCTTAACCCACAAGGACACGCCCAAACCCCTTCACTGGTTTCCAGAACATGAACAAAGATTCCTTGCCAACAGGCAAGCTCTCTTTGGGCCTACCAGACTATTCTAACACTTTCCAATTACATGTTCATGAATCTGATGGGTGTGCTCTTGTGGTCACAAAAGACCATGCGCATATTTCTCTGCCACCTTGGATACTGTAGCCAAGGCTTTAACTACCTGTGTACATTCAGTTGCAGCAACTGCTATATCACTACAATGTGCAGAAAGTATAATAATGGGACATGAAGTTGATGTGTATGTTCCACATGCTGTGGAGATAATATTGAACAAAACACGTACTCAACACCTCACAAATTCCAGGCTCATGCAGTATGAGATCTGTTTTTTTGCAGCACATGTTACACTTCACAAATTCACTATTTTGAACCCTGCCACCCTGTTACTTGTTCCCACTGATGATTTATTGAATAAATACAATGATTGCATTTTGTTAACTAAAGTACAAACGAAAGGTAGAATTGATATGACTGATACACCTGATGCAGATGCTGAAGGAGAATTGTGGGTGGATGGGTCCTGCCTGAGAACAGAGGATGGCTGTACATGTAGTAGGGTCCTGTTCTACTATCTAGTGAGAGACCCCATGTCCCATTTCTGCGCTACCCACCAAACATGACACTCCCAGATAGGCCCCACCAGTTAGGCCTTGATAGAAGTCCTAAGTTGTCCACTTTCCTTCCTCCCCTTCGCACGTACATGTAGGCCCAAGCCCACTTTCTTAGATGCACATGCATATAGGCCCAAACATACCACCATAGATACATACATATAGGCCCATAAAAGCCCAGTGCCTCTTGCTATTATTTTTTTAATAAAACAGATCTCGTAGGCTTCACTGATCTGACAGCAGAGACTTGTGCCATCCACCGCAACACTAGCCCCCCTTGGAAATTTCCACAGTTACTGCGTACGTGACATTCTGCTGGTACATCTGACTGTTTCACAAGCAATGGTTGCAATATTTTTACTTATGAAACTTTCCGCGCTTGCTTAACTGAAACTGGAATGACGGCAACGTGGCAAAGAAATAATATATAAAATATTAATTTCTGAGCATTTTACGGTAAAAGTTATCCTTTGTTTATGTATGTTTACTTTTTGCGGTCAAGAGCACTGACCACCTGCTAAAAGCCCCTAATTTCACCATGATACCACTTCTCAGTTCTACATAAAACTTTCCACAGTTACTGTAAGGGAGCAGTCAAGGGCCCACGTCAGGACCCACGTCAGACATGGGTAGAAGTTCTGCATTAAGCCATATAAAATAGCTGCACCCAGGGTGTGGCTCCGAACTCTTCAAACCACTGCCTACTTGCATGGTGAGGGTTCCCGATCGATCGTCATCCTGACTGGGCCTAGAACTTCTACTTCCAAGGTGGTAATGCTCTTATCTGATTATTTGCCTTTTGGCTTTGTCAGCCTATCTGATTATTTGCCTTTTGGCTTTGTCAGCCTATCTGATTATTTGCCTTTTGGCTTTGTCAGCCTATCTAATTTAGCTCATCCAAGCCCAAGCCATTGCATTTATCTTAGCTTAAACTGCGTAGTCTTGAATGGTGTTGCTTTCTTAAGAAAAGATTTGCCTTCTAGGCACTATCCTATTCATCACCTTTAAATTCAGGGTTGCCCCTTGGGCAGCTGCTCATAGAATGATATATAGATATACATTTATGCTTCGTTTGAACATTTGATTTATAACATTGTCGATGCATTTATTTTTTCATCCTGCTCATGTATTGATGGGCAACATTTAAAGTGAACTGTTTCCTGTGGTTTTGAATTGCTTAATAAAAGTGCTACTGTATTTTACATCGTTGTTCCTTCCTTTCAAGTGAACGAGCGGAGTGCGAGTCAGGCTCTCAGGAGCTGGTAAGCAGAAGGGTGTGGCCATCCATTTACCCTCAAACATACATCAGCAGCTTATGCAATTGTAACAACACTGTAGTTGAGTCATGCCATTAGGGCAACGGCAGAAGAGCAGATGAGCTGGTCAATGAATGGGTCATTTGTTCAAGGGTGCTGGATGAACGAGACAAAAGAAAAGTACATGTTACCAGAGAGAATGGTTTACTCCATGTGTCAGACCATGCATGGCCCGGCCCACATATGCCGGAATGCCATAGTGAATTGCATGAAAAAATTCTGGGTGAACAAGAACATAAGAAAAATAGCACAGGAAATATGTCAAACATGTATGGTATGTGCACAGCACAATGTGAATTAGACTGCTCTAATACCCAAGGGCCATTTTGAGAAGGCAACAATGCCATTTGAAGCCCTGCAAATAGACTATGTGGAAATGCCACCTACCAACAAGTATAGGTACATCCTGGTGGTGGTATGTATATACTCAAAATAGCCAGTAAAAAAACAAATGATGCTATCTCCACAGCCAAGTGATTAATCAAAGAGTTGATCCCACAGTGTGGTGTCCAGAGAACAATATGGTCAGACAATGGCAGCCACTTCTGCAATGAAATAATAAAGCTGACATGCAAAGCTCTGGGAATACAACAGAAGCTGCACGGTGCCCATCATCCAGAGGCCGCGGGTGTGATTGAGAGACACAATGGCGCACTAAAGAATAAGATAGCAAAAGTGTGTGCTGTCACAAAACTGACCTGGATGGATACCTTACGAATTCTCTAATGAGCATGAGGAGCACACCAGATGCCAAGACAAACTCAGTGCACATGAAATTGTCACTAGGCTGCCAATGGTTGTGTAGGGAGTGCCAGATAATAATGACCAACGAATTGATGAATTATTACTGCATGTCACTTAAACATACTCTTGCAGGTCGAGGGACACAAGTATAAGCCAGGAGATTGGGTACTAATAAAGTCATTTCAGAGGTCTACCTGCCTTCAAGCTCCCTGGAAGGATCCAGAGCAGGTCCTGCTCATGACACAGACGGTGGTGAAGTGCACCAACTACAAATCCTGGATCCAAGCCGGCAACATCAAGAGGGCACCGCCTGAGGCAGCACCTAGCAAAGACCCAGGTCAGCAGCATATGCCAACCATTTTCAAATAAAAAATAAAAAAACACAACGCAATAGGGAGTATTTGTATTAGAGGCAATGGTACATATCAGGTGGTCCATAAGGTAAATTGCAATATGACATTCGATATGACAACTGATAAAGATAAAATTCCACTTTATATAGGTGACTCAATTTTTTTTATTTGTGGAGAAAAAGCTTATACTTGGCTTCAATCAATCAGGCGTTTGTTAAGCGCGACTACTCACCCGTAAGGGTCTCAAGGTGCTGGGGGTAGGGGGGAGGTGCAGGTTCCAGTCCATCAAGGAGGGGGTCTGTCGAAGAGCCAGGTTTTGAGGTTTCTTGCAAAGATGGGAAGCAATGTTGTCTGTCGGAGGTGGAGCGGAAGGGCGTTCCAGGCTCTGGCCCCAAGGAAGGAGAAGGAGCGACCTCCTGATCTGGTCTTTCTGGTGCGGGGGACCACGGCGTAGGAGAGCTGGGCTGATCGTAGAGTCCTTTGGGGTGCGTGGAAATTGAGTAGGCTGTTCAGGTTTGCTAGTCCGGTGTCGTGGAGGTCCTTGTATGCATGGGGGAGCATCTTGAAGGTGACTCTGGCCTCGATGGGGAGCCAGTGGAGTGTGCGCGGGTGCTGGGAGATGTGGCAGTGTCTTGGCAGGTTGAGGACCAATCTTACGGCGGCGTTCTGATGTTCTGTAGCTTGCGGGTGAGGTTTTTGTTTATTCCAGCGTAGAGTGCATTGCGGTAGTCGAGTCTGCTGGTGACCAGGGCGTGAGTGACGTCTTTCTGTGTTCGAGGGAGATCCATTTGAAGGTCTTACGTAGGAGGCGGAGCGTGTGGAAGCAGGAGGATGAGACGGAGTTGATCTGGCGGTCCATTTTGAGCTCAAAGTCCAGGATGATTCTCAGGTTGCGTGCGTGGTCCGTGGGGGTGGGCAGGTTTCCGAGGGCGGGGGCTACCAGGTGTCATTCCAGGCGTCGGGGTTTGGGCCCATGATGAGTACTTCTGTCTTGTTGGTGTTTAGTTGTAGACAGCTGTTTTTCATCCATTTGGTGACGGCTTCCATGCCTTCTCGAAAGTTGTGTCTGGCGGTGTTGGGTTCGTTGGATATGGAGAGGATGAGTTGGGTGTCGTCTGCATATGACACGATGTTGAGTCCGTAGGTTCTGACGATGGGGGCGAGTGGAGCCATGTAGATGTTGAAGAGCATAGGGCTGAGGGAGGATCCCTTAGGGACTCCGCCGGTGGTTGGTGTAGGGTCCGAGAGGAAGGGGGGGAGTCTGACCCGCAGCGTTCTGAAGGAGAGGAAGGAGCGGATCCATTCGAGGGCCTTGTCCTGGATCCCTGCATCGAGGAGTCTGCGTATTAGGGTGTGGTGAGAGACTGGGTCGAACGCCGCTGAGAGGTTGAGGTGGATGAGGGCTCCTTTGTCCAGTAGGGTGTGGATGTCATCTGTTGCGGCGAGGAGGGCGGTTTCCATACTGTGGTTTTTTCTGAAGCCATATTGGGAGGAGTAGAGGATGTTGTGCTCTTCGATGAATGTGGCGAGTTGGCTGTTGATGGCTTTCTAGATGACTTTCACTGGGAACGGGAGCAGGGAGATGGGTCTGTAGTTTTTGAGGTCGGTGGGGACCACCGAGGGTTTCTTCAGGAGGGGGTTGACCTCAGTGTGTTTCCAGTCATCGGGGAATGAGGCGGTCACCAGGGAGCAGTTGATGGTGTGGCGGAGTATGGGTGCGATGGTGTCGGCGGTTCTGTTGAAGATGTGGTGGGGCAGGGGTCCGTGGGGGCCCCGGAGTAGATTGACTACATTGTCTTCAGTGTGTCTTCAGTGGTGAGGGCTGTCCAGTTGTCAATCACTGGCTTCAGAGTATTGGGGGTGGCTGGCGGGGTTCAGTGTGTTGGTTGTCTTCGTCGAAGTTGTTGTAGATGCTCTTGATTTTGTGGTGAAAGAAGGTGCTGAGTTTGTCGCAGAGGTCTTGTGAGGGAGGAATGTCCATCGATTCACTGGTGGGTTGGGCGAACTCCTTGATGATGTTGAAGAGTTCTTTGCTGTTGTGTACATGTGTGGAGATTCTGTCTTCAATTGCTTTTTTTCTTGTTTTTCTGATGAGTTGGTGGTGGGCATTGGTAGCAGCTCTGAAGTAATTGTGTGCTTCTGTGGATTTGGTGTTCCTCCAGGCCTTTTCGAGGCAGCGGCAAGTGCGTCTGGACTCTCGAAGTTCGGTGGTAAACCATCTGGCTTTCTTGGCGTGGGTGTTGTTGTTTTTCTTGAGGGGGGCTATGGTGTTGGCGCTGTCGGAGATCCATCTGTGCAGGGTTCGGGCTGCGGTGTTGGGGTCGTCGTTTCCCGCGATGGTTGGGGTGGAGTTGCTGTGTGAAGAGGTGAGCTGGTCGTCGGTGATTCTGGTCTAGTTTCTTCATGGGAGCAGGTGCTGGTGTCTGTGGATGGTGGGTGTTCTGAAGGTGAAGTGGACGCATCAGTGGTCAGTCCACGGGAGTTCGGTGGTGTGGCTGAAGGTGATGGAATTTCCTGTTGTGAAGAGGGGGTCGAGGGTGTGTCCTGCTGAGTGCATTGGTTCGTTCACGATTTGGCAGAGTCCAATGTTGTGGAGGTTGTCCAGGTGGGATGTGGTTTTGGGGTCCAGTTGGTTGTCGAGGTGGAAGTTGAGATCTTCCAACAGATTGGAGTGGTTGTTGTCACCTGGGTTTTGTATTACCTGCTATAGCAATAAAAGACATAAATGATGTATAAAAGGATCTACAAAGGCATGCCGCGCTTAAGGGTAAAAGATGTGTGGATCAAAGAGATACAGCCTTGGAAATAGCAGGTGATCTACTCAAACGGATAGTACCATGGGCTGGTCCAGGTATTAACTCCATGAATATATGCAGATTATCCTGACTACTAGAGGCCACCATAAATGAAACAGCAGGCATACTAGAAAATATTTGAGTAGAACTTCAGGCTGTGAATTTAGTTTCCTTACAAAATAGAATTGTTCTTGACATGATGCTGGCAGAGAAGGGAGGTGTCTGTAGAAATATATGCGTGTCCTGTTGCAACTATATACCAGACTCCTCTGCTACCATTAGGAAAGGAATAAAATGACTACATAACATAGGTACAGAGACACATAGGGATTCCGGCACATGGGATATAGGAGGTTCACAATGGGGTTTCTTTAGCGCATGGGGTAGGAAAATAGGAATTGTGTTCATAACAATATTCCTATTAATAATAGGCTGTGGTCTATTAATTAATTGCCTGCGCATATGTTGTCAACTATTGGGACAACTGACAAAATGCCCAGCAATGGTATCAAGACATACAGAGTGAATACTGATGCAAACAAAAACTGCTGAATTTATGCAGATAGATATTTCTGACAATGAAAGGAATATACAATATAACTGACATGTCCTTATGATAAAATTATTTTAAACTAAGGTTCAAAGGGTCGTCTGTGAAAGATAAAACAAAAATGTATTAGCTCCTGTGGTGAATGGATAAATTATAGTGAACCATAGTTTTGCATTAATTTCTGTGTAAAACCTGCTTAGAAATAATATGTGTTCACTCACCAGGCACAGCTCTATGTTACACAAATAGTTAAAATAAACTGTCTGAAATTCAGCAAGAAACAAATGAATTGAAAATGTAATGTGTACATGTAAAGGCAGTTGCCAGTCCTTGCTCAGTTCTGAAAAATGTCTCTCTAACCTTCGCAGGTTTACAAAAAAGCCAGTTCAGCATGTTGATTCTTAGAAATAGCTCTCTAATCTGAGCATGTCAACTGAAGTCATTTTTCAAAGAATAAACTGCTTGTTCATGGCAAATATCATGTGAGGAAACTGTGCATAAGAAGCAGAAAGAACGAGCATCTGCTGACTAGATCAAACAATGCTTGTTTGACAAAAAAAAGATAACAGGCTTGGCAGGAGACAGGAGCGTAGAAAATTGGCTAATGTTAGCACGATCATGTGCGTCACTGCGATCGTGTGTAAAGCAAATGTATACCTGGACATATTCAAGAAATGCTCACGCCATGGTGCTGATGCTAATAATTAACATGCCTGAAGGCTTCACAATTGTATATAAAGGCTGATTCTTTACTCTGTAATCAGATCAATCTGCAGTCTTCACTGCGAGCTGTCTCAGCTGCAGTTCTTTGGCAAATAAATGCTTGCCACTCTACGAGCTCTTGTGTGTGTTCGTCCTTTGTTTTAACTTTTCCGATATTTTGTTTTCACACACTGGAGCTGTGGTAGAACACTCAGAGGACTACCTGCTACTGTGAACTGCTCTGCACTGTGCAAGACGGCTGCTGTGCCTGGAAGAACTGTTTGCTGTCTGGCATCTACCTTAAACCTTCAGATAACAGACTTACTGTTGAGCCCTGTATTTCCACCTGCACCAAGGACAACCAGAGTGACTTTAAGGGCTAGTTTTCTGGTCTCATGTTCAGAGCCACAGGGACACAAAAAGCTCCCACAATCTCAAAACTGAGGAATTAAAACAATTTTGGCCAAAAACTGGTCTGAAATTCAGAAGGAGACCCATACCAACCTGCTCAAATATCCATCCTCGGTGCATCGCCTGTTGGATTCACTTTACAGCTTTTCACGCTACGTTCTGGCCAAGCAACAGCCACAGTCCCTTGCAGGAAGAATCACAAGAAGTCTCTAAATTAACCTGTCTTTACCCCTGGGTAGCTTGGCACAAAAAGCAGTCAGGCTTATCTTAGAGGTAATGCGTAAAGTATTTATGCAGCACACAAAGAATTAAAGTGAAAACACAACACAAGAAAATTCTGAAACCAATTTAGAAACACAGAGTACATTTCAATCAATTATTTGACAGCAAACCAACAAAATCCACTCAGTAGAACCAGTGTTATGAATTTTTAAGTGTTTTTAGTCAAAACTAGCGCCTAAAGGGTCAAATCTCCAACTGCAGACATCTAGTTGCACGAAACTGGGTCAAAGTTGAAAAATATGACCAACCGTGATGGAGCGCAGTACGGATACAAGGCCTGGTCAGCGCTTATCTTCAGACAGCAGGACAAGGGTGCAGGAGGTGTCCGAGGAGAGAGCATATTCTTCAAATGGCCTTGGGTCATATATTGGAGGCTCGGAACTCACTCAGGCTGAGTCCAGGTGTGAGTTCAAGATGTCCTTTTTGTTTCCCTGTGGCTCCTAACACGAGGCCAGCAAAATAGCCCATAGAGTCACTCTGGTAGTTCTTGGTGCAGGTGGAAATGCAGGGCTCAACAGCAGGGCTGTCCTCTGAGGGTTTAAGGTAGGTGCCAGACAGCAAAGTAGTCCTCGCAGGCACAGCTGCAGTCTTGCAGAGTGCACAGCAGTTCACAGTAGCAGGTAGTCTTCTGAGAATCCTATCGCAGCTACAGGGGTCAACTGAAAAGTTGATGTCTGAGGTCCTAGGTTTATTCCCTGTGGCCTGTGAATGCGGTCGCAAAACATTTGCATTCACCACCAACTTCAAGTTAATGGTAACCCATTCACAAATGGGAAGAGGATTCCAAGGGCCCCCTTCCCTTTTGGGAAGGGTGGCAAAAAACGTGTCTTAAGAGCAGGCAGTGGTCCGTAGGACCACTGCCTGTTCTTAAAAAAATGAAAAGAAAACTTCATATTTCTTTTTTAAATGCAGCTCATTTTTCTTTAAGGAAAACAGGCTGCATTTAAAAAAAAATGATTGCTTTATTGAAAAGCAATAGCAGACAAACTTAATATTAATATTAATGAGGTAGTTCAACATGTGACCCCTTAGGAATCGCTAAATGAAAATCATGGAGTTTCATACATTTGGAATAGCGATTACCTAAATGCAATTAGCAGGAAATTGCAATTAGTTAATAGCTATTCAAAAGGTTGATACATGTGGCCCATGGATCCTAACGGTTAGGGATAATGCCTGATCTTTCTTAAAGAGAGATTTTGACAGATGATTAAACGCCACATTTAAGCATTTTTGGAAGAATTCAATAAATATGTCAGGACTTCAATCTGGTTTCTGATTTCTAAATATAAATAATTAGAGAAAATATTTGCCTCATTTGCTTATGGTCAGAAGATTGATGCTAAAACAGCTACGAAAAACTAAAATTAGCAACTTGTTATGGTGGTTTTATATTCCTTGCTGAGAAAAATATCACAATGCATTGTCCTCCAGCAGCTTAGTACTACAATGACAATACTACTGCCTAAAATAACTAATTGGGTATCTATTGAAGAACAGTTAATGGGGGCTCTTATTTAGTAAGCATAGTTTGATCTCTAGAGTGTCATTTTGATAGACCATGGTCTCAATTCTTTACATATGATATGACAACGTATGAGGAAATTAGCAAAAAAGAGTGCACACAATTTAGATGTTTGTAAATATACATTATTATGAAGCACACTGAGTGCAAATATTACTTTACTAGAAAAGGAGGAAATTTTCTTGAAATAACTTTATTCAATAGTTAGCAAATGGAAAAAAAAAAAAAATGTGGATTCATGGTATGGTTCAGTTAACATCCATGGACAAGGTAATTTCTAATTGTACTTGATGTATTTGAAAATGTATAACTATTTGTGGAGACATGTTCCTTTTATGCTGAAGACTTCAAATGTGTGTATTTGTTGCTTTGTTTCCCTAATTCTGTGTTCTTAGCTTCATTCAATAATTTATACAGAGTAATTTAATTTATATATGATTAATTTCTCTTTTCAAAATCCAAAATGGATCTCATTTTTATCAATTCTATGTTTGTTTTAATTTATTGTGAGTCATTTGAGAACTTATTATCAACAATTAACTAAAAATATGTTCTTATTCTAAGACAAATAAGGAGACATAAACCATATTCAGAACATATCACTCACAACAATCTTCACCCTAATAAATAGCCTTATCACGCTTAGGCTGATTATACATGGCAAATAGGAGGAACTGGAGGGGGTTTGGTCAATGGACAGTAGTGTCAATGGTGAGTGCAGTAATAATCATGATAAATGAGCAGGATGCAATCTGTCGTAGGCCATCTTTAGAAATAGGGTACATCTGCATTACAGTTTGTTTGGCTGGGATTAGACACTTGGACAAGGGAACTATCTTTGAAACTCTGTACCACAAGTATATTGACTATGGGCCTGATTTCAATGTTGGTCGGAGTTGTCTCCAACTGACACCGTTTTGGTGTGTGAACCACCCGACCATAGGTCAGTGGTTCCGCACACCTCATTACGATGCGACCATACATGGTGCAGTCGCAAACTCTCATTCCTCTATTGAAGCATGGGCGGCGTACGGAAACCGCCCGCTGCACAAACTCCCATTGGGAAATGGGAGTTTGTGGAAATCTCTGCACCGTATGGCAAGCACCTCATGGCTTCAAGCCTTGCTCAGCCGTAATTTAAGGGATAACAACTCCCCTCTGGTTCCGACGGTCTCACAGAGCCCATTGGAAGAGGAGCTTAATCCCCTTGTGGTTTTCTCTCTGACCGCCGTAATCAAAATACAGCGGTCGGGGAGACAGCTTAGGATGTTGGGCGGAGAACCTCTGACCATAGGTCAGAGGCTCTCCTGCCTGACATCCAAATCGGGCCCTATATGTTTTGATATGATCATGTTTGAAAGCTACGTGACAACCTGAGTTGGAAATGTTTGAGGCACATTATTTGTCACTGGAGTCCCTCCACGCACCATGGTATTCACACACCACTATTACACGTCCTGTTGCTACATTGCACAGGTGGTATCACTCTAGACACCTGGAACCTCTCCATTGTATCCTAACATTGGCCTAATCCCCCTCCTACACCATATTTCTTCCTGTACTTGACAGAAATTCTTCCTCTTTCACCACATACACTGTGGCTTATGAAACCTATACTTCTAAATCTCTAGCCTCTTCAACATCCTCTACCATTTTCTGAAACTGCCCTATCACACCTGACCTGTAAGAACAAATGTAAACAAATAATTTTCTACCAATACGCCTTCCACTCTTCCCCCCATATCATCCTCTCCACTGGTCACTGGTTCTGTTGTAAAATTGTTTGCATTTCTCTCTTCACCTCAAAATCTAAGACCTCAGTAGGCTTTAGCAAATGCCAGACAAATTTGCTAGTTACAAGCACCAACTGGAATTTACTAAACCCTTTGAAAAGGACTTTGGTGTCTCTCATTACTAGATCCACACCGGTAAAATCAAAAAAATGGAAATATGAGGAACTAAAGCATGCTACAGCCCTTCTGTTCCCACAGTCCAATCACTGTATCACTTATACCACCTCACTAAGGGGGTGGCATGGTCACTTCCTGCACGAGGATGCTCTAGTGAGTTGTACAATGCTGTGTCACACCATTCTTATCATATTATGCATCTTTGTGTTACTGTTGGAAGATTCATTACTTCTTCTGAGAAGAGCAATATGCAGTTGTGGTTGGAGGAACTACTGCTGGAAGCATTCTTCCTGATGAATCTAAAATCCTAGGACTTAGAAGAGCCCTTCTCTGTGAATCTTGAAAAACAGGCCAAGAATGAGCTATTCCGCATAGTGTTAAGGACCCGCCCCTGATGTAGAGTATCTTAATAACATAGACTAGTTTAGTTTCAAAGTACAGGATAATCTATTGCCCACTCTATTAAAAACAACTGTAAGACTGTCTGTAATTGGTAATCTATACATATCAGTCATGCCAAGACTTACATAATGACAGAAAGACCTCCAAAAATACCACTTGCTTAACAATCACAAAGCTCAGATTAGTCGTGGGTTCCAGGTATGTACATGCACACATTAACTCACTTAAATCTTGAAATCATCAGTGGCAGGTAAATAAACATGTACCTGGTGTAGTTGCCCAATCTGCCCAGTACACACATGTGGTAATGCAAAGGTTAGCAAATCTCCTCTTTCACTACGTTTGTTCGACATGTAATTGAGATTGTGCAGTGCTTACCATATTTAACAGGAACAGCAGAACACAGGCTTGTGCAGATGTGCAATGATTCAGAGCAGATGGAAGATATGAAATTGCCACTTCCTCTCAGACAAGAATGCAGCTCTGTTGGCTTGGTTATGTTTACCACTAACGTTCTAGGATGCATGTTGCAAATTACTGTATACAATTCGGCTGCCAAAGGAAGCATGTGTTGACAAAACTGCAGTGAAAGTTCACGCTTCTGATCTCATGTAGGTTGGGCTGCTTGGGCATGAAAGTTGGTGGACAAAGCCTGGTAGGAGTTCTGTTGTGAGCAACCTGACAGAGCCCATTCCTGGACCAATGCGTGGGTGATTACCCTGAGTATTACAACATTGACTCATGCATATGTCTAGACATGGTTCTTGTCCAGGCTTCGGGAGGTAACTAACTTTTACTGTAAGTAATATTAACAATGCAAACATTTACAACGCATGCCTTTACAATGCAGTTTTTACATTGCAACATCCATTACAATGCATGATTTTACATCACATGCCATCACAATGCAGTTTTAGAAACTACATTTACAACGCATTCCATTACAACGCATACCATTACAACGCATACCATTGCAACGCATATTACTTTTAAGGCAACAGTAGGGTAAGTGTTGGATAGTGTAGGGGTAAAAATTACTATTCCCACTCCAGTGAGTGCAACAGTAGGGTAAGTGTTGGATAGTATAGAGGTAAAAATTACTATTCCCACTCCAGTGAGTGCAACAGTAGGGTAAGTGTTGGATAGTGTAGGGGTAAAAATTACTATTCCCCATTACTTACCTTATATTGCGTTGTAATGGCATGCGTTGTAGTGGCATGCGTTGTAATGACATGCGTTGTAGTGACATGCGATGTAATGGCTGCATTGTAATGGCATGCGATGTAAAGGATGTTGCGTTGTAATGACTGCGTTGTTAAAGTAGTGCAAAGTAATGACTGCGTTGTAAAGGTTGTTTCCCCTACTTTCACCATCCAAATAAGCAATTAGCAGGTTTCACAAGTGCTTCCAAAGCCCCTGACAGAGCCCATCGTTCAATAATTATGCAGCTAGAAGTCGATGGGCACTGACAAAGATGGGAGTCTGTTTTGCCTCTGTATGTTTCCGATTGTTTTCAATGTATGCCGCCAAAGGCATGAAGGGCATGCATTTAAAGCAGAGAATCCTGTTTTTGAGGAAACCATGAGAGAAGCAGAAAACTATCTCTGGGTGTTAAGCAGCAAAGAAAGAGCCTTCCATTGTGGTGGGGTATGGATTCTGGGGAATTGCGATTGGTTTCTTATACTTTCTGACTTGCAGTTTTCTCTTCTAATCCTCGTGGCTATTAAAGTTTGTGATTGCTTTTTAATGCTCTTTTGTTTGAGGAAAGAATTTATATAACACAGTGTTCACCTCCAGTTTCAACTCAGAATTATCTGCCTGTGGAGTTAAAACATGACTCCAATCTCCAAATAGGAAAAGGCAGAAGACATGACTGTTGCATTCTATACTGTACCAGAAGACCAAATGTTAATAGATTAAGAACTTTATAAAAGAGGCCTGAGATCTTCTTTGAGGATGAATGCATTGTGCTTAATAATATCCTCTTAGATAGATAAAGTGTATTATGTTTCTAATCAGGCATTTGAGGCTGTCTCTGGCCATATATTGTTTATGCTACCATACCAGTGCCCTTGTATATAATTTTTGTGTGCGCATAACATGACCTAGAACATGACATATGATACTGGTGTCTGTGCATACTCAAGATTGACACTGTACTTTGTGAAACTTGTTTCTGTGCATTCTTTGACAGTGTAGGTCAAAGAAGTATGCAGTTCCTAAATGGACAGGAGGGGGTCGGGAATAGTCTGAAGTACCAGATTGGGAACATTTAATTTCCTCTTAAGCCTAAACATATTCATACCATTTATCATGACCTTTTGTCACCTAGTTTTGAAACTGCCATTTATCTGTTGACATCTTAAAAAAAACCTCTAAAAGTATTCTTGTCAACATTAAAGTTGTACAATTTTACACAACAGGGCACAACTTGTCTTAAAAAGAAAATTTTAAAGCCATTCAGGCCAGTCAAAGAAAGCTGAACCGCCTCTTACCATGTGATTGTGTCATCTAAAAAACATTTGTCATCTTCAGTAAATTCTGGAATAGGCAAGGTTCTAAAAAAAAAAATGTTCATTATGCAATCTTGTTTTTTTTGTTGGAGCCCTATATAAAATTTTTGAACTATTTAATAAATCATGTGTCTTGATGAGTGAATTTAGCCTGCTTTATCTTAAATTTTACTTATAAATGAAATGCTTTCTATCTAATTTAAACTACAGGGAAGCAATTTTTCTTAGCTTGTGCTAAGCTCTTTCTTATTATAGTTTAGAAGAGCATATTAATTCCTGTTCCACTT
Organism: Calotriton arnoldi; assembly: GCA_963921515.1. Classification (NCBI taxonomy): domain Eukaryota; kingdom Metazoa; phylum Chordata; class Amphibia; order Caudata; family Salamandridae; genus Calotriton; species Calotriton arnoldi. The sequence goes on from CAWUFW010013235.1 coordinate 304,976, forward strand.
CATTTTGGGCACTCAAGTAATCTCGCAATATTTGTCTCTCAGATTTTCAGTTTCATAAAATTGTTTATGCAGATAATTCTCTCACCACCACTTTGATTTCGTCCCACAAGATGTGTACATCGTCAACTGAACCATCCCTAATATCTGACCCCAGGAGGGAAACTTGCTTCTTAAAAGATCAACGTGCCAACTGCGCACATCTAGTTGCACAAGACCGGGTGAAAGTAAAAAAATATGACCAACCGCAGTAGGGTACTTTGAATTGTATGGAAATTCCTGGCTTCCGTGGCTCCAGGCTGGCTGCAGTGACAATGTGAGGTTGTTAGGCCCTTTGTGTGAAGGCAGGGCACACCCTATTCAGTTGCAAGTGGGGCTGTGCTCAGCTCTGCCCCCTATCCTGACAGCAGATGTCCCCCTAAGGCACACCTTACCCTATATTGTGTGACTGTCTGGGAGGAATTCACACAGTCTAACTGTCAGCAAAACTTAGTCATGTGACTCAAGACAGGCTGAAGGCACAAAGGGCTAAGGACAAAAAAATGCTAACTTTCTAAAAGTCAACCAACAAGTGGGGTTAGGCCCAAAGGACCAGGGTCAGGTAGGGCCATATAACTCATTAAAAGGGGGGGGGGGGACCTGACACCTGCTTAACTTCTGTGCTGTCTCTTTATAGCAACGGTCAAACAACAACTATTTTAGTTTGATCTGGTTATTGATTTACCCTTATCATTCATTAGTATTTTATGCTTTTTTTCACAGTAATTCAAATATATGAAAAGAATAACACTTGTTCATTCCAAAGACGTGAACAATTTACAAAAACATTCAAAGATTCAACAATATTCATAAACAACAAACATTAAAACATGTGACATCACTACATAAAACAAATGGCTAACATTACAATGCACCATATCATATTTCTGAACAAAGCAAAACCTTGAGGCTACCACTCAGTCTGCCTCAAAGGAATGCTAAACACTGGGAACAATTACTACAAACAGGGGAAATACTTTTCATTTCCCTCTAATTAAATTAATGTTAATTCACAGCTCCTCGGTGTTGCTAAATGGTAAATGTAGGAGAGTAGGAACTGCCTCTTATGTTGACCCCACTTTTTTTCTGATGTTTACACTGGTTTCTGGCTATAGTCTGGCTGGGTCCCTGCTAATCAGGGCCCCAGCCTCTCTGTTCTCGCTAAACGACTTGGAGTGCACTCTAGGTGCACTAGTGATTGGACACTGTGGTACCTTATGAGTCCCTAGTATATGGTACCTTAGGTACCAAGGGCATAGGTACTTCACAGGCCTACCAGGGGCTGAAGCATGTATTATGCCACCCCTGGGAAGCAGACTAAATCTGACACCACAGGCCTGCTACTGCAGCCTGGGTGAGGAAGTGCTAGCACCCCTCACTGAGATATAGGTCCCCTATATCTCTCCTGCACACACATTGAGACTTATCAGTCACCCCTAAAGCAGGCCCTATCGATCCTGAGGGCAGGGTGCTTAGTTTCCATGTGAGGGGGTGCCTCTGCCTGAGCAGGGCCCCTCTGCAGCTCTCAGAGTCCATTCTCTGGGGCTGTTTGTGGATGCGGTTAAACCATATACTTTTAAGTGCATTATATCCTCGCGGTAAAATGCTAACTTTGGAATGGCTGCATCAAAACATGTCGTGTTTGGTGTCAAACATCTTGGAATACTACCCCCCCGCCAGTCCTGGTGGCGGGGTTAGCATTCCACCCTTCTAGAGGGATAGACATGTACCTACTGTGGAAACGCGGTAGAATCCTGCAGAGCCCTGGCATCACAAAATGGATGCCACCAGTCACAGACACTGGGCTGCCCTCCTGCTGATGACCAACACTCGCAGTGGAGGATGCCCAACAATAGATATCCTGTCCCAAGGGGGTGTGACCACCTCCCAGACAGGGTTTAGTGTATTGGGGCTGGGTGGGTGCACTCTTAGAGTGCTTTGAAGTCCTGCACTGGGGGAGCAGAAGGCTCCTCTGTGCATACCCCAGTTCAAACCGGCTCAGGGGCTACCTGCCCCTGCTCTGGTGCGAAACTGGACAAAGGGAAGTGGGTGTAGCCACCCACTCCCCTGACCCTCCCATAGGTAGGGTCATAGAGCTAGTACCTCCCTTTCTTTTAGTATAAGAGGGGGAACCTGTGCATTGCAACCTAGATACCCCTGGATGATGCTCTACAAGAAGAATCCCGGACCTTCGACATTCCACTACCTTTGGAAGACTGAAGAATCTCCCTTGGAGTCAAGGAGTGACTCCCCTGCTTGGCAGGCACCAAAAACTACAAACGACGGTCACAAACTATGCCGCTCCTGCCGGAGTCCGAAGTCCCTGCAGCCCAAGAAGTGGATTTCCTGACTTCTCAAAGACCATCGTGAGTCCCCAGCGAAGCTGAGGCCAGTGGACCCCAAAAGTGACGAGGAACCATGACCCCTGGGTACCATGCACTATTGTCAAGTGCAATCCCTTTACAACGTTCCACGAACTTGTGCTTTGGACTACGTGTGGTCCTAGCCTCCAGCAGGAATCCCTCCAAAGATCAGAGGCCTACCACATCCCGAGTGACCGTGGGCCCCTGTTGAGCAAATCCTTTTGAGGCATCTTTGCGATCCCTTGCCAGCCAGCTTGTGGGTCCCCAGAAGACTTTCCTACAGAACCAAAGAGCTCCCCTGGTTGCTCCAGGCCTGCCCTGACTTACCTTCGCTGGGTGAGTCCCTCAGACCTTGCTGGTCTGCGCCATTGACTTTTTTCACTTTCCCCGAGACTTGCTGTTACCAAGGCTTGTTGGCTCCAATCGAGTCGCCGACACCGCAGTAAGCTGCAAACATTGTGGGACACGCCGAATCCAGCTCCTGGTTGTCGTCGACGCCTCCTGGACCTCGTGGCTGAAGAGTCAAGGCAACTGCGAATGACCTGAACCTTGCGATGACGGTGGGCATCCATCTTCCTTGCCCCGAGTCACTGCCAAGTGACTTTGAACACTGTCCCCTCTGCTTTCAGGTCTTCCATCTTCTGAATCCTGGCTTGGATTCCTCCGGACACTTCTCCTGTCGCCGCAAGCAGCAAGTCTTCACTGGCTCCCATTGAAAACGACGCTGTGACCCGACACCAAAGAACACCTATGCACCCGGCTCCCCTGGGTGAGGTAACTTCAGCACTATGGTGCTCCTGTGGGTGTGGGCCCTAGAACTACTTACCCTGTAAGTGACTTGCTTGTAGCTACCCTAGAAATGCCCTAAAACTCTTACTTTCCAAGTGCGACTATCGCGCTGACTCGTACATGGTTCGCGTCTGTGTTAGACACACCGCATCTAACTCCCTTGCAATTCTATCTGTAACCGCGTCCTTCGACTCGTACAAGGACCGATCGGTGTGTTCGCCTCGAACACGCAAGGGACCTTTAACATTGAAATCTCAATCGCGTCTGTTCGCATAGACTCGCACCGGTGCCAGGACACCGCGTCCGTCCCCTGTGGGTCTCCTACAACTACCTGGGGTGGTTCTTGGGGGTCCCTCGATTCTAGATGCCCTAGACCTAGGTCTAGCCAAACCAAGATTGTGATATTCGATTGTGCTAAACTTATTTTGATAACATTTGACTTGTACATATGTTCCTGACTTCTAATCTCATAAAGAGAATAGTAGAGAGTGTTTATTAATAAATACATATATATTTGATATATATACCTGTGTGGTGTCTTTTCATTTGGTGATTCAAGAGATTGTGTGGTAAAACAAGCTGCTTTACATTCCTTCAAGACTTAGCCTGAAGGCTGCTCTCCACAGCTACCACTAGGATAGCTTTCTATAAAGGTTGTCTTAAACCTATCTACCATAAGAGTCGAATTGGACTGGTGCAAGGTGTCCACTTTAATTAGTGAACAGCATATACCAGGCCAACTTCTCACATTGGTGGGCAGCGTGTGGGATTCCAGCTTGCTATTGTTTTACCAGAAAATCTCTATTTGAATTACTAACTGAAAACCACTATAGGTACTTAAGGTACATATAAAGTCAAGCTTAGTATCAATAAGTTCTACTGAACTTAGAGCTGTGTGCCAAGGGATAGCACACCCTTTCTACAGCTCAAGCTAGTATCAGTAGGCCACAAACTAGTGTAGGTAGTACAACACTGCACAACACTAGAATGTCCTTAAAGGGTGGAACCAGTGGATCCACTCAGCCTCAGTATAAGGACATGGCTTTCTCTGACTTGAGAGCCATGTGTTTTGAAAGACACCTGAAGCTAGGACAGAGTCCCTCCACACTACACCTGATAGATCTGCTGACAGCAGATGATCTTAGATTGGCTCTAGGAGCTAATGGGTCTGAATCAGGGGTGGGTCAATTACAGTGTCTGGGTCAGATGATGAAAATCAGAATGACCAAGACTCTGTGATTGAAGGGCCAGGCTCCAAGGGGCCTGAAAAGGACAGAGGAATTCTCCCTAAGAGAGCTGACAGAGTGGAGGAGAGGCATAGGTCCACTTCCAGGGAATCTGACCACTCTTATCACTCTGGCAGAGAATTTGTCCACCAGAGGAACTCATACTTTCCCATAAGAGAGACCTCCTCTGAAAGAATGTGCAAACTGCTGCAGTATGAGTAAGCAAGAGTTGCCCTCAGAACCAAGCAGTTGGCACTGGATAGAGAAGCCCTGGAGATCCAGAGAGCTTCTAGAAGAGAGGGGTTAGAACCCCTTGGTGGCAGCAACAGTGTCCCTAGAGGCAGAGAATATATTCCAGACCATAGGAACCTGAGCAAGGTTGTTCCTCCCTACCAGAGTGGGGATGATATCCACAAGTGGATAACTGCTATGGAGAGGGCCTGTAGAGTACAGCAGGTCCCCCAAAAGCAGTGGGCAGCAATCTTGTGGCTCTCCTTTTCAGATAAAGGTAGAGACAAGCTCCTCACTGTTAGAGAAGAGGATGCTGATTGTTATGAGGTCCTGGAGAGTGCACTGATAGATGGGTTTAGCTTAACCACTGAGCAGTACAGGTTGAAGTTCAGAGACACCCAGAAGGCACAGACTCAGGACTGGACTGACTTTGTTGATTGTGCAAGCAAGGCTCTGGAGGGTTGGCTGGTTGGCAGTAGGGTTACTGATTTCAAGGGATTGTATAATCTAATAATGAGAGAACAGATCCTTAATAATTGCCAGAACCAGTTGTTGCATCAATACCTGGTGGACTCAGATCTGACCTCTCCCCAAGAATTGGGAAAGAAGGCAGACAAATGGGTCAGAACCAGGGTAAGGCAGAAACCCCAGAACCAAGGGAGTGACACCAAGAAGCAAGATCCTAAGGGCTCTGAGAAAGGTGGGGATAAGTCAAAAGACCAGAAGTCTTCACAAGGGCCCCAAAATCTGCATCTGGTGGGGAGTCACAATCCAACAAGGGAAAAGGCCAAAAGAAGCCCTGGTGCAAATTCTGTAAGCAGAAAGGGCACTGGACTTCTGATTGTAACAAGTCCAAAGACCAAACCACCACCACTCCTGCCCCTAAGGCAACTGTTCCCCTAGCTCAGCTACTGGTGGAGGTGGTACGCAGAATAAGGTTATAGTAGGGTTGACCCTGGGTTCTAAAGTGGACTCTGACCTAGTCAGAGTGCCCACTCAGGCAATGCTGATTTGTGATGGAGACCTTGATATGTCCTTCCTAGTAAGCCCCAGTAATCTGGGCAAATACAAACAGCAGCCTGTAATAAATGGCAAACAGGCTTTGGCATTTAGGGACACAGGTGCTAGTGTCACCATGGTGGCAGAGGATCTGGTGGACCCTGGACAGATCATCCTGGGCGAAATGTACCAGGTGACCAATGCAAGCAATGTCAGGACCAACCATAGTCTGGCAGTTGTGAATTTCTCCTGGGGAGGGGTAACTGGCCTCAAGAAGGTTGTAGTCAGTGCAGACCTCCCTGTAGAATGTCTATTGGGCAATGATCTAGAGACTTCAGCCTGGTCTGAAGTAGAGTTATGGACTCATGCTGAGATGTTGGGCATCCCTGCCGAGGTATTTGCTGTGACCAGGTCACAAGCAAGAATGCATAACACTGAACCAGCTCTGGATCCTGGAACAATGGACCAGATGCTTCCCAAGAGGAGGAGCAGTAGGGTAAAGGCAGTGCCTTCCCCTCTGCCTCAGATCACAGATTCACCTCCAGAGGGAGGTGAAGCAGATCCTGAAGAAGGAACTGCCCCAGAGGGACTTGAGCCTGATCAGGTTGAGTTCTTGGGGGCAGGGGCCCTTCTAGGGAAGATCTGAGGAAGGAGCAACAGTGCTGCCCCTCTCTTGAACCCCTCAGACAGCAGGCTGCTGCTGAGGCTGCTGGGAGTGCTAGTGGGTCCCATAAAGTTTATTGGGATGAGGGACTCCTATATTATGAGGGTAGAGACCCAGCCCCTGGAGCCACCAGGAGGTTGGTAATACCTCAGAAGTTTAGGGGGTTCCTCTTGACCCTAGAACATGACATCCCTTTAGCAGGACACTTGGGCCAAAACAAGACCTGGGACAGGCTTGTTCCACATATTCATTGGCCACATATGTCAGAGGACACAAAGGAGTTTTGTCGCTCCTGTGTCACATGCCAAGCCAGTGGTAAGGCAGGTGGCACCACAAAGGCCCCCTGATACCACTACCTGTGGTGGGGGTACCCTTTGAAAGGGTAGGGATTGACATTGTTGGTCCCCTTGACCCTCAAACTGCATCTGGGCACAGGTTTATCCTGGTGGTAGTGGATCATGCCACCAGGTACCCAGAAGCAATTCCCTGAGGACCACCACAGCCCCTGTGGTGGCAAGAGCCCTCATTGGAGTCTTCTCCAGAGTGGGTTTCCCAAAGGAGGTCATTTCTGACAGAGGTACCAAATTCATGTCAGGATATCTGAAAGCAATGTGGAAGGAGTGTGGTGTAACTTATAAGTTCACCACCCCTATCACCCACAATGCAATGGTTTAGTTGAACGCTTCAACAAAACCTTGAAAGGAATGATTAAAGGACTCCCAGAGAAGCTTAGGCGGAAATGGGACCTTCTTCTTCCTTGCCTGTTGTTTGCATACAGAGAGGTTCCACAGAAGGGGTTGGTTACAGCCCATTTGAGCTTCTGTTTGGGCATCCTGTGAGAGGTCCATTGTGTTTGGTAAAAGAGGGCTGGGAGTTACCTCTCAAGCCCCCAAACAAGATGTGATGGACTATGTACTTGGTCTCCGCTCCCGGATGGCTGAGTACATGAAAAAGGCAACCAAAACCTGGAGGCCAGCCAAGAATTACAAAAAGCTTGGCATGACCAAAGGCTGTACTGACTGTATACCAGCCAGGACAGAAAGTGTGGGTGTTGGAGCCTGTGGCCCCAGCAGCCCTCCAGGACAAGTGGAGTGGCCCCCATACAATAGTTGAACAGAAGGGAGAAGTCACCTATCTGGTGAATCTTGGAACTCCCAGGAGCCCCCTGAGGGTGCTCCATGTCAACAGATTAAAGCCATATGTTGACAGGGCTGACATGGGCTTGCTCATGGCAACTGATGAGGACCAGGAGGAGGAGAGTGACCCTCTCCCTGACCTGCTCTCTCAGAACCCTGATGATGGGTCAGTAAATGGTGTTGCTTTGGCAAGCAGCCTCATTGACCATCAGCAAACTGAGTGCAGACAAGTTCTGCAACAGTATAGACATATGTTTAGCCTGACCCCTAGTCAGACTTCCTGGTGCACCCATGAGGTGGACACTGGAGACAGTCTGCCTGTCAAGAATAAAATCTACAGGCAACCTGACCATGTCAGGGACTGTATCAGGACTGAAGTCCAGAAAATGTTGGAGCTAGGTGTAATTGAGCCTTCAGATAGCCCTTGGGCTAGCCCAGTAGTCCTGGTACCCAAGCCTCATACCCAGGGTGGTAAGAAAGAAATGAGGTTTTGTGTAGACTACAGAGGCTTCAATGCAGTCACTAGGACTGATGCCTATCCCATACCAAGGGCAGATGAGCTGATTGATACTTTGGCCTCAGCCAAGTATCTAAGCACGTTTGACCTAACAGCTGGCTACTGGCAGATCAGATTAGCTGATGATGCAAAAGCCAAAACAGCATTTTCGACCCCTGGTGGGCACAATCACTTTGTGGTGATGCCCTTTGGATTGAAAAATGCACCTGCCACTTTTCAGAGGTTGGTGAATAAAGTTCTGACAGGGATGGAAACTTTTTGCTCAGCTTATCTAGATGATATTGCTGTCTTTAGTTCCTCCTGGCAGGATCACCTGGTCCACCTCAGGAATGTTTTGGAGGCTCTGCAGAAAGCAGGCCTCACTATCAAGGCCACTAAGTGCCAGATAGGGCAGAGTCAGGTTGTGTACCTGGGCCACCTTGTAGGTGGAGGCCAGGTTCAGCCTTTACAGAGCAAAATCCAAACCATAATGGAATGGGTTGCTCCCACCACCCAGACACAGGTGAGAGCCTTCTTAGGCCTGACTGGGTACTATAGGAGGTTTTTCAAGGGATATGGATCTATAGTGACCCTCTTGAATGATCTGACCTCAAAGAAAATGCCAAAAAGGTTCAGTGGACAGCTAGCTGTCAGAAGGCATTTGAAGACCTAAAGCAGGCCATGTGCACTGCCCCCATCTTACAGAGTCCAGACTACACCAAAAAGTTCATTGTCCAAACAGATGCTTCTGAGCTGGGTGTGGGAGCTGTACTGTCTCAACTGAATGATGAAGGTCAAGACCAGCCAGTAGCTTTTATTAGCAGAAGGCTGACCCCTAGAGAGAAACGTTGGTCAGCTATAGAGAGGGAGGCCTTTGCTGTGGTGTGGGCCCTGAAGAAGCTGAGGCCATACTTGTTTGGCACTCACTTCATAGTTCAGACTGACCACAAGCCCCTCCTATGGCTTAAACAGATGAAAGGTGAAACCCAAAACTTTTGAGGTGGTCCATTTCCCTACAGGGGATGGACTATACAGTGGAACATAGACCTGGGACCCAACATGCCAATGCAGATGGACTCTCAAGGTATTTCCACTTTGAACACGAAGACTCAACTGGTCAAGGTTAGTTTAGTGTCTCTGCGTTTGGGGGGTTGTGTAGGAGAGTAGGATCTGCCTCTTATGTTGCCCCCACTTTTTTTCTGATGTTTACACTGGTTTCTGGCTATAGTCTGGCTGGGTCCCTGCTAATCAGGGCCCCAGCCTCTCTGTTCTCTCTAAACGACTTGGAGTGCACTCTAGGTGCACTAGTGATTGGACACTGTGGTACCTTATGAGTCCCTAGTATATGGTACCTTAGGTACCAAGGGCATAGGTACTTCACAGGCCTACCAGGGGCTGAAGCATGTATTATGCCACCCCTGGGAAGCAGACTAAATCTGACACCACAGGCCTGCTACTGCAGCCTGGGTGAGGAAGTGCTAGCACTCCTCACTGAGATATAGGTCCCCTATATCTCTCCTGCACACACATTGAGACTTATCAGTCACCCCTAAAGCAGGCCCTATCGATCCTGAGGGCAGGGTGCTTAGTTTCCATGTGAGGGGGTGCCTCTGCCTGAGCAGGGCCCCTCTGCAGCTCTCAGAGTCCATTCTCTGGGGCTGTTTGTGGATGCGGTTAAACCATATACTTTTAAGTGCATTATATCCTCGCGGTAAAATGCTAACTTTGGAATGGCTGCATCAAAACATGTCGTGTTTGCTGTCAAACATCTTGGAATACTACCCCCCCGCCAGTTCCTGGCGGCGGGGGTAGCATTCCACCCTTCTAGAGGGATAGACATGTACCTACTGTGGAAACGCGGTAGAATCCTGCAGAGCCTTGGCATCACATAATGGATGCCACCAGTCACAGACACTGGGCTGCCCTCCTGCTGATGACCAACACTCGCAGTGGAGGAAGCCCAACAATAGATATCCTGTCCCAAGGGGGTGTGACCACCTCCCAGACAGGGTTTAGTGTATTGGGGCTGGGTGGGTGCACTCTTAGAGTGCTTTGAAGTCCTGCACTGGGGGAGCAGAAGGCTCCTCTGTGCATACCCCAGTTCAAACAGGCTCAGGGGCTACCTGCCCCTGCTCTGGCGCGAAACTGGACAAAGGGAAGTGGGTGTAGCCACCCACTCCCCTGACCCTCCCATAGGTAGGGTCATAGAGCTAGTCCCTCCCTTTCTTTTAGTATAAGAGGGGGAACCTGTGCATTGCAACCTAGATACCCCTGGACGATGCTCTACAAGAAGAATCCCGGACCTTCCACGTTCCACTACCTTTGGAAGACTGAAGAATCTCCCTTGGAGTCAAGGAGTGACTCCCCTGCTTGGCAGGCACCAAAAACTACAAACGACAGTCGCAAACTACGCCGCTTCCGCTGGAGTCCGAAGTTCCTGCAGCCCAAGAAGTAAATTTCGTGACTTCTCATAGGCCATCGTGAGTCCCCAGTGAAGCTGAGGCCAGTGAACCCCAAGAGTGATGAGGAACCGCGACCCCTGGGTACTGTGCACTATTGTCGAGTGCAACCCCTTCACAACATTCCACGAACTTGTGCTTTGGACCACGTGTGGTCCTAGCCTCCAGCAGGAATCCCTCCGAAGGTCAGAGGCCTACCTCGTCCCGAGTGACCGTGGGCCCCTGTTGAGCGAACCCTCTTGAGGCGTCTTCGCAATCCCTTGCCAGCCAGCTTGTGGGTCCCCAGAAGACTTTCCTACAGAACCAAAGGGCTCCCCTGGTTGCTCCAGGCCTGCCCTGACTTACCTTCGCTGGGTGAGTCCCTCAGTTCTTGCTGGTCTGCGCCATTGACTTTTTTCACTTTCCCCAAGACTTGCTGTTACCAAGGCTTGTTGGCTCCAATCGAGTCACTGACACCGCAGTAAGCTGCAGACATCGTGGGACACACCGAATCCAGCTCCTGATCACCGTCGACACCTCCTGGACCTCGTGGCTGAAGAGTCAAAGCAACCATGAATGACCTGAACCTTGCGACGACGGTGGGCATCCATCTTCCTTGCCCCGAGTCACTGCCAAGTGACTTTGAACACTGTCCCCTCTGCTTTCAGGTCTTCCATCTTCTGAATCCAGGCTTGGATTCCTCCGGACACTTCTCCTGTCGCCGCAAGCAGCAAGTCTTCACTGGCTCCCATTGAAAACGACGCCGCGACCCGACACCAAAGAACACCTATGCACCCGGCTCCCCTGGGTGAGGTAACTTCAGCACTACGGTACTCCTGTGGGTGTGGGCCCAAGAACTACTTACCCTGTAAGTGACTTGCTTGTAGCTACCCTAGAAGTGCCCTAAAACTCTTACTTTCCAAGTGCGACTATCGCGCTGACTCGTACATGGTTCGTGTCTGTGTTAGACACACCGCGTCCAACTCCCTTGCAATTCTATCTGTAACCGCGTCCTTCGACTCGTACAAGGACCGATCGGTGTGTTCGCCTGGAACACGCAAGGGACCTTTAACATTGAAATCTCAATCGCGTCTGTTCGCATAGACTCGCACAGGACTCGCACCGGTGCCAGGACACCGCGTCCGTCCCCTGTGGGTCTCCTACAACTACCTGGGGTGGTTCTTGGGGGTCCCTCGATTCTAGATGCCCTAGACCTAGGTCTAGCCAAACCAAGATTGTGATATTCGATTGTGCTAAACTTATTTTGATAACATTTGACTTGTACATATGTTCCTGACCTCTAATCTCATAAAGAGATTAGTAGAGAGTGTTTATAAATAAATACATATATATTTGATATATATACCTGTGTGGTGTCTTTTCATTTGGTGATTCGAGATTGTGTGGTAAAACAAGCTGCTTTACATTCCTTCAAGACTTAGCCTGAAGGCTGCTCTCCACAGCTACCACTAGGATAGCTTTCTATAAAGGTTGTCTTAAACCTATCTACCATAAGAGTCGAATTGGACTGGTGCAAGTTGTCCACTTTAATTAGTGAACAGCATATACCAGGCCAACTTCTCACAGTAAATAAATAACCAGATCAAACTAAAATAGTTGTTGTTTGACCGTTGCTATAAAGAGACAGCACAGAAGTTAAGCAGGTGTCCGGTCCCCCCTTTTTTTGTGAACTTTCTAAAAGTAGCGTTTTCCAAATTATAATGAGAAATCCGACTTCTACCATTAAAAAGGGTTTATCATTGTAATTCTATAGATACCAAACATGACATATCTTTGTGCTCCCGATTGGGAATTACAGCTTATTAAATGAAATAAGGAATTCCCAATGATTTCCTATGGGAAGGGAGGACCCTACAGTACTGAAAAGCAAATTTAGGAGTTTTTCACTACCAGGACATGTAAAAGATACAAATACGTGTCCAGCCTTTTAATTACAGAGAACCTTGCACTATGGGCTATCGAGGGAATGCATTTGGAGTGACTTATATGTAATAAAAGGGGACTTTAAGGCTTGGCAAGGGGGTTTTAATTCCAGATTGATATGGTAGTTTAAAACTTGCATTCAGGCAGCTGTGGTAGGTCTGAGACTTGTTTTAAGGTGCTACTCAAGTGTTTGGCACAATAAGTACTGCAGGCATTTAATTTACAGGCCCTGTGTATATGGAATACCACTCTACAAGGGACTTATAAGCAAATTAAAAATGCCAATTAGGTTTAAGCCAATCAAAACATGTTTAGGGGAAAGAGCACAAGCACTTTAGCACTGGTCAGCAGTAGTAAAATGCACAGAGTCCTATGGTCAACAAAAACAAATTTAGCAAAAAGTACATGGAAAAAGCCAAAACGTTTGGGGTGGGAGGGTGACAGTGCAGAGAGGGCCAGGTCCAACAAAGTGCATATAGCAATTTCAGTAGGATCATTCTAAAGAATGTTGTCTTCTGACCTTCCATGGAAATTGTCAGTATAATGCACATCTCTATTTTCCTATCAAAACCTTCAAAATATGCTAGAAATTATGTTGCAGAGTCTGTGCTATGTCACTGAAAATGGAGCTCTCCAAATGCCTAGACAAATTTCATGCCTACACAAGAGGCAGGTCTGCTATCTTCTCCTCCTGATTTGAGCCTTAGACTTAGATAAATTAATGTAGAGGTTAAGATGTCACAAAATGTATTGGTGATGTCTAGTGCCTCTGGAAAACTTGACTGTGGATTCGGTGTGTGACAAGATATTAATATAAAGTGACATATCACTGATACAGATAAAGTGGAAATCCTAGCCACGTTCTCTATTGGTTACATACATCTTTACAGACTATAAATATTTTTCCCGTAGGTGAAAAATGGATGACATATAGAGAAGCCATACCACAAATCAAATTCTCACTACATAAGGTAGCAATCACCACTCTCAACGTAGGTTCAATTACAGTAAACAGCTTTTGTAAGTTACAAGGTCGTAAATCCATTGGGTCATAGCTGCAAGTCATTATTTGAGCAGAAATATTTACATTTAAATTAATAAGTGATGTTGTGTAATATGATCTAGTGAGAATTTGATGTATGTTTGGCTTTGGAAAGACTAATATTTAGGGCTAAACACACCAAAGATAGTAAGGTTCCTGCCAAGAAGTCGTCCTTAAATAGTTCTAACAACATGGACACAAGAATGTCTGTGAAATGATTATAAACGTCCATCAAACGACATTCTAGGGGAAGAGCATTGCTGGATTTCAGCAACCCAATAATGTCAATCAGTAAAATCTTGTCCATCACTAATCTTGTTTCTGCACTTATTCTCTTTAGAGAAATACTTTCTAAACATGCATCATACTCTTTAAACATTTCTATGCTGTCCCAGACGTCTTTATTAGCCAGTCATCATAACAGCAATCAGCTTGCAGCCTCTCTCTCACTTTACAAGTTACAGAAGGGCCTTTACTGTTCTGTCCATGCTGACTTAATCCTTTGTCATCAATTTATGTTTCCATAAATGTAACTTATATGGAGTTTGCTTCATCGTATTCATCACTCTGATACTACTTAGGACTTCCAGTATTTTGGATATTTTGTGTCTTTCTTCTAATGTATGCTAATCTTACACGCAATATTTTTTGTGGAAAGTTTTTTACAAGTAACAGCAATGTATCTGATCTGTTGAAGCACCAGGCTAAAATGTCCTTTCCTTTGGTGTTCCTGCATTCCTGGGGTAAAGTGGTTCAGGGTCTGACATCATGCATTCGGCTTACTTACCAAACCCCAACACTGGACACAGGATTTGATGTACTATGATGACAGAAAAGATTACTATTTCTCTCTTCTGGCACACTACACAAGAGCTAAAGATGCATGGATGCCTTTACATATGTAATTGCTTAAGAACGATTCATCAAAAACAAATGTTAACCGGTTAAATGCTTTCTAACTAGAGGCTCCAAAATCACCCATATTAAGTACTAAACAGTAGTAACTGAGAGGTGTGTCTCTTCCTCCTTAATGGTTATGAATGTGTTTATGGAAGGTGCAATTGCATACTGTCTGATGTTCATCTAATGGAAAAATAACAATTCAAGTGACATTCCTGCACATATCTACCCATCTCGCTGGAGAATAGGTACAAGTTTAACCATGACAATGACTCATGGACCATGCTGTTCATCATGGCATAGGACTTGTCACATCTCTGAACCCATCAAATCCCATATTTCTGTGAACCCCTTGCAGAGATTGAATAAGAATGTTGTGCTAGAAGATGAATGTCAATGTCCGTATATCATTGAGTACTAATGCATCTGGGTGGACAGATTTACAACTTACATCCATAGAATAATGGCTCAGTCTGATCAGCATGATGATCCCCCATAACCCAATGTGTGGGAGGCTTTTATCTATCAGAGCCATTATCTGTTGTGAATTGTTTATGTTCATATCTAAGGAGGAAAGTTTCCGGTAGTATCAGTGTATCTTTCATCAATCATTTTGCATATGCAAATGCAACTATTTTGAGCTGTTTAATAAGATTACTCAATCCTCAAATGTTTAGCTAATGTCACAGAATCACTACATATTCTATTTCAATCTAACAACATAAAATGCCCTCTACAGTACTTGCATCGTTTCCTCAACCACCTTCACCCTAATGCCCTTGTGTTGCATGAATGTGGTTTTTGCACAAATCTCCAAGGATGGATGCAACCATGGTTTACACTGATGACTGAAAAAAACCCTTAGGCTGAATGATTCCTTATGTTCTTATGTTTACCACACAAAACTTCATATTTGGTCTGTGTACCTACAACCATTCTCCAATATGACTGTATCCAGTCAAGTGATACTCATGTGGTCGCCTTGGTCCCAAGGCCGCCTACAATGAGGCATCTCTGAAGACTGCTTATGAATCTTCTCACAGCATGATCCCATCCTCGATTTCTCATACCAGTGAATGGGTGGTGATCTCGGCAAAGAATACATAATGTTCTGTGCAGCCCTATTACAGGACAAACGTTTCTATATCACCTACTTTTTTCATGGCATGTTACCTCCGTGCCTTCATGCTCCTGTGTCATATAGATCCAGTAAATATCTCACATGTGCAGGCACTCAAGATCTTAATCAAGCTTCCCTGAATGCCTGCTATTTTTTCCAGTGTAGCTCAAACCCTGCAAAAATATCCACATGTTCTCTGAAGGTCCGATAATAGACATTGTATATGCAAGTAGTGTATTCATACTGCATGGTGGGGTTTATATTCACATTGTCCAGAAATTAGGTTATCCCCATTCACTCCCAAGGACTTGATGAATCTGAGGGGAAATAACAGTGACAGAAGAGTGAAGATCTTGACCTCCTCCCATAGGATAGGTTGATCTGACCTCTTCAGATCCTCATCACCTCAGAGGTGACTAGATGTCACCTGACCCTGACAAATATGTCCCCTGCATTCCTCAGTGGCTACCATATTTATCAAAGGGTTATGCGATGGAGAGAAAGATTTGCTCCACATGAAGCATTAAGCCCCTAACGGATTGGCCCAAGACCCACCAGTAAATGTCCCCAAACCCCCCAATAAGATCACAAATATTCCATATATTCACCCCTAAGGGAAGAAGAAACCCCACTGCCAGAATCACACTATGTTCTACTAAGCATATAAATGTAACACTATTATAGATCAGTTCCCAACTGACACCATTCTCTCGCATGGTGGGCACCAAGTAGGTGAGATCATTTTGGGGAGGGATTTTATTTGGAGTGGCATTGATAATAGGGCCTCAACCAAATCAACTACAAAAAAGTTAAACTAACTATTTGGTGACATATTTTGGAGGAAGGTACTTTCATGAGGTGGAATGGGACTTTTCCTTTTTCTTCCATGTTCACTGAAATTATGGTTGACTGATTATACCTTTTTTTGCAATAAATTGGGTCAGGAACTGAAGGCTATTTTCTGCATCTTAGTCGTGGATCGTGCCCTTCTGGCTAGGCTGATGCTCCTGGGGGAATCAGTTTAGTTAAGGGACCTGCTCTATAGGGAGGAATTCTTACACATTCAAGAATTTTTCAAAGTTAATTCCAAAAGTAGTGTTCCCATAAAAACTAAGTGATATGCCATAAAGGCTTGCCTTAGAGGTATGCTGACTTCACTTACTGCCAGTACCAACAGGAAATATACACTAATGAGAGAGACGATACTAAGAAAAAAGACAAGAATAGCAAGAGCTAATAAGATGCAAAAGCTCCATTGGGCTAATGATTAAAATTAAAAAAAGAAGAGGGCAACTGATTCTGATGCAACTACAACAAAAATGAAACAATGCTAATAGAATGCTTGCCACACAACTGAGAATCCGTAAAAAAACTGTGTATTTCATCACAAAAAATGTTGAAATAAATAGAAATGAGGACAAGATAAATGGTTTAAGATACTTTGAGCCAAAAAGACAAACTAACTCCACTGATTATTTAGATATACATTTTTAATATAATCATACACCTTTTGAAACTTTGTTTTCAAACTATGTAATAAACAACAAATAATATATATAAATTAGTCTGATCTTAGTAGTTATAGTGAGATACAAGATTTACAGAGATGAAGAAACTCTGAAGAGAATATGCTAGAGCTGGAAAGATTTTTATTTATCCCTTTTACTTTTATTCATTTTGTCAGCTCCTGCTCCTACAGCATGTCCTCTAGATCCATTGAACTTTCT
This sequence comes from Calotriton arnoldi, assembly GCA_963921515.1. Taxonomy (NCBI): domain Eukaryota; kingdom Metazoa; phylum Chordata; class Amphibia; order Caudata; family Salamandridae; genus Calotriton; species Calotriton arnoldi. Next base: position 322,087 of record CAWUFW010013235.1, read on the forward strand.
GTCTTGTGTTCACACATTTCAGATCTATTGTCCATATTCTTTCATACAGTATGCTTATTGTTTCATTAATGTAGTGTTGATGTCAAACCTAGTAGGGTAAGATACAATTTTGTTAATAATTTTACATTTCAATTGATTAATATGTTGTTGTTCTTGCAAATAATGCTTTGCTCGTGAAATAGGCTGCTATCCTGGACTTCTACCCACTCAACAGAGCTCAATTTAGGTTTTCAAAACGTTTTTTCTCATTCTTACTCTATCGGTCCATCTCTGGATCTCTCCATTCAAGAGCATTCCAAACTCTTCTCTGCAATATCATCTCATGAAATGAAAAAGCTAATCCCAGGTCTGACTCCTTTAGGGTGATTGTGGTTGAGAAAACAATGCAAATACTGCAGAAAATGTTTTATGTTGTTAGAGTGAAATAGAATATACCATGATTAAATTACATTTATTAAATGTATGGGGAATACAATCTAATGATATTTGCTATGGATATCAAATATCAAGACATTACCAAAAAGTCATAAATAGGCAAAAACTGAGAGAGTGTGACATTTATCAATATACCACCCCTCGGAATTTAGGGATTTAGTGATTTCATTAATAAGAGATCAACTACTAAGGTACATCAACAATCCTAAGGTGGAAGGAAACTTATTAGTAAAGAACCTCAAACTCAAAAAAGAATAATTCAAAATTCAATTGAAAATTGAAGAAAGAATGATAGCAGTGTGAATGAGGTTACTAAGAACTCACTGTGGCTTAAATGTGATGGCAAGAAAAGGGATATCCTGCATGATGTTCTATTATCAAGACTGTGAAGTAATCAGAGGAAATGCAAGAGCTGGTATGATAAGTAAGAAAAACTAAAGAAGAGGATGTGGTGTGTGGGTGATGAGGTTCATGTGAAACAAGAAGGTTGATCATGAAGATCCGGATACATATGTTTATTATTGATCTGTGTGATTGGTTGTTTGTCATAAGGTAGTTCAGCCATTCTTAAGCTGTGGCCTGCGGACACCGGGAGACCTAAGACACTTACTCAGGGGGTCGACTAATATTTAGAAAATTAAATAATAACAGGTTAATACAGTATGTAAATAGGCATGGGAGAGATTTAAATTATGCTGGCATAATGTGAGTGATTTAATGAATTTTATGTTATGCAAAATTTCAGATAGTATGCCATTATGCCACGTCAAATAACTACGGAGCAGTTCATGCAAAATTATAGAGTGGGAGCGCAGGAACAATGCGAACAGTATGCTAGCTCTAAAAAAGTAACATGGTAAATTGAACATTTTAAAAAGCTCTGTTAACGTGAAGGAATTTGAAATTGTAAATTGGTATCCTTAGCTTGATTCATGAAAGCAGTGCATGTTTAGCAAAACTATTATTTGATGACCTCAACTGAACCAATGTTATACACCATTAAAAATAGAGCATCTAGTTGGAGCAAAAAGGAGAAAGTAATGTGGTAGCATGTTGCTTTTGAAATAATTCTACATTTTGAAAAGCTCCAACCTCCCCATTTAAATGAAAACATGTTTATTTTTTTGTTTGTGAATAAAATACAATCTTAGAATTTGCGTACTTGTTAGATGTATACCTGTTTCAGTATATTTGTGCATGGATTTGAGGTTCAAAATTGTAAAAATTGCCTATACTGGTGTTCTGGGACTCCAGTACTTATTCAGTGGGCCTCCAAAGAAGTCACACATTTAAGAAATGCTGAGTTAGTTGGAATATGTGGTACTGAGTTTATTAAGGCAGGTTTGCTCCTGGGATCTTTCTGAGGGTCCTGAATTACTACAAGGATTCTAGATGAGACGTCCTTGCATGGAAGATTATGTAATGCCTGAGACCTAAATTCGTCGGTCAGATTTGATGAAGTCAACACACAGATGTGCAAAGGTCTGTTTTTGTATTTTGTGTTATCTTTCTTAGCATGATATGTTTGCTTTTCTGTTTTTTCTCTGCAGTTTCTTTACGTGGAATTCTTTCATCTATATTGCCCGCATTTGGTCTACTTATTTCCTCCTCCTATTGCTGCAATGTAATTCCTATTGTTATTCTGTTTATTAACATGTAAGTAGGATTGTTAAGATGAATAGTAGTCCTGTTATGGTTAGGTATGATGATCCTAAAGCAAAGGAGCAGGATTAGTCACTTAGAAGGTAATGGTTTCATGTTTCGGTGGCTGTGCTGTTGGCTATCTGGCTCTTGGCAGTGTCTCTCCTGTCTTACATTTTATTAACAATTTTATGGAACCAGTATCGACTGGGTGCTGTTTTCAACCTTGAAGCATAGACTTCCACTTCACAGAGAGAGAGGACTTCCTCCCGTCCAGGGATCATGATCTTGATGTACCGACCATTCTTCCCTCCGCAGCAAACAATGATCCCTCTTCGATATAAACCATTTACATTCTTCAATGTATCACATCTGTGGAGGAGGAGAGAAGAGGAACAAGTTATTAGTTGTGTAAAAAAATAGAACTGGTATGTGGAGAGCTAACTAAGGTAGAAGTTACCACTACATCAAACAGTAACTGCCCATAAATATTATTCCACTAGGCTGTAAGCCACTGATGGTCAATTAATTATCATGATCTGTGTGTTTCAAAGAACAGACACTAGAACATATTACTTAAAAATCAAAAGACTAAAAGAAACACAAAATACATAATGGATGTGTTGAACTGGGTGTACTTATAATCTGAGAAGGATGAGTCTAAGTTTGTAAGAACTGTGTAATGGGATTTAAAATGTCTCTATCTTTGATAAGTGTACTTTGACTTAACTTCTTTAGGTTTATGGACTATCACATCAAAATTAACATCTCAGGCTACAACTTTTCTTATAAATATGAAAATCCTTTCCTTTCAAATTCATGTTGTACTACATGTGCAGCCTCATCTCAGCTTAGCCCTGCTTTGATGATAGAACTATTGTCCCTTAAAGAGGAGCTATTCTATTAGTCCAGGCCAGAAAACAAAATCCATATTGTAAACATAAAACTAGATCACATATTGTGTAGCAGCTTCCAACAAAACCATACCTCTGCCTACAATAGATGAGGTACAGCACTACAGGTCTGGGGGTCAGGTCGGGCCCACGCCATGTCTGTGGGAAGTGGGAGAGGTGTCCAGAGGTGGCACAACCACAAAGCGGAGATGCCTCCTCTCCCTGCGGGGCCAGGTACCAGTAGATCACACACTCGCTTTGGGACCCAGATGGAATACACCCCCAGGAGGAGAGCAAGGTGACGCTCAGGGCATGGTAAAGGCACCACACTTGCTTTACCCACGCTGCGCCTCAGCAAGTAATCTGCACCTGAGGTACAGCCATACGGGCCCAGGGATCAGGTCGGGACCAGGTCACATCTGTGAGATGAGGGAGTGGCATCTAGGGGCAGCACATGCCCAAAGCAGAGACTCCGTCCATCATCCCCTTTGGTTTTGCTATGTTCGCCCTAAGTTGGCAGGGTATGCCCAGACGTGGGTCCCTTGCTCACTTTGCCACTGGATTCAAGATAGCCTGGTTGATGACGGCTGTAAGCCAGAAACCGGTCCCAGGATGCTTGTTTCCGGTCCAGGGAAGACATGGCTTGGCAGTTCGGGCTGGACTGTTCCCATGAGGCACAGGGTCAGACTGATTTGCATATGGCCATGTCTGAACTGGGGTGGCGGAGTGAGCTAAAGAATGATGATGGATTAAACCCAGATCAGTTGACTGGGGGTGAGTGCTTGCAATGTTCAGCACTCCGTCCATCATCCCCTTTGGTTTTGCTATGTTCGCCCTAAGTTGGCAGGGTATGCCCAGACGTGGGTCCCTTGCTCACTTTGCCACTGGATTCAAGATAGCCTGGCTGATGACGGCTGTAAGCCAGAAACCGGTCCCAGGATGCTTGTTTCCGGTCCAGGGAAGACATGGCTTGGCAGTTCGGGCTGGACTGTTCCCATGAGGCACAGGGTCAGACTGATTTGCATATGGCCATGTCTGAACTGGGGTGGCGGAGTGAGCTAAAGAATGATGATGGATTAAACCCAGATCAGTTGACTGGGGGTGAGTGCTTGCAATGTTCAGCACTCCGTCCATTATCCCCTTTGGTTTTTCTATGTTCGCCCTAAGTTGGCAGGGTATGCCCAGAAGTGGGTCCCTTGCTCACTTTGCCACTGGATTCAAGATAGCCTGGCTGATGACGGCTGTAAGCCAGAAACCGGTCCCAGGATGCTTGTTTCCGGTCCAGGGAAGACATGGCTTGGCAGTTCGGGCTGGACTGTTCCCATGAGGCACAGGGTCAGACTGATTTGCATATGGCCATGTCTGAACTGGGGTGGCGGAGTGAGCTAAAGAATGATGATGGATTAAACCCAGATCAGTTGACTGGGGGTGAGTGCTTGCAATGTTCAGCACTCCGTCCATCATCCCCTTTGGTTTTGCTATGTTCGCCCTAAATTGGCAGGGTATGCCCAGACGTGGGTCCCTTGCTCACTTTGCCACTGGATTCAAGATAGCCTGGCTGATGATGGCTGTAAGCCAGAAACCGGTCCCAGGATGCTTGTTTCCGGTCCAGGGAAGACATGGCTTGGCAGTTCGGGCTGGACTGTTCCCATGAGGCACAGGGTCAGACTGATTTGCATATGGCCATGTCTGAACTGGGGTGGCGGAGTGAGCTAAAGAATGATGATGGATTAAACCCTGATCAGTTGACTGAGGGTGAGTGCTTGCAATGTTCAGCACTCCGTCCATCATCCCCTTTGGTTTTGCTATGTTCGCCCTAAGTTGGCAGGGTATGCCCAGACGTGGGTCCCTTGCTCACTTTGCCACTGGATTCAAGATAGCCTGGCTGATGACGGCTGTAAGCCAGAAACCGGTCCCAGGATGCTTGTTTCCGTTCCAGGGAAGACATGGCTTGGCAGTTCGGGCTGGACTGTTCCCATGAGGCACAGGGTCAGACTGATTTGCATATGGCCATGTCTGAACTGGGGTGGCGGAGTGAGCTAAAGAATGATGATGGATTAAACCCAGATCAGTTGACTGGGGGTGAGTGCTTGCAATGTTCAGCACTCCGTCCATCATCCCCTTTGGTTTTGCTATGTTCGCCCTAAGTTGGCAGGGTATGCCCAGACGTGGGTCCCTTGCTCACTTTGCCACTGGATTCAAGATAGCCTGGCTGATGACGGCTGTAAGCCAGAAACCGGTCCCAGGATGCTTGTTTCCGGTACAGGGAAGACATGGCTTGGCAGTTCGGGCTGGACTGTTCCCATGAGGCACAGGGTCAGACTGATTTGCATATGGCCATGTCTGAACTGGGGTGGCGGAGTGAGCTAAAGAATGATGATGGATTAAACCCAGATCAGTTGACTGGGGATGAGTGCTTGCAATGTTCAGCACTCCGTCCATTATCCCCTTTGGTTTTTCTATGTTCGCCCTAAGTTGGCAGGGTATGCCCAGAAGTGGGTCCCTTGCTCACTTTGCCACTGGATTCAAGATAGCCTGGCTGATGACGGCTGTAAGCCAGAAACCGGTCCCAGGATGCTTGTTTCCGGTCCAGGGAAGACATGGCTTGGCAGTTCGGGCTGGACTGTTCCCATGAGGCACAGGGTCAGACTGATTTGCATATGGCCATGTCTGAACTGGGGTGGCGGAGTGAGCTAAAGAATGATGATGGATTAAACCCAGATCAGTTGACTGGGGGTGAGTGCTTGCAATGTTCAGCACTCCGTCCATCATCCCCTTTGGTTTTGCTATGTTCGCCCTAAATTGGCAGGGTATGCCCAGACGTGGGTCCCTTGCTCACTTTGCCACTGGATTCAAGATAGCCTGGCTGATGATGGCTGTAAGCCAGAAACCGGTCCCAGGATGCTTGTTTCCGGTCCAGGGAAGACATGGCTTGGCAGTTCGGGCTGGACTGTTCCCATGAGGCACAGGGTCAGACTGATTTGCATATGGCCATGTCTGAACTGGGGTGGCGGAGTGAGCTAAAGAATGATGATGGATTAAACCCTGATCAGTTGACTGGGGGTGAGTGCTTGCAATGTTCAGCACTCCGTCCATCATCCCCTTTGGTTTTGCTATGTTCGCCCTAAGTTGGCAGGGTATGCCCAGACGTGGGTCCCTTGCTCACTTTGCCACTGGATTCAAGATAGCCTGGCTGATGACGGCTGTAAGCCAGAAACCGGTCCCAGGATGCTTGTTTCCGTTCCAGGGAAGACATGGCTTAGCAGTTCGGGCTGGACTGTTCCCATGAGGCACAGGGTCAGACTGATTTGCATATGGCCATGTCTGAACTGGGGTGGCGGAGTGAGCTAAAGAATGATGATGGATTAAACCCAGATCAGTTGACTGGGGGTGAGTGCTTGCAATGTTCAGCACTCCATCCATCATCCCCTTTGGTTTTGCTATGTTCGCCCTAAGTTGGCAGGGTATGCCCAGACGTGGGTCCCTTGCTCACTTTGCCACTGGATTCAAGATAGCCTGGCTGATGACGGCTGTAAGCCAGAAACCGGTCCCAGGATGCTTGTTTCCGGTCCAGGGAAGACATGGCTTGGCAGTTCGGGCTGGACTGTTCCCATGAGGCACAGGGTCAGACTGATTTGCATATGGCCATGTCTGAACTGGGGTGGCGGAGTGAGCTAAAGAATGATGATGGATTAAACCCAGATCAGTTGACTGGGGGTGAGTGCTTGCAATGTTCAGCACTCCATCCATCATCCCCTTTGGTTTTGCTATGTTCGCCCTAAGTTGGCAGGGTATGCCCAGACGTGGGTCCCTTGCTCACTTTGCCACTGGATTCAAGACAGCCTGGCTGATGACGGCTGTAAGCCAGAAACCGGTCCCAGGATGCTTGTTTCCGGTCCAGGGAAGACATGGCTTGGCAGTTCGGGCTGGACTGTTCCCATGAGGCACAGGGTCAGACTGATTTGCATATGGCCATGTCTGAACTGGGGTGGCGGAGTGAGCTAAAGAATGATGATGGATTAAACCCAGATCAGTTGACTGGGGGTGAGTGCTTGCAATGTTCAGCACTCCGTCCATCATCCGCCTTTGGTTTTGCTATGTTCGCCCTAAGTTGGCAGGGTATGCCCAGACGTGGGTCCCTTGCTCACTTTGCCACTGGATTCAAGATAGCCTGGCTGATGACGGCTGTAAGCCAGAAACCGGTCCCAGGATGCTTTTTTCCGGTCCAGGGAAGACATGGCTTGGCAGTTCGGGCTGGACTGTTCCCATGAGGCACAGGGTCAGACTGATTTGCATATGGCCATGTCTCAACTGGGGTGGCGGAGTGAGCTAAAGAATGATGATGGATTAAACCCTGATCAGTTGACTGGGGGTGAGTGCTTGCAATGTTCAGCACTCCATCCATCATCCCCTTTGGTTTTGCTATGTTCGCCCTAAGTTGGCAGGGTATGCCCAGACGTGGGTCCCTTGCTCACTTTGCCACTGGATTCAAGATAGCCTGGCTGATGACGGCTGTAAGCCAGAAACCGGTCCCAGGATGCTTGTTTCCGGTCCAGGGAAGACATGGCTTGGCAGTTCGGGCTGGACTGTTCCCATGAGGCACAGGGTCAGACTGATTTGCATATGGCCATGTCTGAACTGGGGTGGCGGAGTGAGCTAAAGAATGATGATGGATTAAACCCAGATCAGTTGACTGGGGGTGAGTGCTTGCAATGTTCAGCACTCCGTCCATCATCCCCTTTGGTTTTGCTATGTTCGCCCTAAGTTGGCAGGGTATGCCCAGACGTGGGTCCCTTGCTCACTTTGCCACTGGATTCAAGATAGCCTGGCTGATGATGGCTGTAAGCCAGAAACCGGTCCCAGGATGCTTGTTTCCGGTCCAGGGAAGACATGGCTTGGCAGTTCGGGCTGGACTGTTCCCATGAGGCACAGGGTCAGACTGATTTGCATATGGCCATGTCTGAACTGGGGTGGCGGAGTGAGCTAAAGAATGATGATGGATTAAACCCAGATCAGTTGACTGGGGGTGAGTGCTTGCAATGTTCAGCACTCCGTCCATCATCCCCTTTGGTTTTGCTATGTTCGCCCTAAGTTGGCAGGGTATGCCCAGACGTGGGTCCCTTGCTCACTTTGCCACTGGATTCAAGATAGCCTGGCTGATGACGGCTGTAAGCCAGAAACTGGTCCCAGGATGCTTGTTTCCGGTCCAGGGAAGACATGGCTTGGCAGTTCGGGCTGGACTGTTCCCATGAGGCACAGGGTCAGACTGATTTGCATATGGCCATGTCTGAACTGGGGTGGCGGAGTGAGCTAAAGAATGATGATGGATTAAACCCAGATCAGTTGACTGGGGTGAGTGCTTGCAATGTTCAGCACTCCATCCATCATCCCCTTTGGTTTTGCTATGTTCGCCCTAAGTTGGCAGGGTATGCCCAGACGTGGGTCCCTTGCTCACTTTGCCACTGGATTCAAGACAGCCTGGCTGATGACGGCTGTAAGCCAGAAACCGGTCCCAGGATGCTTGTTTCCGGTCCAGGGAAGACATGGCTTGGCAGTTCGGGCTGGACTGTTCCCATGAGGCACAGGGTCAGACTGATTTGCATATGGCCATGTCTGAACTGGGGTGGCGGAGTGAGCTAAAGAATGATGATGGATTAAACCCAGATCAGTTGACTGGGGGTGAGTGCTTGCAATGTTCAGCACTCCGTCCATCATCCGCCTTTGGTTTTGCTATGTTCGCCCTAAGTTGGCAGGGTATGCCCAGACGTGGGTCCCTTGCTCACTTTGCCACTGGATTCAAGATAGCCTGGCTGATGACGGCTGTAAGCCAGAAACCGGTCCCAGGATGCTTTTTTCCGGTCCAGGGAAGACATGGCTTGGCAGTTCGGGCTGGACTGTTCCCATGAGGCACAGGGTCAGACTGATTTGCATATGGCCATGTCTCAACTGGGGTGGCGGAGTGAGCTAAAGAATGATGATGGATTAAACCCTGATCAGTTGACTGGGGGTGAGTGCTTGCAATGTTCAGCACTCCATCCATCATCCCCTTTGGTTTTGCTATGTTCGCCCTAAGTTGGCAGGGTATGCCCAGACGTGGGTCCCTTGCTCACTTTGCCACTGGATTCAAGATAGCCTGGCTGATGACGGCTGTAAGCCAGAAACCGGTCCCAGGATGCTTGTTTCCGGTCCAGGGAAGACATGGCTTGGCAGTTCGGGCTGGACTGTTCCCATGAGGCACAGGGTCAGACTGATTTGCATATGGCCATGTCTGAACTGGGGTGGCGGAGTGAGCTAAAGAATGATGATGGATTAAACCCAGATCAGTTGACTGGGGGTGAGTGCTTGCAATGTTCAGCACTCCGTCCATCATCCCCTTTGGTTTTGCTATGTTCGCCTCTAAGTTGGCAGGGTATGCCCAGACGTGGGTCCCTTGCTCACTTTGCCACTGGATTCAAGATAGCCTGGCTGATGATGGCTGTAAGCCAGAAACCGGTCCCAGGATGCTTGTTTCCGGTCCAGGGAAGACATGGCTTGGCAGTTCGGGCTGGACTGTTCCCATGAGGCACAGGGTCAGACTGATTTGCATATGGCCATGTCTGAACTGGGGTGGCGGAGTGAGCTAAAGAATGATGATGGATTAAACCCAGATCAGTTGACTGGGGGTGAGTGCTTGCAATGTTCAGCACTCCGTCCATCATCCCCTTTGGTTTTGCTATGTTCGCCCTAAGTTGGCAGGGTATGCCCAGACGTGGGTCCCTTGCTCACTTTGCCACTGGATTCAAGATAGCCTGGCTGATGACGGCTGTAAGCCAGAAACTGGTCCCAGGATGCTTGTTTCCGGTCCAGGGAAGACATGGCTTGGCAGTTCGGGCTGGACTGTTCCCATGAGGCACAGGGTCAGACTGATTTGCATATGGCCATGTCTGAACTGGGGTGGCGGAGTGAGCTAAAGAATGATGATGGATTAAACCCAGATCAGTTGACTGGGGGTGAGTGCTTGCAATGTTCAGCACTCCGTCCATCATCCCCTTTGGTTTTGCTAAAGCAGAGACGCGGCCGGACCACACTCCCGCATCGGGACCCAGGCGAAATACACTCCCTGGAAGGGAGCAGTGTGGCGTTCAGGGCGAGGTGAAGGCACCATACTTGCTTTACTCACATTGCGCCTAGGCTAAATGGATGGCAGGGGCCAGGCATCTAAGCTCGCCACGAGAGAGCGGAGCAGGTGACCCCCCACCTGTCCTGAGGTGAAAGCAATTCGATTGACTATCGAAAAGCAAGCAAGCCCGAAACAGCGCAGAAGGGAAGCGAGGAGATTGCGCAGGCCCACACTGCTCGGGGAACGGGGGTTGGATCGGGCCCAGGCAGCGGTAGAGAGGGGTAGTGGAGGCGCCCAGGGAGAAGTGGCCGGCAGACACATAATCACCGGGTAGAGACCTGAAGTGGCAAACGAACACAAGCAAGCCCGAAACAGACCCACAAGAGTCAGTACGGTCCGCCCCGCTCGAGGCACAGGGGTCAGATCGGGCCTAGGCCATTGCAACGTGAGGCAAACAAAGCAACCAAGGGGTAGAGAGCACGTGTGAAGTGAGCGGCTGGCCCTGAAGACCCCAAAACTCTGTAAGACAAACGGCCTGGCTCATCTGTGCAGCAGCGATCAAAAACGCTGAGCTGACAGTCAGTAACTTAAAGCATCTACAAGCACGCAAGCGACTGGACACAGCGTCCAGGTGAAACAGGGAAGCAGTGCAGGCCAAACTCTCGCTAAGCACGGTGTTGGTTTGGGCCCAGGCAGCGATAGAGGAGGGTAGAAGACACACCAAAATGACCGGCCAGCGAGCACAGAAGGCGCTGCCAACTCCCTCTACCCTAACATAACACGATCCCCCTCGATCCGAAGAAAACTGAAGCTGTGGATCAATTCGGACCCGGGCCCTAGTAGCGTGGAGGAGGGCGCATTTTTCAACACACTGAGGTGCTGATGTAAAAACGTGATGCATTCCTTCACCCCACCACTTCGCCCCCTCACGCATACGTGCAACAAAAACCCTGCAGAGCAAAAGCAAACCTTGCAACCATATCAAGAGCGCACAGTGAAATTCATCAACGGCTACAAACTCACAGCAGAGTGTGGTGTGACAGCGACCGGGGTGCCATCGCTTCCTCTCCTGCCAGAGCTGCGCACCCTGAGACACGGAATCAAAGGCCAAGGACAAGTAAAAGGTGCTCGCATCCACCCAAGCAGCTACTCACCCACTACCGCAAATATGCAGCGAACCCACAGATCGAGATGACTACATTTAAGGAACCACAAACTATATGTAATCAGTGCTGCTTCCACGATCTGATAACGAATGCCGCAGCACAACGACTAGCAATGGGCCACCTACGCACAAATACGCAGCAACTCACCGCACGTAATGGCAACTCAGAACCAGTAACCGTGAAAGGCGGCACTGCCACGGAGACGCTGCATACTGCGCTCGCCACCAAGCTAGACTCAGTGCTGGCGGTGGTAGAGAAGATTGGATCTGCTCTAGACCGAACCCGCTCCTCGCTGGAATCCAAAATCGACAATGTCACCTTGGATTTCACCCTGCTGTGAGCTGATCATCACAAGCTAGGGGAAAGAGTACTCCTACGCAAGCAATCACTCGCGGAACTGAATCCCATCACACAAAACCAATCCGCAGCCCTGCAAGATCTAATAGACCGCGTACATGAGTTGAGAGACAAAGTAGAGAATGCAGAAGGGCACTTGCCCAGAAAACAACATCTGCGTCGTAGGCCTCCCAGAGGGTGAAGGACATAATCCTGAAGAGTACGCTGAGCACTGGATCAGAGAACTATTACCTGCTGGCACACTGTCGCCCCACTTTGTGGTTGAGAGAGTGCACCGAGAACCTGCACAGAAACCACCACTGGGAGCCCGGCCATGCCCATTCCTGTTCAAAGTCCTCAACTACAGGGACAGAGACATGATCCTACGTGAAAACCACAAGCTGGTAGAAATAAAGATAGGCAATAGCCTCTCCTAGTCAGAAGCCACACATACCCATACCACAAGTCAGATTGACACAGTTATAGCCATAAGTTGGGCACCCCAGTTTGGACGAGCACCCACTTGGAACTCGCCCTTGAGAGTTATTCAAAGTTTTGTTCGCACTCATGCCTTGTTTTTAATACTACTGAATTGGAACATGCCCATACACGCTATAAGCTACTGTTCCTTGCCCTCCCTGCACCACCCTGGTCAACTTAAAGAAGAGACATGGTACAGGTCAACGTAGTTACATGGAACGTGCACGGTATGCACACACCGGCACATAGATACTCAAAATACACCTACTTACAGTGCAGGTCTAGCGGTATCATGCTACTTCAAGAGACGCACATGTCCCAAACGGAGTTAGAGCACCTGCGCAGTAGGTGAAGAGGTGAAGTGTATGGCACAAAATACTCTGCCCATGCTCTAGGTGTCCTCATCTGGGTGAGAGCAGTATCCCATTTGTAAGTGAAGACGATCTGATCGATCCTGCAGGCAGGTACACATTAGTTAGTGGGCGACTCAACCGCCAACTGATACTCATTGGTTCTACCTATGCCCCGAATGTCAGCCAGTCCTCCTTTTTAGACAGCCTGACTAAGATATTAGCCTTAACGCTCAGCATTCTGTGATTCTGGGTAAATCACTTAATCTCCCCGTGCCCAACAAAAAATGAATGTGTGTCCGTATGTAACATAACTGGTGCTCATGTAAAACGCTCTGCTACCTCTGGGTCTAGTTAGCGCTATATAAAACAGCCCCCCCCCCAAAAAAAGCCAAATGGAATGGAATTCCTTGGCTCCTTGGAGGGGACTTTAATTCTGTGCTTAACGTAGATTTAGACAGGTCATTCCCGCCCCTGACCAGAACCACAGCAGCATCCAATGCACAAGCCCTTGCAGACTGGCTAACTCACTGGGCACTATTGGATATATGGCGCACCCTCAACCCTGACACCTGGGTCTATTCGTACTACTCAGCGGTGGATGGACTACATGTACGCCTAGATCGAATAGTCGGATCCCCTGCACTACTTCCCCTGATCCACCGGATAGAATACCTAGGCCGGACTCTCTCTGACCATAACCCCCAAGCGCTGCAGCTCACCTGGGAACCTGAACACCCCCCAGCTCCCAAGTGGAGACTCCAAACTGCAGCACTAGAAGACCCAGCATTCCCCTCGTCACTAGGAACATCACTCCTCAAATATTTTGAGGTCAACGAAGGCACAGTAGGAGACACACTAGTGAAATAGGAAGCCTTTAACGTCACAACCAGGGGACACTGTTTGGGAACAACATGGAACATACGCAGACAACTAACCGCTGCTCTCAGTAAAAAAGAAACACAGCTACTGTGATACGAAGCAGATGGGGAGGGTGGGGGAGAAACGTGCAATGCCTGGGGATGCTGCGCACCGAACACGCTGAGCTGATAGAGCGCTTTCGTTGTCACAACTATGCAGCACATACGGCCCGCACTCATGCTACCCCCGACCGGGCAGGCTGACTTCTGGCCTGGCTAATTCATCAGGAGCGCACTCGCAAACCGATAGGTGTACTACGCACTAACACAGGGTTCTTAGTACGCACACAGAGCGACATTCACATAGCTATGACACACCACTACACCCAGTTGTATCAATCCCAAGGCCGCTGCGATGCACATACCCTAACAGCCTTTCTAGACCAAATACAACTACCCGTGGCTACATCGGCACATAATGAGATGCTCAACGAGCTGATCCCGTTGGAGGAGATCAAGGAGGCAATATCGTCGCCGAGGAAAACTCGGGGACGTGACGGGCTCCCGGCGGAGTACTATAAGGCGTATCAGGTATCGCTAGTGCCGTGGTTACTCACCCTCTATGCCACCACTGTAGAAGTGGGACAACTCCCTCCTTCCCTGCGGGAAGCACACTTGATATCACTGCTCAAACCCGATAGGGATCCAACGGACATGAGCTCCTACAGGCCCCTCGCCCTACTCAACACCAACTATAAATTGTTAGCAAAAGTCTTGGTGGACAGGCTAGCGCAAGAGGTCCCTACCCTGGTCAACACAGACCAAATCAGCTTTGTGCCATCCCAGGACACCTCACTCAACCTGCACCTCTTCTTTTGGGTCGCAGCTTACTCCACGTGCACATGGGCGAGAGCGGGCTGCCTCATACTTGATCTCGAGAAGGATTTTGACTCTCTAGAATGGGACTATATGTTTGCAACCCTTGAAAGATACAAACTAGGCCCCACTTTCCTAAAGCTGACCCACCTGCTCTACACAAACCCAGTGGTAAGGGTGAAGATGGACCCATACGTATCGGACATAGTCCCAGTGCAATGAGGGATGTGGCAGGGCTGCCCTCTGTTCCCCCTCCTCTTTGCACTTGCGATGGAGACACTTGCGGCTAAGATAAGGATGCAGCTGCATAATGGCATCCCGTTAGGTGATGGCACACACCAAGTGTCATTATATGCAGACGACCTGCTGGTCTATCTCAGCGACATCAATGAAGTGCCGGAACAGCTGGCCCAGATCCTTCAATAATTTGCGGCCATAACAGGGCTGAAGGTGAACATAGGCAAGTCTAAACTATACACCTTTGGCGAAGTAAACCACGACCCGGGCCTTGTACTTAATTTTTTTTTGTTTGATCTGTTTATTAAAGATTTTTCAGTTTGTGTACATGAATACAAAGCAGTGTGACACCATAGATAGCACTGTACCGAGCCAGTAGGTAATCATAGACTCCAAATAAGAAATCAACAACATAGCAGCATAATCACATTAATAAGCATAGACAATATCAATAACAGCTTTTAGCATATCCCGTCAGCCATAGTATCTGCTCCCTCCATCAGAAAAGCTGTACAATCACTTTATGGTGCATCATAACTACAACTATGCACCATGCAACAAATTACATAATCACATTTCGTATGGCTTTACTCCGCCATATCACATGAATCTGAGTGTAAAGTCAAAGAATTTTTATGAAAACACCACACATGGGAAAAACTATCAGGGAAGGGAATGGGAAGCGAAGCAGGAGCCTCGGCAAGAGAAGGAGGGAAATCAAAGTTCCTGGCATCGGGGAAACAAAGTCCTATCTGTTACCCTATGGGTGTACCGTCAAACTGCTAAGAGAAAAGATCATCCAGGAGAGGGGACAGAGGTCCTAGTCCACATATCCATACACCGTTCAGGACAGGGGCATGCTCAGGTCAGCCTTGCTAATCACCAGGAAGGGAAACATCCGATGGAACAACCGGCTTCAACAACCCCTGTAGCACACACAGCATAGCACTCCATTCAGTGGAGATGGGAAATTTACACAAACCCAGTGTATCCTCTCTTATCAAGGAAACCGCTTCGGCCTTCAAACAATTCAGCATGGAGAGGAACCAGGCTTTCGTGGGAGGGGATTCCTCCGACTTCCACCTACGGATAATCAATCGCTTGGCCACAATGAAGCCCAAGTCAAGGAACCTGGTGGATGCTTTATGCATTTTCTTTCTAGAGAACACGCCAATGATACACGTCTCCCACTTCCTCGGTACCTCCCTGCCTGTGTGCAGGTGGCTAATGCTTCCAGCAGCCCCTCCCAATAAGTCTGCAGAGCGGGACAGGACCAGAGCATGTGTGAAATATCTGCATTCACCATCTTACAGCGCGGACAACACTCATCCTGTCTATGAAAGTATTGATTGATTTTATCCGGGGAGAGACAAGCCCTGTGAACAACATAAAATTGAATTAATCGAAAGCGGGCATTTCTGGGAACTTGCTTGGGGCTTTCTAGGACCATGGACCATTCTTTCTCTGAGTAAGGCCTCCCTCGATCTGCCTCCCACTTACCACATAACGGCGTTAAATCAACTAGGGTATGTTTCCTGATCGATTCCGCAAAGTGCCCATAACATGCACGTATTGCAATAAGAGATGCGTCGGAGGTTCCTGTGTTACATCTCCCCACCAATGTCACATCGCAGCTATCCAGGAAGCATGACTCATGAATTGGCCCGGGGGCACACCATCTTCGTTCATGATATCAAGAAATGGCTGCAACGTTCCTTCTCCATATAAGTCTCCTAGGGTGGTTACACCAGCTTCCACCCAAGGAGTAAGGTCCGTATTTCAAACCCGTCCTCGCACAGTCGGCATACCCAATATTGGCATACCAGGTGCATATGGTATAACTCGCCTGGTAAGACGACGTGCCTAGTGGAAACATTTCAATGCTATTGATATCAGTAAAGGGAGAGGTTCATTCAGTTTATTGCAGGGATGGAACAGACAGAGGATCCTGTCTATAGAAAATGGAGGGTCATGTTCTGCAGAGTCTGATAAATGCAATTCCTCCACCCATAGGATTTGAGACGCCAGGTAATAATGGTCCAAGTTGGGCAGAGCCAGCCCCCCTCTTGAGCGAGGGAGGTACAATTTTGACAATGCCACCCTGCACCGGGAGTTGTTCCAGATAAATTCACGAATGATCCTCTCCAAGGACCAAAAAAAGGACATGGGTAGGTAGAGAGGTAGAGTAGCGAAATAGTAAAGGAGACGTGGCAACATAACCATTTTGATTAACTCCACCCTACCGATGACTGAGAGATTCAGCGACTTCCAGAGTTCATTTTGAGATTTAAGCGCTGTAACCACCCTCATAATATTACCATCCATAAGATCTTGTGTATTATGGTAGATGCGTACACCCAGATATCTAAACGCCACCGGTTGCCACTGCACGACCATCCTGTTCACTGTCCAACCCGGGTCCCCCAAAGTAGGATTGAAAGGGTTTAAACAAGATTTACCCCAATGCACCCTGAGCCCAGACAACTAAGCAAAATGTTTCAACATGGCGGGGATGACTTGCGGGATCACCAGGATATTCTGCACATACAGCAAGATGTCATCAGCATAAAGCAAAATGGCATGTATGCCATCTACTAGGGGTATCCCCCAATCCGGTGCCGAGGCGTGTAGAGCCATCACCAAAGCAAAGATAAAGGGAGAAAGGGGACACCCCTGGTGAGTCCCCTGTTATATCAAGATGGGCTCGGAGAAAAGAGAGCCCAACCGTAGCCGAACCATAGGAGCCCCATACAACAGCCTAATAAGACCTAAAATATAGGGTCCAAATCCGTATCGATGGAGCACAGCAAACATGAAGGACCATTCAACCGTGTCAAAGGCCTTCTCCAAGTCCAGCACAACACAACCAGCCGTCGGCCAGTCTGTGGTAGCACAGCTCATCACCCTGAACAGATGCCGTATGTTAAGCGATGTGCTATGAGCCGGCACAAAGCAATTCTGGTCTTGGTGAACCAGTTGTGGGACAAGCGGCAACAGTCTATTAGCTAGGATGCCCGCCAATACCTTATAGTCCCCATTGAGGAGCGCCAAGGGACGATATGCCACCACAGAAATAGGATCCCTACCAGGTTTAGGCAACGTAATCAATGTAGCCTCCGTCTTCGAGGTGGGGAGGGCCAGAGATTCAAACGCCTCCTTGTACACTTTGAGCAGTTGGGGGCTCAGGGGGTTCTGCATACGTTATATAAAATTCGTGAGGAAGACCATCGAGACCTGGAACCTTTCCAGAAGGCAAAGCCCTCATCGTACCTCGCACCTCATCAAGCGTTAGCAGGGCATCTAAATCCATTTGCTGTTCTGATGACAGGACCGGAAACAGGAATCACCCTAGGAATTGCTGAATCAATCTTCCGAGGCCTCTGGACCAGCTTTATACAGTTTTGTGAAGTGTGTCGACAGTTCGCTATGAATTTCTAGCTGTGAGAACCAGAGTTCTCCAACTGAAGAGCGAAGAGCCATAATCTGCCTACCTGGCTGTTCCTGTTTGATCAACCAAGCAAGAAGGGGGCCAGAGTGATCCGCTTTGGCATGTACTGATGCTGAGTGTGCTGTGAAGTTAAGGCAGCGCTGTCTTTCAAGAAGCTCCGCGTGTTTCTTCCACACTTCTGATAGATCGGCCAGTCTCCCAGCATCTACTACAGCCTTAGATTTCAGTGGCACCAAGCTCCTTTCCACCGTAAGCAGGTCTGAAGCTACCCGTTGTTGCAACCCACAGCCTAGTCCCAGGTACTTCCCTCTCAGGGTGACTTTCATAGCCACCCACTCCACTAGCACAGAGAAGGCAGTCCCTGCATTGAGTTCAAAGTAGTCCCCTATCGCATTGCCAATAGCCTCCCGTAAAACTGGGTCTTCTAGTATGGCCGGTTGTAGTCTCCATGTAGGGTTATCCGGAACCCCACCCTCCCAGGCCAATACAACACAGTGGGGATTCTGGTTGGAGTGTGTGCGCCCCCAGTATTCCGATTTCGAAACATAAGGAAGGAGGCAGGGGGAGCCAAAGAACCTACCCAGTCTAACGTGGAAGTTGGGGGGAGTCGAGAAAAAGGAATATACCCTCTCTCCCAGGTGATATTGTCTCCAAACATCAACCAGACCCCAACCCCATGCCCAACCATTCAATGCCACAGAATTGGCTGTGGCAGCCGTGGACCCAAGGGGAGGAAAGGATCTATCAACACCTACATCTAAGACACTATTAAAATCCCCGCCTATCAACCATGGGATCTCATACCACTTCCCCAAAACAAGAGATAGCTGCTCAAGAAATTGACCCTGGTCCACATTCGGTGCTTACACATTTCCCAGCAGTACAGGACGTCCATCCAATTTACCCTTCACCAACACATATCTGCCCTCCTTATCCGCAAGAGCCTCATCCACCGCGAAGTGTGTCCCACGGCGTATCCAGATAAGGGTCCCCCTAGCAAACAGGGAGTAATCTGTGGCATATATTTTACCTCTCCACCTACGCTGTAGGCGGGCAACCTCTGATGCATTTAAGTGTGTCTCTTGCAGTAGCGCAATTTGCACATTGTGACACTTTAAATAGGAATAAACTGCATAGCTGCGGGAGGGCGTGCGGAGACCCTGGACATTCAAGGTAAGTATCACGTGATCCATGGCAGCACCAAGAAAAGCATACAACAATGGACACGGAACCCCCTGTCCCAAAATTCACTGTGTGACAATCTGACATGTACAATGACATTTTCATTATCCCCCCACCAGTTTCCTGCAGTAAAAGGGAGATAGGAAATACCAACTAAGGAAGGAAAAAAACATATAAGGGCAACCCCCAAAACATCAGGGAATCGTCCAAACACAACAGACAGCAACTTAGCCACCTGCCCTACTGACTCCGACAGGTTAGGGAGAGCAGAGGGTTGTGAAACCATGCAGGGTATACTCTTGAAGTCCCCATCCAAAGACAACTGATAGGCATTGTCTTTGGGGGGGTGCTGGGGAATGTCAGCACCCCCAAGAACCATTAGACCAACCCCACCTTGTTTCATGCAAACACATAGATCCTGGGAACCTCAGATGCCCCTCACATCAAGACAAATAAGAGTACCCAGCAACGTATATTCAGAACAACCAGTTTCATACAATACCATCTGCTTTTTGAGGTGTAATGTCCGGCATTCTGATGGACACCTTATCCGAAGAGTCCCCTAAAGAGGAGCCTCCATCCCCTGAAGAATGACCGGAAGTGTCCACTCTATCTTCTTGTGGTACTGCTTTGGCCATCTGCTCTGCAATGCGGACCACTTCTTGCCACTCCCTACGGATGTGTTCTGGGTCCGACACTGCTGCCAAGCCCGGGAATCGCTGTCTCGACTGCCGTCTCCAAACTCCTTTGCCACCAGCTCCCCCAGTCCATGGTGTAGCAGCTGTGCCCACTGGCCTGGGCCAGAGTACCGACCCGTCATATCCAGCCAGTCCCAGACATCCTGAGGTGTATCAAAGAACCTGGTTATTTCGTCCAAAACAACACGGAGCCTGGCCGGGAACATCAGTGAATAGGAGAGATTGAGCTGCTGGAGCTGACGTTTCACAGGTAAGAAAGATCCCCGCTGGCGCTGAACCTTCATAGTATAGTCTGGAAAGAACAACACCTTGGCGTTTTCGTATTGAATATCATCCAATTTCCTGGTCTCCTGGAGGATCACATCCCGATCTCTGAAATGCAGAAGCTTGAAAACAAGACGACATGCTCAGTCACCGGGGGCCGGGTTTCTACCTGAAACACGATGTGCCTGCTCGATGGTGAAGAATGGAGAGAATTCAGTGGTTGGCAGGATGATTTTAAGCCATGTTTCCAGGAAGGTGACCGTGTAAGTGGCTCTCCGCGCCTTCCAGCATTCCAATTAACCAAACATTGTTCCGCCTCAAGGTACCAGATCCGGACTTTGTCGGCGTTCTGCTGCTTATCTTGAAATTCCATAGCAGGCTTCAGTTCAGCAATTTCCTGCTCCACCGCAAAAACCCGATCCTTCAGGTTCCGGTGGTCCGCATGTAGCAAATTGAGGTCCAGGGCCACTTTGTCTAGTTTGGCTTCCATGGAAGCACTAGTGCGCTCAATGGCCTGCAATATGGCATCCAGACGATCATCAGATGCCGGATGCTCCCCCGTCCATTGCGGTGGGTCTGCATCACGGGTCCCCGCCGCCTGTGAGGAGGCCCTCGACCCAGCCCCCCTAGTGCGTCCCATTGTTTCGCACACTCTAAGACAAGTTCACCACACCTCCAGAATGTCTCAGCGGATCTCTCTGCAGCAACACTGGATCCCACACCAGTCCACACTTCCAGGGACCATAGGTGACAGTCACTCATCAGTCCCTCACCAGGGAGGTTCCTATCCGCTTACCCTGACAAATTTGGGTCACCAGGGCTGCACACCGCCTTGCCAAGCAGCAGTATGCTGCTGCTGTCCCTTTATGCCGAGTGTTTCTGTTTAAGTGCGTCGCACCCAGATCACCACCAACAGTGCACACATTCGCCGTGCCACCGCTTCTAATCGTAGGTCACTACTATCCGGGGTGTCACACATCCATTCACCAAGCTCCCTTCAGCTGTCTGAATGCAGGCCACAAATTCAGTGGGAGTAGATAGCAGGGCTCTCCTTATTTTATGTAGTTCAGTGCAGTCCTACCAGGCCCCCCTCCGCTGAGCAAACGGGTGCACAACAGCTGTAAACCACCGCCTCCGGGAGACTTGCGTGTAGGATATCCTTTGCAATTGTACTGTCCGGGAGCCTGTGATTACCTCCTCACTTGCCCCTGTGGTGAGCAGGGAGCCCCGAACATTACCTTCGTCGCACTTCCCACAGTCACGCCCGGGCTCCGTGCCTCCCAGGGCCAGGAACCAGCCACCGGACACGTTGTCCCGCTTTGCTCTCCTGGGGGGTCCCTCAGAGAAAAAGGAGCAAAGTTTATGGCCGCGTCCAGCCATCGCATGCAAACAATCACAACTGCGGCTCGTCCGCCATTTTATGACAAGCCACTCACATCCACCACAGCCCTCCGAGCATACTGGCTAATCCGCTCAGAGTATTACATGCCTTGGTACCAGTACGTCCCCGCGTTGCCCCGTAGTTCTCTGAGGCGAGGGCCCGACTCGCAACGCCATCTGGGTTCAGAAGGGTGGGCCCGATCAGGAGCGTTGCATCCGGCCGTTCGAGGCCATAGAGTCAGCGTCATGTGCCTGCACCTCCCGTTGACCCAGACATCTAGCTCCTCGGACCCCGCAGCGACATCCACGGTCCTCTGGGGTACTACTGGGACTGCACGTGTTGTTTTTGTCTGCCAACTTACAGCGATGCAGGAGAAATATAGCGGATTACGGGGACACACGACAGAGTGCCACTAAGACGCGTCTGCCATGCTGCCCCTGCTGGCCACACCCCCCGGGCCTTGTACTTAATGGTGAGCGAGTGCAATGGAGTGCAGATACTTAGGCATACGAATATATCGCCAGCCGCCGGATCTATTCAACAGCAACCTAGGCAGGATGATCGCAGTCATAAGATCCCAGATGCAAATCTGGAGCACACTCCCGCTCGCTGGTACAGGCAGAGTGGCACTTGTGAAAGTGGTGGCTCTGCCGAGGTTCCTGTACCACTTTGCCAACTTGCCCACCTATATACCTGCCTCCTTCTTCGCCACCCTAAAAAAATGGCTAGAGACTTCATATGTGGCTCTGGGCGGCACAGGGTGGCAGCAAAGAAATTATATCTGCCCGCAGGCTAGGGGTCCAAGCAGCACCATGTTTTGAGCATCACTACCTGGCAGCCCAACTCCAATGGGTCGCCAGATGGATGGCAGGCCACCAACGGGACAACACGGCAACTGCATGCCCACCATACAGGCTGCCCCAGCTCCTCAAGCTTTTCCACCCTGGTACTAGGACGCGACGCCCAGAACCCCTGATGCTGAATGTGGCATACAGATGCTACCGAAGGAGCCTCTACATCACCCGAAGTACAAGGCCCTATGCCCCCGCGCTCCCCTTAGAAGGTGCTCCCAGATGCCAGTCTGCACTCACAGCCGTTGAATTACAACACTGGCAGAATGCAGGGATACAGACCTTAGGAGATCTATATCGCGAGAGCTCGCTTGTTCCCTATGTGATGCTGATAGAGGACGAGGGGCTCCCCACAGGTCAATTCCTCCTGCATGGATCGCTGGTAACTACGCTCACGGTGAAATGGGGGGATCTTACCATTTAGCCACAAACACACCTCATCATACAATACTTGCATGTCATGGGACAAGGTCGGCACCTTACTCGGTGGTTCGCAGCCTCACTGAGACAGCATGCAGCAATAAATCTAGACCCCTTTCGACACAAGTGGGAACATGATCTGGGCCAGCAATTCAAAGACGCAGAATGGGCGCAAGTGCTGGCTGGCCCAGTACAGATCCCCAGGAACAGGAGATTCAGACAAATACAGTATTACATCACTCAGAGAGTGTACTTCACGCTTGCCAAAATCAACAGATATTTCAACCGTGCTGATTCCGTCTGCCGTAGAGGCACCACCATTGACGCCGATTTTATACATATGCTCTGGAATTGCACCAGCCTCAGCACCTATTGGAGGGAGGTAGCGGACGTGCTCCATAACTGCACTGAGAGAGACCTACCCTTTGACTGGCCGACATAAATATTACACAAATTCTGCAAAACACGTAACACTAAGGTAACCTCCAGGTTCCTAGACCTAGGCATAGTGGCTGCCAAAAGACTAATCACAAAAAAATGGAAGGCACCCGACCCCCACGCATAGGCATGGAGACACTCCACACTTGCAAGGGCCGGAGCAGAAAGCATAGCGATCCGGCGTGAAGAAACCATGGGCCTCAGGAAAATACCTATATCCGCAAACTGGGAGGCAATACTGACAGCGCTACACCAGAGCGCAGACCTGCCAGGGCAGGCCGCACTGGCGTCTAACCCAGTTGAGTGATGCCGCGCACGTGATCTGTGCTTCGATACCAACCAAAGACACTTGACCTGTCACCAACTACTACATAATCGCCCCCCAGCATGCACCCTCACTAAGGGACAGTCAACAGGGCAACAGGAGTAGGCACAATAGGTGACACACACACACACACAGACAGACAAATGGGATACTCCAATTCAGCTCCTAGTTTCATGTCCTCTCCCCCAGTTACCAAACGCACCGCTCATCGTGGTCACCTAAACAGTACTAGGCCTTATGTGTTAGTCATTGCACGATAAAAATGGAGGCAGTCTGGTTGTCTCGGTTGCACACTATGGGCCCGATTCACAGAACTAACTTACGACAAAATCCTAAACTTACTACCATTTTGGTATTCACTGAATGAACTTACTCATTTTGGTATTCACAGAATGAACTTACTCATTTTGGTATTCACAGAATGAACTTACTCATTTTGGTATTCACAGAAGGCACTTACACATTTTGTGTAACTTACACATTTTGTGTAACTTACACATTTTGGTATTCACAGAAGTCACTTACTCATTGATAAGTAAGTGCCTTCTGTGAATACCAAAATGAGTAAGTTCATTCTGTGAATACCAAAATGGTAGTAAGTTCATTCTGTGAATACCAAAATGGTAGTAAGTTCATTCTGTGAATACCAAAATGAGTAAGTTCATTCTGTGAATACCAAAATGGTAGTAGGTTCATTCTGTGAATACCAAAATGGCAGTAAGTTCATTCTGTGAATACCAAAATGGTAGTAAGTTCATTCTGTGAATACCAAAATGAGTAAGTTCATTCTGTGAATACCAAAATGAGTAAGTTCATTCAGTGAATACCAAAATGGTAGTAAGTTTAGGATTTTGTCGTAAGTTAGTTCTGTGAATCGGGCCCTATGATTCAGGTCATGCGCAACTCATGGGCGCCACCACACAGCCATACCCACAGTCTAAGCAAATATGATGTTGTAATCGCTAAAAAATGCAATGATGTAACAAAGTTGATGCCACTAAATGCCAATATACGATGTGCCAATTACTGTTGTTATAAATGACAAAATCAATAAAAATATATTTAAAAAAAAAATGTGTGATGCGAATAACAACTGTTCTGATTATGTTCTTCTACTACTCCTGCAATACGCTTTTTACATTAACAAAATCTCAATTACACAATGTAACAAAATGCTGTAATTATCAGGCATTTAATTGAACAATTGTAACGTAAATGTGAAAATTATGCTGGCCTAAAAAAAAATGTCCTCAGTCTTCTTTTAACACTTTTATGCAGATCTCCATGGCTCATAGCTTTCATACATAGACCCATCAGAGACATACTACTTTCCCTCCCAACATAAAGCCATGTGACCCCATACTTGCTACGTCACTGGATTCAAGCTAGACTGCCTGATGAGGGTGATACCCCAAAACAGGTCCCAGGATGCTTCTCCACAGAGGATCTGGCATGGAGTTCGGGCTGGACTGTTCCCATGGGGAGCTAGGTCAAGACTGATTTGCATATGGCTGGGTCCAAACTGGTGTGGGATGGTGAGCAGAAAAACAATGGATTTAACCCAGAACAGATCTGTGGCTGAGTTGAATGTTTGACAATGTTCAGCATTACGCCCATCATCTCTTTGTCTTGGTGTTGTTGCTTGACCATGTGGGCGGGGGCCATCTTGTACAGCCAGCCAATGTGCTTTTTCCATGGGCCTGCATGTGTTCTTTGTTGTCCATTCTTCTCTGCTTGTTGTTGTTGTTTGACCATGTTGTCAGAGGCTTTTTTGTGCAGCCTACCCATGTGTGAAATCCTTTTTTTTCCAGTTTACAAACTCATTTTACAGGGAGATTGATAGAAAAGGGCTATGCCTTTTTGTTTTCTGTTCATGTCTTAACCGTTTTCCCCTAATACCAATTTAATGATTAAATGAGATGAAGGATCATTGCAGTATATGTATATCTATCTGAACAGAGTTTCTCTAATAGTATATGCATTTTTTTCTTTTTTTCCCCTGCACCTCTTTGCCTCTCAAAGGATTTTTTTTTAGTCCCTAGTACATCAGAAGTATATTTTTGGACATTTTCCCTCCACCTGCTGCCTGCCATAAGCGCCTGGCACAGCTGCACACCAGCATTCATGTTTTAGGGATAGTATTATTGATTTTCCCCTGCACACCCTGCCTACCATAGGTGTATGAAGGCAAAAGACACACAATTGATGGACGGAATGCAGAACAAATCAAAACATTCACCCCCAGTCAAGAGATCTGGGTTAAATCCATCATTCTTTTGCTCACCATGCCTTCCCAGTTTAGACCTGGCCATATGCAAATCAGTCTTGACCCTATGCCTCATGGGAACAGTCCAGCCCGAACTGCCAAGCCAGGTACTCCCTGGACCAGAAACAAGCATCCTAGGACCGGTTTCGGGGTTTCACCCCTCTTCAGCCAGGATAGCTTGATTACAGTGGCACAGTGAGCCCAGTACCCACGTCTGGGCATACCTGGCGCACTTAGGGCGAGAAAGCAAAAGACACACAATTGATGGACGGAATGCAGAACAAATCAAAACATTCACCCCCAGTCAAGAGATCTGGGTTAAATCCATCATTCTTTTGCTCACCATGCCACCCTAGTTTAGACCTGGCCATATGCAAATCAGTCTTGACCCTGTGCCTCATGTGAACAGTCCAGCCCGAACTGCCAAGCCAGGTCCTCCCTGGACCGGAAACAAGCATCCTAGGACCGGTTTCGGGGTTTCACCCCTCTTCAGCCAGGATAGCTTCATTCCAGTGGCACAGTGAGCCCAGGACGCACTTAGGGCGAGAAAGCAAAAGACACACAATTGATGGACGGAATGCAGAACAAATCAAAACATTCACCCCCAGTCAAGAGATCGGGGTTAAATCCATCATTCTTTTGCTCACCATGCCACCCCAGTTTAGACCTGGCTATATGCAAATCAGTCTTGACCCTGTGCCTCATGGGAACAATCCAGCCCAAACTGCCAAGCCAGGTCCTCCCTCGACCGGAAACAAGCATCCTAGGACCGGTTTTGGGGTTTCACCCCTCTTCAGCCAGGATAGCTTGATTCCAGTGGCACAGTGAGCCCAGGGCCCACATCTGGGCATACCTGGTGCACTTAGGGCGAGAAAGCAAAAGACACAAAATTGATGGACGGAATGCAGAACAAATCAAAACATTCACCCCCAGTCAAGAGATCTGGGTCAAATCCATCATTCTTTTGCTCACCATGCCACCCCAGTTTAGACCTGGCCATATGCAAATCAGTCTTGACCCTGTGCCTCATGGGAACAGTCCAGCCCGAACTGCCAAGCCAGGTCCTCCCTGGACCGGAAACAAGCATCCTAGGACTGGTTTCGCGGTTTCACCCCTCTTCAGCCAGGATAGCTTGATTCCAGTGGCACAGTGAGCCCAGGACCCACGTCTGGGCATACCTGGCGCACTTAGGGCGAGAAAGCAAAAGACACACAATTGATGGACGGAATGCAGAAGAAATCAAAACATTCACCCCCAGTCAAGAGATCTGGGTTAAATCCATCATTCTTTTGCTCATCATGCCACCCCAGTTTAGACCTGGCCATATGCAAATCAGTCTTGACCCTGTGCCTCATGGGAACAGTCCAGCCCGAACTGCCAAGCCAGGTCCTCCCTGGACCGGAAACAAGCATCCTAGGACCGGTTTCGGGGTTTCACCCCTCTCCAGCCAGGATAGCTTGATTCTAGTGGCACAGTGAGCCCAGGACCCCATCAGGGCATACCTGGAGCACTTAGGGCGAGAAAGCAAAAGACACACAATTGATGGACGGAATGCAGAACAAATCAAAACATTCACCCCCAGTCAAGAGATCTGGGTTCCACCCCTCTTCAGCCAAGATAGCTTGACTCCAGTGGCATGAAGAGCACGGGACCAACGCCTGGGCATACCCGTCCCACTCGGGGTGACAAATGCAAAAAGAACAATTGATGACCAGAATGCTGAACAATGTCATACATTCACCCCACGGCAGGGATCTGGGCCTAAATCCAAAGTTTTTTTTCTCCCCATGCCATTCCAGTTTGAAAACAGCAATATGCAAATCATTCTTGACCAAGTGCCCAATGGGAACAGTACAGCCCAAACTGCCAAACCAGGCCCTCCCTGGACTGCAAACAAGCTCCTAGGACCGGATTCGTGGTTTCACTCCTCATTAGCCAGGATAGCTTGACTCCAGTGGCATGGAGAGCATGGGACACACGTCTGGGCATACCTGTCCCACTCGGGGTGACAAATGCAAAAAGAACAATTGATGCACAGAATGCTGAACAAAGTCATACATTCACCCCAGTGCAGAGATCTGGGCCAAAATCCATCAATTTTGTTGCTCCCCATGCCATTCCAGTTTACACCCAGCCATATGCAAATCTGTCTTGACCCTGTACCCCATGTGAACAGTCCAGCCCGAACTGTCAAGCCAGGTCCTCCCTGGACTAGAATCAAGCATCCTAGGACCGGTTTCACTCATCATCAGCCAGTATAGCTTGACTCTAGTGGCATGGAGAGCACAGGACACACGTCTGGGCATACCCGTCCCACTCGGGGTGACAAATGCAAAAAGAACAATTGATGGACAGAATGCTGAACAAAGTCATACATTCACCCCAGTGCAGAGATCTGGGCCTAAATCCATAGTTTTTTTGCTCCCTATGCCATTCCAGTTTGAACCCAGCCATATGCAAATCAGTCTTGACCCTGTGCCCAATGGGAGCAGTCCAGCCCAAACTGCCAAACCAGGTCCTCCCTGGACTAGAAACAAGCATCCTAAGACGAGTTTAGGGATTTCACCCCTCATCAGCCATGCTAGCTTGACTCCAGTGGCGTGGAGAGCACGAGACCCATGTCTGGGCATACCCGTCCCACTCGGAGTGACAAATGCAAAAAGAACAATTGATGGACAGAATGCAAAACAATGTCATACATTCACCCCAGTGCAGAGATCTGGGCCAAAATCCATCAATTTTGTTGCTCCCCATGCCATTCCAGTTTACACCCAGCCATATGCAAATCTGTCTTGACCCTGTACCCCATGTGAACAGTCCAGCCCGAACTGTCAAGCCAGGTCCTCCCTGGACTAGAATCAAGCATCCTAGGACCGGTTTCACTCATCATCAGCCAGTATAGCTTGACTCTAGTGGCATGGAGAGCCTGGGACACACATCTGGGCATACCCGTACCACTCTGGGTGACAAATGCAAAAAGAACTATTGATGGACAGAATGCAGAACAATGTCTTACAGAGATCTGGTACAAAATCCATAGTTTTTTTTGCTCTCCATGCCATTCCAGTTTAAACCCAGCCATATGCAAATCAGTCTTGACCCTGTGCCCAATGGAAACAGTCCAGCCCGAACTGCCAAGCCAAGTCCTCCCTGGACTGGAAACAAGCATCCTAGACCAGTTTCGTGGTTTCACCCCTCATTAGTCATGATAGCTTGACTCCAGTGGCGTGAAGAGCACGGGACCTACGTCTGGGCATACCCATCCCACTCAGGATGACAAATGCAAAAAGAACAATTGATGGACAGAATGTTTAACAATGTGATAGATTCACCCCAGTGCAGAGATCTGGGCCTAAATCCATCGGTTTTGTTCCTCCCCATGCCATTCCAGTTTACACCCAGCCATACGCAAATCTGTCTTGACCCTATACCCCATGTGAACAGTCCAGCCCGAACTGCCAAGATAGGCCCTCCCTGGACTACAATCAAGCATCCTAGGACCAGTTTCATGGTTTCACTCATCATCATCCAGGTTAGCTTGACTCTAGTGGCATGGACAGTGCAGGACCCATGTCTGGGCACACCCGTAGCACTTTAGGTGACAAATGCAAAAAAAACAATTGATGGAGACAATGCAGAACAATGTTATACATTCACCCCAGTACAGAGATCTGGGCCTAAATCCATAGTTTATTTTTTTTTGCTCGCCATTCTATTCCATTTTGAACCCAGCAATATGCAAATCTGCCTTGACCCTGTGCCCAATGGGAACAGTCCAGCCTGAACTGCCAAGCCAGGTCCTCCCTGGACTGGAAACAAGCATCCTAGGACCGGTTTTGGGTTTTTACCTCTCTTCAGCCAGGATAGCTTGACTCCAGTGGCATGGAGAGCCTGGGACACACATCTGGGCATACCCGTACCACTCTGGGTGACAAATGCAAAAAGAACTATTGATGGACAGAATGGAGAACAATGTCATACATTCACCCCAGTGCAGAGATCTGGGCCTAAATCCATTGTTTTTGTTGCTCCCCATGCCATTCCAATTTACACCCAGCAATATGCAAATCATTCTTGACCCTGTGCCCAATGGGAACAGTCCAGCCCGAACTGCCAAGCCAGGTCCTCCCTGGACTGGAAACAAGCACCCTAGTAAACGTTTCATTGTTTCACCCCTCATTAGCCAGGATAGCTTGACTCCAGTGGCATGGAGAGCATGGGACCCACATCTGGGCATACCCGTCCCACTCTGGGTGACAAATGCAAATAGAACAATTGATGAACAGAATGCTGAACAATGTCATACATTCACCCCAGTGCAGAGATCTGGAACTAAATCTATTGTTTTTGTTGCTCCCCTTGCCATTCCAGTTTACACCCAGCCATATGCAAATCTGTCTTGACCCTCTACCCTATGCGAACAGCCCAGCCCGAACTGCCAAGCCAGGTCCTCCCTGGACTAGAATCAAGCATCCTAGGACCGGTTTCAGGGCTTTACACATCATCAACCAGGATATCTTGACTCTAGTGGTATGGAGAGCATGGGACCCATGTCTGGGCATACCCGTCCCACTCGGGGTGACTAATGCAAAAAGAACAATTGATGGACAGAATGCTGAATAATGTCATACATTCACCCCAGTACAGAGATCTGGGCCTAAATCGATAGATTTTGGGTTTTTTGCTCGCTATGCCATTCCAGTTTGAACCCAGCCATATGCAAATCAGTCTAGACCCTGTACTCAATGGGAACAGTCCAGCCTGAACTACCAAGAAAAGGTCCACCAGGACTGGCAACAAGCATCCAAGTACTGTTTTTGGGTTTTTACCCCTCTTCAGCCAGTATAGCTTGACTCCAGTGGCATGGAGAGCACAGGACCCATGTCTGGGCATACCCGTCCCACTTGGGGTGACAAATACAAAAAGAATAATTGATGGACAGAATGCAGAACAATGTCATACATTCACCCCAGTACAGAGATCTGGGCATGAATCCATCTTTTTTTGTTCCCCATGCCATTCCAGTGTAAAGCCAGCCATATGAAAATCAGTCTTGACCTTGTGCCCAATGTTAACAGTCCAGCCCGAACTGCCAAGCCAGGTCCTCACTGGACTGGAAACAAGCATCCTAGGACTGGTTTTGTGTTTTCACCCCTCATTAGCCAGGATAGCTTGACTCCAGTGGCATGGAGAGCATAGGACCCACGTCTGGGCATATCTGTCCCACTCGGGGTGACAAATGCAAATAGAACAATTGATGGACAGAATGCTGAACAATGTCATACATTCACCCCGTGCAGAGATCTGGGCCTAAATCCATCATTTTTGTTGCTCCCCATGCCATTCCAGTTTACACCCAGCCATATGCAAAACAGTCTTGACCCTGTACCCCATGTGAACAGTCCAGCCCAAACTGCCAATCCAGGTCCTCCCTGGACTAGATTCAAGCATCCTAAGATCCATTTCAGTGTTTCACTCATCATCAGAAAGGATAGCTTGATTCTAGTGGCATGGAGAGCACGGGACCCACCTCTGGGCATACCCGTCCCACTCAGGGTGACAAATGCAAATAGAACAATTGATGGACAGAATGCTGAACAATGTCATATATTCACCCCAGTGCAGAGATCTGGGCCTAAATCCATCGTTTTTATCCTCCCCATGCCATTCCAATTTGAACCCAGCCATATGCAAAACAGTCTTGACCCTGTACCCAATGGGAACAGTCCAGCCCGAACTGCCAAGCCAGGTCCTCCCTGGACTGGAAACAAGCATCCTAGGACCAGTTTCGGGATTTAACCCCTCATCATCCAGGCTAGCTTGACTCCAGTGGCATGGAGAGCACGGGACCAACGTCTGGGCATACCCGTCCCACTCAGAGTGACAAATTCAAAAACAACTATTGATGGACAGAATGCAGAACAATGTCATACATTCAACCCCAGTACAGAGATCTGGACCTAAATCCATAGATTTTGTTTTTTTTGCTCGCCATGCCATTTCAGTTTGAACCCAGCCATATGCAAATCAGTCTTGACCCTGTGCCCAAGGGGAACTGTCCAGCCCGAACTGCCAAGCCAGGTCTTCCCTGGACTGGAAACAAGCATTCTAGGACTGGTTTTGGGTTTTTACCCCTCTTCAGCCAGGATAGCTTGACTCCAGTGGCATGGAGAGCACGGGACAAATGTCTGGGCATACCCGTCCCACTTGGGGTGACAAATGCAAAAAGAACAATTGATGGAAAGAATGTAGAACAATGTCATACATTCACCCCAGTACAGAGATCTGGGCCTAAATCTATTGTTTTTTTGCTCCCTCTGCCATTCCAGTTTAAACCCAGCCAAATGCAAATCAGTTTTGACCCTGTGCCTAATGGGAACAGTCCGGCCCGAACTGCCAAGCCAGGTACTCCCTGCACTGGGAACAAGCATCCTAGGACCAGTTTCGGGATTTCAACCCTCATCAGCCAGGCTAGCTTGACTCCGGTGGCAGGGTGTCTCAGGGTGACAAATGCAAAAAGAACAATTGATGGACAGAATGCAGAATAATGTCATACATTCACCCCAGTGCAGAGATCTGGGCCTAAATCCATAGTGTTTTTTGCTACCCTTGCCATTCCAGTTTGAACCCAGCCATATGCAAATCAGTCTTGACCCTCTGCCCAATGGGAACAGTCCAGCCCGAAATGCCAAGCCAGTTCCTCCCTGGACTGGAAACAAGCATCCTAGGACCGGTTTCGGGGTTTCACTCCTTATCAGCCAGGCTAGCTTGACTCCAGTGGCATGGAGAGCACGGGACCCACGTCTGGGCATACCCGTCCCCGTTGGGGTGACAAATGCAAAAAGAACAATTGATGGACAGAATGCAGAACAATGTCATACATTCACTACATACTAGTTCAGAGATCTGGGCCTAAATCCATCTTTTTTTGCTCCCCATGCCATTCCAGTTTAAAGCCAGCCTTATGCAAATCAAGCTTGACTCTGTGCCCAATGTTAACAGTCTAGCCCGAACTGCCAAGCCAGGTCCTCCCTGAACTGGAAACAAGCATCCTAGGACTGGTTTTGTGGTTTCACCCCTCATAATCCAGGATAGCTTGACTCCAGTGGCATGGAGAGCACGGGACCCACGTCTGGGCATACCCGTCCCACTCGGGGTGACAAATGAAAATAGAACAATTGATGGACAGAATGCTGAACAATGTCATACATTCACCCCAGTGCAGAGATCTGGGACTAAATCAATTGTTTTTGTTGCTCCCCATGCCATTCAAGTTTACACCCAGCCATATGCAAATCTGTCTTGACCCTCTACCCTATGCGAACAGCCCAGCCCAGCCCGAACTGCCAAGCCCGGTCCTCGCTGTACTGGAACCAAGCATCCTCGGACCGGTTTCAGGGTTTTACTTATCATCAACCAGGATAGCTTGACTCTAGTGGTATGGAGAGCATGAGACCCATGTCTGGGCATACCCGTCCCACTAAGGGTGACAAATGCAAAAAGAACAATTGATGGAAAGAATGCTGAACAATGTCATACATTCACCCCAGTACAGAGATCTGGGCCTAAATCCATCGTTTTTTTGATCCCCATGCCATTCGAGTTTGAACCCAGCCATATGCAAATCAGTCTTGGCTCTGTGTTTACAATGGGAACAGTCCAGCCCGAACTGCCAAGCCAGGTCCTCCCTGGATTGGAAACAAGCTTCCTAGGACCGATTTCGGGGTTTCACCCCTCATCAGCCAAGTTTGACTCCAGTGGCAAGCAGAGCAGGGGACCCACGTCAGGACATACCCGTCCCACTCGGGGTGACAAATGCAAAAAGAACAATTGATTGACAGAATGCTGAACAATGTCATACATTCACCCCAGTGCAGAGATCTGGGCCTAAATCCATCGTTTTTTTGCTCCCCATGCCATTCCAGTTTTTTAACCCAGCAACATGCAAATCATTCTTGACCTTGTGCCTAATGTGAACAGTCCAGCCCGAACTGCTAAGCGAGGTCCTCCCTGGACTGCAAACAAGCATCCTAGGACTGGTTTTGTGGTTTCACCCCTCATAATCCAGGATAGCTTGACTCCAGTGGCATGGAGAGCACGGGACCCACGTCTGGGCATACCTGTCCCACTTGGGGTGACAAATGCAAAAAGAACAATTGATTGACAGAATGCATAACAATGTCATACATTCACACCATTACAGAGATCTGGGCCTAAATCCATCTTTTTTTGCTCCCCATGCCATTCCAGTTTAAAGCCAGCCATATCCGAATCAGTCTTGACCCTGTGCCCAATGGGAACAGTCCAGCTCGAACTGCCAAGCCAGGTCCTCCATGAACTGGAAACAAGCATCCTAGGACTGGTTTTGTGGTTTCACCCCTTGTAATCCAGGATAGCTTGACTCCAGTGGCATGGAGAGCACGGGACCCACGTCTGGGCATACCCGTCCCACTCGCAGTGACAAATGCTAATAGAACAATTGATGGACAGAATGCTGAACAATGTCATACATTCACCCCAGTGCAGAGATCTGGGACTAAATCCATTGTTTTTGTTGCTCCCCATAACATTCCAGTTTACACCCAGCCATATGCAAATCTGTCTTGACCCTGTGCCCGATGAGAACAGTCCAGCCCGAACTGCCAAGCCAGGTCCTCCCTGGAATAAAAACAAGCATCTTAGGACTGGTTTCAGGGTTTCACCCCTCATCAGCCAGGCTAGCTTGACTCAAGTGGCATGGAAAGCACGGGACCCACGTCTGGGCATACCCGTCCCACTCTTGGTGACAAATGCAAAAAGAACAATTGATGGACAGAATGCAGAACAATGTTTTACATTCACCCCAGTACAGAGAACTGGGCCTAAATCCAATGTTTTCTTTGCTTCCCATGCCATTCCAGTTTGAACCCAGCCATATGCACATCAGTCTTGACTCTGTGCCCAATGGGAACAGTCCAGCCCGAACTGCCGAGCCAGGTCCTCCATGGACTGGAAGCAAGCTTCCTAGGACCGGTTTCGGAGTTTCATCCCTCATCAGCCAGGTTTGACTCCAGTGGCAAGGTGAGCAGGGGACCCACGTCTGGGCATACCAGTCACACTCAGGGTGACAAATGGAAAAAGAACAATTGATGGACAGAATGCAGAACAATGCTATACATTCACCCCTGTACAGAGAACTGGGCCTAAATCCAATGTTTTTTTTGCTTTCCATGCCATTCCACTTTGAACCCAGCCATATGCATATCAGTCTTGACTCAGTACCCAATGGGAACAGTCCAGCCCGAACTGCCAAGCCGGGTCCTCCCTGGACTGGAAACAAGCTTCCTAGGACCGGTTTTGGTGTTTCACCCCTCATCAGCCAGGTTTCACTCCAGTGGCAAGGAGAGCAGGCGACCCACATCTGGTCATACCCGTCCCACTCGGGGTGACAAATGAAAAAAGAACAATTGATGGACAGAATGCTGACCAATGTCATACATTCACCTCAGTGCAGAGATCTGGGCCTAAATCCATCGTTTTTTTGCTCCCCATGCCATTGCAGTTTGAACCTAGCAATATGCAAATCATTCTTGACCCTGTGCCCAATGGGAATAGTCCAGCCCGAACTGCTAAGTCGGGTCCTCCCTGGACTGCAAACAAGCATCCTAGGACCAGTTTCGGGGTTTCACCCCTCATCAGCCAGGCTAGCTTGACTCCAGTGCCATGGAGAGCACCGGACCCATGTCTGGGCATACCTGTCCCACTTGGGGTGACAAATGCAAAACGAACAATTGATGGACAGAATGCAGAACAATGTCATACATTCACCCCAGTACAGAGATCTGGGCCTAAATCCATAGATTTTGTTTTTTTTGCTTGCCATGCCATTCCAGTTTGAACCCAGCCATATGCAAATCAGTCTTGACCCTGTGCCCAATGGGAACAGTCCAGCCCGAACTGCCAAGCCAGGTCCTCCCTGGACTGGAAACAAGCATCCTAGGACCGGTTTTGGGTTTTTACCCCTCTTCAGCCAGGATAGCTTGACTCCAGTGGCATAGAGAGCACGAGACACATGTCTGGGCATACCTGTCCCACTTGGGGTGACAAATGCAAAAAGAACAATTGATGTTCAGAATTCAGAAAAATGTCATACATTCACCCCATTACAGAGATCTGGGCCTAAATCTATTGTTTCTTTGCTCCCCCTGCCATTCCAGTTTAAAACCACCCATATGCAAATCAGTCTTGACCCTGTGCCCAATGGGAACAGTCAAGCCCGAACTGCCAAGCCAGGTCCTCCCTGGACTGGAAGTAAGCATCCTAGGACCAGTTTCGTGGTTTCACCCCTCATTAGCCACGATAGCTTCACTCCAGTGGCATGGAGAGCACGGACCCACGTCTGAGCATACCCGTCCCACTCAGGTTGACAAATGCAAAAGAACAATTGACAGACATAATGCTGAACAATGTGATACATTCACCCCAGTGCAGAGATCTGGGCCTAAATCCAATGTTTTTGTTGCTCCCCATGCCATTCCAGTTCACACCCAGCCATATGCAAATCTGTCTTGACCCTGTACCCCATGTTAACAGTCCAGCCCGAACTGCCAAGCCAGGTCGTCCCTTGACTAGAATCAAGCATCCTAGGACCGGTTTCATGGTTTCACCCCTCTTCAGCCAAGATAGCTTGACTCCAGTGGCATGAAGAGCACGGGACCCACGTCTGGGCATACCCGTCCCACTCAGGGTGACAAATGCAAAAGAACAATTGATGGACAGAATGCTGAACAATGTCATACATTCACCCCAGTACAGAGATCTGGGCCTAATCCATAGGTTTTTTTTTTTTTTTGCTCGCCATGCCAATCCAGTTTGAACCCAGCAATGTGCAAATCATTCTTGACCAATTGCCCAATGGGAACAGTCCAGCCGGAACTGCCAAACCAGGTCCTCCCGGGACTGCAAAAAGCATCCTAGGACCGGTTTCGTGGTTTCACCCCCCATTAGCCAGGATATCTTGACTCCAGTGGCATGGAGAGCACTGGACCCAAGTCTGGACATACCCGTCCCTCTCGGGCTGACAAATGCAAAAAGAACCATTGATGGAAGAATGCTG
The DNA here is from genome assembly GCA_963921515.1 of Calotriton arnoldi. NCBI lineage: Eukaryota > Metazoa > Chordata > Amphibia > Caudata > Salamandridae > Calotriton > Calotriton arnoldi. The sequence continues at coordinate 358,828 of CAWUFW010013235.1, forward strand.
AACAAAGTCATACATTCACCCCAGTGCAGAGATCTGGGACTAAATCCATTGTTTTTGTTGCTCCCCATGCCATTCCAGTTTACACCCAGGGATATGCAAATCTGTCTTGACCCTGTACCCCATGTGAACAGTCCAGCCCGAACTGTCAAGCCAGGTCCTCCCTGGACTAGAATCAAGCATCCTAGGACCGGTTTCAGGGTTTCACTCATTATCAGCCAGGATAACTTGACTCTAGTGGCATGGAGAGCACGGGACCCACGTCTGGGCATAGCCATCCCACTCGGGGTGACAAATGCAAAAAGAACCATTGATGGACAGAATGCTCAACAATGTCATACATTCACCCCAGTGCAGAGATCTGGGCCTAAATCCATAGTTTTTTTCCTCCCCATGCCATTCCAGTTTGAACCTAGACATATGCGAATCAGTCTTGACCCTGTGCCCAATGGGAACAGTCCAGTCCGAACTGCCAAGCCAGGTCCTCCCTGGACTGGAAACAAGCATCCTAGACCGGTTTCGTAGTTTCACCCCTCATTAGTCATGATAGCTTGACTCCAGTGGCATGAAGACCACGGGACCCACATCTGGGCATAGCCATCCCACTCAGGGTGGCAAATGCAAAAAGAGCAATTGATGGACAGAATGCTGAACAATGTGATACATTCAACCCAGTGCAGAGACCTGGGCCTAAATCCATCGTTTTTGTTCCTCCCCATGCCATTCCAGTTTACACCCAGCCTTATGCAAATCTTTCTTGACCCTGTACCCCATGTAAACAGTCCAGCCAAACTACCAAGCCAGGCCCTCCCTGGACTAGAATCAAGCATTCTAGGACCAGTTTCAGGGTTTCACTCATCATCAGCCAGGATAGCTTGACTCTAGTGGCATGGACAGCGCAGGACCCACGTCTGGGCACACCCGTCCCACTTTAGGTGACAAATGCAAAAAAAACAATTGATGGACACAATGCAGAACAATGTCATACATTCACCCGAGTACAGAGATCTGGGCCTAAATCCATAGGTTTTTTTTTCTCGCCATTCCATTCCATTTTAAACCCAGCCTTAAGCAAATCAGTCTTGACCCTTAACCCAATGGGAACAGTCCAGCCTGAACTGCAAAGCCAGGTCCTCCCTGCATTGGAAACAAGCATCCTAGGACCGGTTTTGACTCCAGTGGCATAGAGAGCACAAGACACACGTCTGGGCATACCCGTCCCAGTCGGGGTTACAAATGCAAAAAGAACATTTGATGGACAAAATGCTGAACAATGTCATACATTCACCCCAGTGCAGAGATCTGGGCCTAAATCCATTGTTTTTTGCTCCCCATGCCATTCCAGTTTGAACCCAGCAATACGCAAATCATTCTTGACTCTGTGCCCAATAGGAGCAGTCCAGCCCAAACTGCCAAGCCAGGTCCTCCCTGGACTGCAAACAAGCATCCTAGGACTAGTTTCGGGGTTTCACCCCTCATCAGCCAGGCTAGCTTGACTCCAGTGGCATGGAGAGCACAGGACCGACGTCTGGGCATACCCGTTCCACTTGGGGTGACAAATGCAAAAAGAACAATTGATGTACAGAATGTAGAACAATGTAATACATTCACCCCAGTACAGAGATCTGGGCCTAAATCCATCTTTTTTTGCTCCCCATGCCATTCCAGTTTGAACCCAGCCATATGCAAATCAGTCTTGACCCTGTGCCCAATGGGAATAGTCCAGCCCGAACTGCCAAGCCAGGTCCTCGCTGGACTGGAAACAAGCATACTAGGACCGGTTTCGTGTTTTCACCCCTCCTTAGCCAAGATAGCTTGACTCCAGTGTCATGGAGAGCACGGGACCCATACCCGTCTCACTCAGGGTGACAAATGCAAAAAGAACAATTGATGGACAGAATGATGAACAATGTCATACATTCACCAAAGTGCAGAGATCTGGGCCTAAATCCATCGTTTTTGTTGCTCCCCATGCCATTCCAGTTTACACCCAGCCATATGCAAATCTGTCTTGACCCTGTACACCATGTGAACAGTCCAGCCTGAACTGGCAAGCCAGGTCCTCCCTGGACTAGAATCAAGCATCCTAGGACCGGTTTCAGGGTTTCTCTCATCATCAGCCAGGATAGCTTGACATGATAGCTAGTGGCATGGAGAGCACGGGACCCACATCTGGGCATACCCGTCCCACTCAGGGTGACAAATGCAAAAAGAACAATTGATGGACAGAATGCAGAACAATGTCTTACATTCACCCCATTACAGAGATCTGGTACAAAATCCATTGTTTTTTTGCTCTCCATGCCATTCCAGTTTAAACCCAGCCATATGCAAATCAGTCTTGACCCTGTGCCCAATGGAAACAGTCCAGCCCGAACTGCCGAGCCAAGTCCTCCCTGGACTGGAAACAAGCATCCTAGACCAGTTTTGTGGTTTCACCCTCATTAGTCATGATAGCTTGACTCCAGTGGCCTGAAGAGCACGGGACCTACGCCTGGGCATACCCATCCCACTCAGGATGACAAATGCAAAAAGAACAATTGATGGACAGAATGTTTAACAATGTGATACATTCACCCCAGTGCAGAGATCTGGGCCTAAATCCATCGGTTTTGTTCCTCCCCATGCCATTCCAGTTTACACCCAGCCATACGCAAATCTGTCTTGACCCTATACCCCATGTGAACAACCAGGCCGAACTGCCAAGATAGGCCCTCCCTGGACTACAATCAAGCATCCTAGGACCAGTTTCATGGTTTCACTCATCATCATCCAGGGTAGCTTGACTCTAGTGGCATGGACAGTGCAGGACCCATGTCTGGGCACACCCGTAGCACTTTAGGTGACAAATGCAAAAAAACAAATGATGGAGACAATGCAGAACAATGTTATACATTCACCCCAGTACAGAGATCTGGGCCTAAATCCATAGTTTATTTTTTTTTGCTCGCCATTCTATTCCATTTTGAACCCAGCAATATGCAAATCTGCCTTGACCCTGTGCCCAATGGGAACAGTCCAGCCTGAACTGCCAAGCCAGGTCCTCCCTGGACTGGAAACAAGCATCCTAGGACCGGTTTTGGGTTTTTACCTCTCTTCAGCCAGGATAGCTTGATTAATGCAAAAAGAACTATTGATGGACAGAATGCAGAACAATGTCATACATTCACCCCAGTGCAGAGATCTGGGCCTAAATCCATTGTTTTTGTTGCTTCCCATGCCATTCCAATTTACACCCAGCAATATGCAAATCATTCTTGACCCTGTGCCCAATGGGAACAGTCCAGCCCGAACTGCCAAGCCAGGTCCTCCCTGGACTGGAAACAAGCACCCTAGTAAATGTTTCATTGTTTCACCCCTCATTAGCCAGGATAGCTTGACTCCAGTGGCATGGAGAGCATGGGACCCACATCTGGGCATACCCGTCCCACTCTGGGTGACAAATGCAAATAGAACAATTGATGAACAGAATGCTGAACAATGTCATACATTCACCCCAGTGCAGAGATCTGGAACTAAATCTATTGTTTTTGTTGCTCCCCTTGCCATTCCAGTTTACACCCAGCCATATGCAAATCTGTCTTGACCCTCTACCCTACGCGAGCAGCCCAGCCCGAACTGCCAAGCCAGGTCCTCCCTGGACTAGAATCAAGCATCCTAGGACCGGTTTCAGGGTTTTACACATCATCAACCAGGATATCTTGACTCTAGCGGTATGGAGAGCATGGGACCCATGTCTGGGCATACCCGTCCCACTCGGGGTGACTAATGCAAAAAGAACAATTGATGGACAGAATGCTGAATAATGTCATACATTCACCCCAGTACAGAGATCTGGGCTTAAATCGATAGATTTTGGGTTTTTTGCTCGCTATGCCATTCCAGTTTGAACCCAGCCATATGCAAATCAGTCTAGACCCTGTACTCAATGGAAACAGTCCAGCCTGAACTGCCAAGAAAAGGTCCACCAGGACTGGCAACAATCATCCAAGTACTGTTTTTGGGTTTTTACCCCTCTTCAGCCAGTATAGCTTGACTCCAGTGGCATGGAGAGCACAGGACCCATGTCTGGGCATACCCGTCCCACTTGGGGTGACAAATACAAAAAGAATAATTGATGGACAGAATGCAGAACAATGTCATACATTCACCCCAGTACAGAGATCTGGGCATGAATCCATCTTTTTTGTTCCCCATGCCATTCCAGTGTAAAGCCAGCCATATGAAAATCAGTCTTGACCTTGTGCCCAATGTTAACAGTCCAGCCCGAACTGCCAAGCCAGGTCCTCACTGGACTGGAAACAAGCATCCTAGGACTGGTTTTGTGTTTTCACCCCTCATTAGCCAGGATAGCTTGACTCCAGTGGCATGGAGAGCATAGGACCCACGTCTGGGCATACCTGTCCCACTCGGGTGACAAATGCAAATAGAACAATTGATGGACAGAATGCTGAACAATGTCATACATTCACCCCCGTGCAGAGATCTGGGCCTAAATCCATCATTTTTGTTGCTCCCCATGCCATTCCAGTTTACACCCAGCCATATGCAAAACAGTCTTGACCCTGTACCCCATGTGAACAGTCCAGCCCAAACTGCCAATCCAGGTCCTCCCTGGACTAGATTCAAGCATCCTAAGATCCATTTCAGTGTTTCACTCATCATCAGAAAGGATAGCTTGATTCTAGTGGCATGGAGAGCACGGGACCCACCTCTGGGCATACCCGTCCCACTCAGGGTGACAAATGCAAATAGAACAATTGATGGACAGAATGCTGAACAATGTCATATATTCACCCCAGTGCAGAGATCTGGGCCTAAATCCATCGTTTTTATCCTCCCCATGCCATTCCAGTTTGAACCCAGCCATATGCAAAACAGTCTTGACCCTGTACCCAATGGGAACAGTCCAGCCCGAACTGCCAAGCCAGGTCCTCCCTGGACTGGAAACAAGCATCCTAGGACCAGTTTCGGGGTTTAACCCCTCATCATCCAGGCTAGCTTGACTGCAGTGGCATGGAGAGCACGGGACCAACGTCTGGGCATACCCGTCCCACTCAGAGTGACAAATTCAAAAACAACTATTGATGGACAAAATGCAGAACAATGTCATACATTCACCCCTGTACAGAGATCTGGGCCTAAATCCATAGATTTTGTTTTTTTTGCTCGCCATGCCATTTCAGTTTGAACCCAGCCATATGCAAATCAGTCTTGACCCTGTGCCCAAGGGGAACTGTCCAGCCCGAACTGCCAAGCCAGGCCTTCCCTGGACTGGAAACAAGCATTCTAGGACTGGTTTTGGGTTTTTACCCCTCTTCAGCCAGGATAGCTTGACTCCAGTGGCATGGAGAGGACAGGACAAACGTCTGGGCATACCCGTCCCACTTGGGGTGACAAATGCAAAAAGAACAATTGATGGAAAGAATGTAGAACAATGTCATACATTCACCCCAGTACAGAGATCTGGGCCTAATCTATTGTTTTTTTGCTCCCTCTGCCATTCCAGTTTAAACCCAGCCAAATGCAAATCAGTTTTGACCCTGTGCCTAATGGGAACAGTCCGGCCCGAACTGCCAAGCCAGGTCCTCCCTGCACTGGGATCAAGCATCCTAGGACCAGTTTCGGTATTTCAACCCTCATCAGCCAGGCTAGCTTGACTCCGGTGGCATGGAGAGCACTGGACCCACTTCTGGGCATACCCGTCCCACTCAGGGTGACAAATGCAAAAGAACAATTGATGGACAGAATGCAGAACAATGTCATACATTCACCCCAGTGCAGAGATCTGGGCCTAAATCCATAGTGTTTTTTGCTACCCATGCCATTCCAGTTTGAACCCAGCCATATGCAAATCAGTCTTGACCCTCTGCCCAATGGGAACAGTCCAGCCCGAACTGCCAAGCCAGTTCCTCCCTGGACTGGAAACAAGCAACCTAGGACCGGTTTCGCGGTTTCACCCCTTATCAGCCAGGCTAGCTTGACTCCAGTGGCATGGAGAGCACGGGACCCACATCTGGGCATACCCGTCCCCCTTGGGGTGACAAATGCAAAAAGAACAATTGATGGACAGAATGCAGAACAATGTCATACATTCACCCTAGTACAGAGATCTGGGCATAAATCCATCTTTTTTGCTCCCCATGCCATTCCAGCTTAAAGCCAGCCATATGCAAATCATACTTGACTCTGTGCCCAATGTTAACAGTCCAGCCCGAACTGCCAAGCCAGGTCCTCCCTGAACTGGAAACAAGCATCCTAGGACTGGTTTTGTGGTTTCACCCCTCATAATCCAGGATAGCTTGACTCCAGTGGCATGGAGAGCACGGGACCCACGTCTGGGCATACCCGTCCCACTCGGGATGACAAATGCAAATAGAACAATTGATGGACAGAATGCTGAACAATGTCATACATTCACCCCAGTGCAGAGATCTGGGACTAAATCCTTTGTTTTTGTTGCTCCCCATGCCATTCCAGTTTACACCCAGCCATATGCAAATCAGTCTTGGCTCTGTGTTTACAATGGGAACAGTCCAGCCCGAACTGCCAAGCCAGGTCCTCCCTGGATTGGAAACAAGCTTCCTAGGACCGATTTCGGGGTTTCACCCCTCATCAGCCAAATTTGACTCCAGTGGCAAGCAGAGCCGGGGACCCACGTCAGGGCATACCCGTCCCACTCGGGGTGACTGTAGGAGAGTAGGATCTGCCTCTTATGTTGCCCCCACTTTTTTTTCTGATGTTTACACTGGTTTCTGGCTATAGTCAGGCTGGGAACCTGCTAATCAGGGCCCCAGCCTCTCTGTTCTCTCTAAACGATTTGGAGTGCACTCTAGGTGCACTAGTGATTGGATACTGTGGCACCTTATGAGTCCCTAGTATATGGTACCTTAGGTACCAAGGGCATAGGTACTTCACAGGCCTACCAGGGGCTGCAGCATGTATTATGCCACCCTGGGAAGCAGACTAAATCTGACACCACAGGCATGCTACTGCAGCCTGAGTGAGTAAGTGCTAGCACCCCTCACTGAGAGATAGGTTCCCTATATCTCTCCTACACACACATATAACCCTATCAGTCACCCCTAAGGCAGGCCCTATCAATCCTGAGGGCAGGGTGCTTGGCTTATATGTGAGGGGGTGCCTCTGCCTGAGCAGGGCCCCTCTGCAGCTCTCAGAGTCCATTCTCTGGTGCTGTCTGTGGATGCGGTTAAACCATATACTTTTAAGTGCATTATATCCTCGCGGTAAAATGCTAACTTTGGAATGGCTGCATTGAAACATGTCGTGTTTGGTGTCAAACATCTTGGAATACTACCCCCGCCAGTCCTGGCGGCGGGGGTAGCATTCCACCCTTCTAGAGGGATAGACATGTACCTACTGTGGAAACACGGTAGAATCCTGCAGAGCCCTGGCATCACAAAATGGATGCCACCAGTCACAGACACTGGGCTGCCCTCCTGCTGATGACCAACACTCGCAGTGGAGGAAGCCCAACAATAGATATCCTGTCCCAAGGGGGTGTGACCACCTCCCAGACAGGGTTTAGTGTATTGGGGCTGGGTGGGTGCACTCTTAGAGTGCTTTGAAGTCCTGCACTGGGGGAGCAGAAGGCTCCTCTGTGCATATGCCAGTTCAAACCGGCTCAGGGGCTACCTGTCCCTGCTCTGGTGCGAAACAGGACAAAGGGAAGTGGGTGTAGCCACCCACTCCCCTGACCCTCCCATAGGTAGGGTCATAGAGCTAGTCCCTCCCCTTCTTTTAGTATGTAAGTGACTTGCTTGTAGCTTCCCTCGAAGTGTCCTAAAACTTTAACTTTCCCAGTGCGACCATCGCACTGACTCGTACCTGGTTCGCATCTGTGTTAGACACACCGCGTCCAACTCCCTTGCAATACCATCTGTAACTGCGTCCTTCGACTCGTACAAGGACCGATCAGTGTGTTCGCCTCGAACACGCAAGGGACCTTTAACATTGATCTTTCAATCGCGTCTGAGTGCATAGACTCGTACAGGATTCGCATCGGTGCCAGGTCACCGCGTCCGTCCCCTGTGGGTCTCCTACAACTACCTGGGGTGGTTCTTGGGGGTCCCTCGATTCTAGATGCCCTAGACCTAGATCTAGCAAACTAAGATTGTAACATTCAATTGTGCTAAACTTATCCTGATAATATTTGACTTGTACATATGTTCCTGACCTCTAATCTCATAAAGAGATTAGTAGAGAGTGTTTATTAATAAATACATATATATTTGATATATATACCTGTGTGGTGTCTTTTCATTTGGTGATTCAAGAGATTGTGTGGTAAAACAAGCTGCTTTACATTTCTTCAAGACTTAGCCTGAAGGCTGCTCTCCACAGCTACCACTAGGATAGCTTTCTATAAAGGTTGTCTTAAACCTATCTACCATAAGAGTCGAATTGTTCTGGTGCAAGGTGTCCACTTTAATTAGTGAACAGCATATACCAGGCCAACTTCTCACATTGGTGGGCAGCGTGTGGGATTCCAGCTTGCTATTGTTTTACCAGAAAATCTCTATTTGAATTACTAACTGAAAACCACTATAGGTACTTAAGGTACATATAAAGTCAAGCTTAGTATCGATAAGTTCTACTGAACTTAGAGCTGTGTGCCAAGGGATAGCACACCCTTTCTACAGCTCAAGCTAGTATCAGTAGGCCACAAACTAGTGTAGGTAGTACAACACTGCACAACACTAGAATGTCCTTAAAGGGTGGAACCAGTGGATCCACTCAGCCTCAGTATAAGGACATGGCTTTCTCTGACTTGAGAGCCATGTGTGTTGAAAGACACCTGAGACTAGGACAGAGTCCCTCAACCCTGCACCTGATAGATCTGCTGACAGCAGATGATCTTAGATTGGCTCTAGGAGCTAATGGGTCTGAATCAGTGGGTGGGTCAATTACAGTATCTGGGTCAGACGATGAAAATCCGAATGACCAGGACTCTGTGATTGAAGGGCCAGGCCTCAAGGGGCCTGAAAAGGACAGAGGAATTCTCCCTAAGAGAACTGACAGAGTGGATGAGAGGCATAGGTCCCCTTCCAGGGAATCTGAGCACTCTTATCACTCTGGCAGAGAATTTGTCCACCAGAGGAACTCATACTTTCCCATAAGAGAGACCTCCTCTGAAAGAATGTGCAAACTGCTGCAGTATGAGGAAGCAAGAGTTGCCCTCAGAACCAAGCAGTTGGCACTGGATAGAGAAGCCCTGGAGATCCAGAGAGCTTCTCGACGAGAGGGGTTAGAACCCCTTGGTGGCAGCAACAGTGTCCCTAGAGGCAGAGAATCTATTCCAGACCATAGGAACCTGAGCAAGGTTGTTCCTCCCTACCAGAGTGGGGATGATATCCACAAGTGGATAACTGCTATGGAGAGGGCCTGTAGAGTACAGCAGGTCCCCCAGAAGCAGTGGGCAGCAATCTTGTGGCTCTCCTTTTCAGATAAAGGTAGAGACAAGCTCCTCACTGTTAGAGAAGAGGATGCTGATGATTATGAAGTCCTGAAGAGTGCACTAATAGATGGGTTTGGCTTAACCACTGAACAGTACAGGTTAAAGTTCAGAGACACCCAGAAGGCACAGACTCAGGACTGGACTGACTTTGTTGATTGTGCAACCAAGGCTCTGGAGGGTTGGCTGGTTGGCAGTAGGGTTACTGATTTCAAGGGATTGTATAATCTGATGATGAGAGAACAGATCCTTAATAATTGCCAGAACCAGTTGTTGCATCAGTACCTGGTGGACTCGGATCTGACCTCTCCACAAGAATTGGGAAAGAAGGCAGACAAGTGGGTCAGAACCAGGGTGAGGCAGAAACCCCAGAACCAAGGGGGTGACACTAAGAAGCAAGATCCTAAGGGCTCTGAGAAAGGTGGGGATAAGTCAAAAGACCAGAAGTCTTCACAAGGGCCCCAAAAATCTGCATCTGGTGGGGAGTCACAATCCAACAAGGGAAAAGGCCAAAAAAAGCATTGGTGCAAATTCTGTAAACAGAAAGGGCACTGGACTTCTGACTGTAACAAGTCCAAAGACCAAACCACCACCACTCCTGCCCCTAAGGCAACTGTTCCCCCTAGTTCAGCTACTGGTGGAGGTGGTACACAGAATAAGGGTGTAGTAGGGTTGACCCTGGGTTCTGAAGTGGACTCTGACCTAGTCAGAGTGCCCACTCAGGCAATGCTGATTTGTGTGGGAGACCTTAATATGTCCTTCCTAGTGAGTCCCTGTAATCTGGGCAAATACAAACAGCAGCCTGTAATAAATGGCAAACAGGCTTTGGCATTTAGGGACACAGGTGCTAGTGTCACCATGGAGGCAGAGGATCTTGTGGACCCTGGACAGATCATCCTGGGCGAAATGTACCAGGTGACCAATGCAAGCAACGTCCAGACCAACCATAGTCTGGCAGTTGTGAATTTCTCCTGGGGAGGGGTAACTGGCCTCAAGAAGGTTGTAGTCAGTGCAGACCTCCCTGTCGAATGTCTATTGGGCAATGATCTAGAGACTTCAGCCTGGTCTGAAGTAGAGTTATGGACTCATGCTGAGATGTTGGGCATCCCTGCAGAGGTATTTGCTGTGACCAGGTCACAAGCAAGAATGCATGACACTGAACCAGCTCTGGATCCTGGAACAATGGACCAGATGCTTCCCAAGAGGAGGAGCAGTAGGGTAAAGGCAGTGCCTTCCCTCTGTCTCAGATCACAGATTCACCCCCAGAGGGAGGTGAAGCAGATCCTGAAGAAGGAACTGCCCCAGAGGGACTTGAGCCTGATCAGGTTGAGTTCTTGGGGGCAGGGGGCCCTTCTAGGGAAGATCTGAGGAAGGAGCAACAGTGCTGCCCCTCTCTTGAACCCCTCAGACAGCAGGCTGCTGCTGAGGCTGCTGGGAGTGCTAGTGGGTCCCATAAAGTTTATTGGGATGAGGGACTCCTATATTATGAGGGTAGAGACCCAGCCCCTGGAGCCACCAGGAGGTTGGTAATACCTCAGAAGTTTAGGGGTTCCTCTTGACCCTAGCACATGACATCCCTTTAGCAGGACACTTGGGCCAAAACGAGACCTGGGACAGGCTTGTTCCACATTTTCATTGGCCACATATGTCAGAGGACACAAAGGAGTTTTGTCGCTCCTGTGTCACATGCCAAGCCAGTGGTAAGGCAGGTGGCACAACCAAGGCCCCCTGATACCACTACCGGTGGTGGGGGTACCCTTTGAAAGGGTAGGGATTGACATTGTTGGTCCCCTTGACCCTCAAACTGCATCTGGGCACAGGTTTATCCTGGTGGTAGTGGATCATGCCACCAGGTACCCAGAAGCAATTCCCCTGAGGACCACCACAGCCCCTGTGGTGGCAAGAGCCCTCATTGGAGTCTTCTCCAGAGTGGATTTCCCAAAGGAGGTCATTTCTGACAGAGGTACCAACTTCATGTCAGGATAACTAAAAGCAATGTGGAAGGAGTGTGGTGTAACTTACAAGTTCACCACCCCTATCACCCACAATGCAATGGTTTAGTTGAACGCTTCAACAAAACCTTGAAAGGAATGATTAAAGGACTCCCAGAGAAGCTTAGGCGGAAATGGGACCTTCTTCTTCCTTGCCTATTGTTTGCATACAGAGAGGTTCCACAGAAGGGGTTGGTTACAGCCCATTTGAGCTTCTGTTTGGGCATCCTGTGAGAGGTCCACTGTGTTTGGTAAAAGAGGGCTGGGAGTTACCTCTCAAGCCCCCAAACAAGATGTGATGGACTATGTACTTGGTCTCCGCTCCCGGATGGCTGAGTACATGAAAAAGGCAACCAAAAACCTAGAGGCCAGCCAAGAATTACAAAAAGCTTGGCATGACTAAAGGATGTACTGACTGTATACCAGCCAGGACAGAAAGTGTGGGTGTTGGAGCCTGTGGCCCCAGCAGCCCTCCAGGACAAGTGGAGTGGCCCCCATACAATAGTTGAACAGAAGGGAGAAGTCACCTACCTGGTGAATCTTGGAACTCCCAGGAGCCCCCTGAGGGTGCTCCATGTCAACAGATTAAAGCCATATGTTGACAGGGCTGACATGGGCTTGCTCATGGCAACTGATGAGGACCAGGAGGAGGAGAGTGACCCTCTCCCTGACCTGCTCTCTCAGAACCCTGATGATGGGTCAGTAGATGGTGTTGCTTTGGCAAGCAGCCTCACCGACCATCAGCAAACTGAGTGCAGACAAGTTCTGCAACAGTTTAGACATATGTTTAGCCTGACCCCTAGTCATACTTCCTGGGGCACCCACGAGGTGGACCTTGGAGACAGTCTGCCTGTCAAGAATAAAATCTACAGGCAACCTGACCATGTCAGGGACTGTATCAGGACTGAAGTCCAGAAAATGTTGGAGCTAGGTGTAATTGAGCCTTCAGATAGCCCTTGGGCTAGTCCAGTAGTCCTGGTACCCAAGCCTCATACCCAGGGTGGTAAGAAAGAAATGAGGTTTTGTGTAGACTACAGAGGCCTCAATGCAGTCACTAGGACTGATGCCTATCCCATACCAAGGGCAGATGAGATGATTGATACTTTGGCCTCAGCCAAGTATCTAAGCACGTTTGACCTAACAGCTGGCTACTGGCAGATCAGATTAGCTGATGATGCAAAAGCCAAGACAGCATTTTCGACCCCTGGTGGGCACTACCACTTTGTGGTGATGCCCTTTGGATTGAAAAATGCACCTGCCACTTTTCAGAGGTTGGTGAATAAAGTTCTGACAGGGATGGAAACTTATTGCTCAGCTTATCTAGATGATATTGCTGTCTTTAGTTCCTCCTGGCAGGATCACCTGGTCCACCTCAGGAATGTTTTGGAGGCCCTGCAAAGGCAGGCCTCACTATCAAGGCCACTAAGTGCCAGATAGGGCAGAGTCAGGTTGTGTACCTGGGCCACCTTGTAGGTGGAGGCCAGGTTCAGCCTTTGCAGAGCAAGATCCAGACCATAATGGAATGGGTTGCTCCAACCACTAAGACACAGGTGAGAGCCTTCTTAGGCCTATCTGGGTACTATAGGAGGTTTGTCAAGGGATATGGATCTATTGTGACCCCCTTGAATGATCTGACCTCAAAGAAAATGCCAAAAAAGGTTCAGTGGACAGCTAGCTGTCAAAAGGCATTTGAAGACCTAAAGCAGGCCATGTGCACTGCCCCCATCTTACAGAGTCCAGACTACACCAAAAAGTTCATTGTCCAAACAGATGCTTCTGAGCTGGGTGTGGGAGCTGTACTGTCTCAACTGAATGATAAAGGTCAAGACCAGCCAGTAGCTTTTATTAGCAGAAGGCTGACCCCTAGAGAGAAACATTGGTCAGCTATAGAGAGGAGGCCTTTGCTGTGGTATGGTCCCTGAAGAAGCTGAGGCCATACTTGTTTGGTACTCACTTCATAGTTCAGACCGACCACAAGCCCCTCCTATGGCTTAAACAAATGAAAGGAGAAAACCCAAAACTTTTGAGGTGGTCCATTTCCCTACAGGGGATGGACTATACAGTGGAACATAGACCTGGGACCCAACATGCCAATGCAGATGGACTCTCAAGGTATTTCCACTTTGAACACGAAGACTCAACTGGTCAAGGTTTGTTTAGTGTCCCTGCATTTGGGGGGGGGTTGTGTAGGAGAGTAGGATCTGCCTCTTATGTTGCCCCCACTTTTTTTTCTGATGTTTACACTGGTTTCTGGCTATAGTCAGGCTGGGACCCTGCTAATCAGGGCCCCAGCCTCTCTGTTCTCTCTAAACGATTTGGAGTGCACTGTAGGTGCACTAGTGATTGGACACTGTGGCACCTTATGAGTCCCTAGTATATGGTACCTTAGGTACCAAGGGCATAGGTACTTCACAGGCCTACCAGGGGCTGCAGCATGTATTATGCCACCCCTGGGAAGCAGACTAAATCTGACACCACAGGCATGCTACTGCAGCCTGAGTGAGTAAGTGCTAGCACCCCTCACTGAGAGATAGGTTCCCTATATCTCTCCTACACACACATATAACCCTATCAGTCACCCCTAAGGCAGGCCCTATCAATCCTGAGGGCAGGGTGCTTGGCTTATATGTGAGGGGGTGCCTCTGCCTGAGCAGGGCCCCTCTGCAGCTCTCAGAGTCCATTCTCTGGTGCTGTCTGTGGATGCGGTTAAACCATATACTTTTAAGTGCATTATATCCTCGCGGTAAAATGCTAACTTTGGAATGGCTGCATCGAAACATGTCGTGTTTGGTGTCAAACATCTTGGAATACTACCCCCGCCAGTCCTGGCGGCGGGGGTAGCATTCCACCCTTCTAGAGGGATAGACATGTACCTACTGTGGAAACACGGTAGAATCCTGCAGAGCCCTGGCATCACAAAATGGATGCCACCAGTCACAGACACTGGGCTGCCCTCCTGCTGATGACCAACACTCGCAGTGGAGGAAGCCCAACAATAGATATCCTGTCCCAAGGGGTGTGACCACCTCCCAGACAGGGTTTAGTGTATTGGGGCTGGGTGGGTGCACTCTTAGAGTGCTTTGAAGTCCTGCACTGGGGGAGCAGAAGGCTCCTCTGTGCATATGCCAGTTCAAACCGGCTCAGGGGCTAACTGTCCCTGCTCTGGCACGAAACTGGACAAAGGGAAGTGGGTGTAGCCGCCCACTCCCTGACCCTCCCATAGGTAGGGTCATAGAGCTAGTCCCTCCCCTTCTTTTAGTATAAGAGGGGGAACCTGTGCATTGCACCCTAGATTTCCCTGGACGACGCTCTGAAGAAGAATCCCGGACCTTCGATGTTCCACTACCTTTGGAAGACTGAAGAATCTCCCTTGGAGTCAAGGAGTGACTCCCCTGCTTGCAGGCACCAAAAACTACAAACGACAGTCGCAAACTACGCCGCTCCCGCCGGAGTCCGAAGTCCCTGCAGCCCAAGAAGTGGATTTCCTGACTTCTCAAAGGCTATCGTGAGTCCCCAGCAAAGCTGAGGCCAGTGGACCCCAAAAGTAACGAGGAACCACGACCCCTGTTTACCGTGCACTATTGTCGAGTGCAACCCCTCACAACGTTCCACGAACTTGTGCTTTGGAGCACGTGTGGTCCCAGCCTCCAGCAAGAAACCCTCCTAAGATCAGAGGCCTACCACATCCCAAGTGACCGTGGGCCCCTGTGAGAGAATCCTCCCGAGGTGTCTTCGCGATCCCTTGCCAGCCGGCTTGCGGGTCCCCAGAAGACTTTCCAAAGAAACCAAAGGGCTCCCCTGGTTGCTCCACGCCTGCCCTGACTTACCTTCGCTGGGTGAGTTCCATAAACCTTGCTGGTCTGCGCCATTGTCTCTTCACACTTTCCCCGAGACTTGCTGTTACCAAGGCTTGGTGGCTCCTATCGAGTTGCCTACACTGCAGTAAGCCGCAGACATCGTGGGACACACCGAATCCAGCTCTTGGTCATCAACAACGCCTCCTGGACCTCGTGGCTGAAGAGTCAAGGCAACCACGGACAACCTGAATCTTGCGACGACGGTGGGCATCCATCTTCCTTGCCCCGAGTCACTGCCAAGTGACTTTGAACACTGTCCCCTCTGCTTTCAGGTCTTCCATCTTCCGAATCCAGGCTTGGATTCCTCCGGACACTTCTCCTGCCGCCGCAAGCAGCGAGTCTTCACTGGCTCCCATTGAAAACGACGCCGCGACCCGACACCAAAGAACACCTATGCACCCGGCTCCCCTGGGTGAGGTAACTTCAGCACTATGGTGCTCCTGTGGGTGTGGGCCCTAGAACTACTTACCCTGTAAGTGACTTGCTTGTAGCTTCCCTCGAAGTGTCCTAAAACTCTAACTTTCCCAGTGCGACCATCGCACTGACTCGTACCTGGTTCGCGTCTGTGTTAGACACACCGCGTCCAACTCCCTTGCAATACCATCTGTAACCGCGTCCTTCGACTCGTACAAGGACCGATCGGTGTGTTCGCCTTGAACACGCAAGGGACCTTTAACATTGACCTTTCAATCGCGTCTGAGTGCATAGACTCGTACAGGATTCGCATCGGTGCCAGGTCACCGCGTCCGTCCCCTGTGGGTCTCCTACAACTACCTGGGGTGGTTCTTGGGGGTCCCTCGATTCTAGATGCCCTAGACCTAGGTCTAGCAAACTAAGATTGTAATATTCAATTGTGCTAAACTTATCCTGATAATATTTGACTTGTATATATGTTCCTGACCTCTAATCTCATAAAGAGATTAGTAGAGAGTGTTTATTAATAAATACATATATATTTGATATATATACCTGTGTGGGGTCTTTTCATTTGGTGATTCAAGAGATTGTGTGGTAAACAAGCTGCTTTACATTCCTTCAAGACTTAGCCTGAAGGCTGCTCTCCACAGCTACCACTAGGATAGCTTTCTATAAAGGTTGTCTTAAACCTATCTACCATAAGAGTCGAATTGTTCTGGTGCAAGGTGTCCACTTTAATTAGTGAACAGCATATACCAGGCCAATTTCTCACAGTGACAAATGCAAAAAGAACAATTGATGGACAGAATGCTGAACAATGTCATACATTCACCCCAGTACAGAGATCTGGGCCTAAATCCATCGTTTTTTTGCCATTCCAGTTTCGGGGTTTCACCCCTCATCAGCCAGGCTAGCTTGACTCCAGTGCCATGGAGAGCACGGGACCCATGTCTGGGCATACCTGTCCCACTTGGGGTGACAAATGCAAAACGAACAATTGATGGACAGAATGCAGAACCCACGTCTGGGCATACCCGTCCCACTCGGGGTGACAAATGCAAATAGAACAATTGATGGACAGATGCAGAACAATGTCATACATTCACCCCAGTACAGAGATCTGGGCCTAAATACATCTTTTTTTGCTCCCATGTCATTCCAGTTTAAAGCCAGCCATATGCAAATCAATCAATCAATCAATCAATCAATCAGGGGGTTTAAAAAGCATGCTACTCACCCGTGAGGGTCTCAAGGTGCTGGGGGGGGGTAGGGGATGGGGGAGCAGCTCCAGGTCAGTCGAAGAGCCAGGTCTTGAGGTCCTTCCTGAACTTGTGTAGTGTCGGGGAGCATCTGATGTTCACCGGGAGCTCATTCCAGGTCTTGGCTGCGATGTAGGAGAAGGCTCTCCCGCCTGCTCTGTTTCTGCAGATGCTGGGGATTTCTGCCAGGGCGAGGTCGGCGGAGCAGAGATTCCTCTTGGGAACGTGGAAGGATACTCTCTCGTTGAGGTATTTGGGTCCGATTTGTAGAGGAATTTATAGGTGTAGGTGAGGAGCTTGAAAGTGATTCTCTTCTCGACGGGGAGCCAGTGAAGGTCTCTTAGGTGTTGGGTAATGTGTTCGTGACGCGGTGTCCTGAGGACGAGTCTGGCTGCGGCGTTCTGGATGGTTTGAAGTTTGTGTAGAAGAGTTCTGTTGATTCCGGCATATAGGGCGTTGCCGTAGTCCAGTCTGCTGGTTATGAGCGCGTGGGTGACGGTCCTTCTATAATCGGGGGGATCCATTTGAAGGTTTTGCGGAGGATGCGCAGGCAGTTGAAACTGGTGGAGGCGACGGCATTGATCTGGTGATTCATGGTGAGGGAGGAGTCAAGGATGACACTGTGGTTTCGTGCATGGTCTGTAGGGGTGGGTGGGTTCCCGAGGGCAGAGAGCCACCAGGTGTTGTCCCAGGTGGAGGTGGAGGGGCCGAGGATGAGGATCTCGTTTTTTTCTGAGTTGTGCTTCAGGCAACTATCTTTCATCCAAGCTGCGACGTCTTTCATTCCTTCATGGACGCAGAGTCTGGTGTCCTCGGGATTCTTCGTGAGTGAGAGGATGAGCTGGGTGTCGTCGGCGTAGGATACTATGCTGAGCCCATGCTGTCTGACGATGGCGGTAAGGGGGGCCATGTAGATGTTGAAGAGCGTGGGGCTGAGCGATGATCCTTGGGGTACTCCGCAGTTGATATTGGTGGGTTCAGAGAGGAAGGGAGGGAGTCTGATCCTCTGGGTTCTGCTGGAGAGAAAGGATTGGATCCAGTCGAGGGTGGCTCCTTGTATCCCAGCGTCGTGAAGTCTGGCTGCGAGTGTGCGGTGTGAGATGGTGTCGAAGGCTGCGGAGAGGTCTAGAAGGATGAGGGCCGCAATGTGTCCCTGGTCGAGTAGCATGCAGATGTCATCAGTGGCGGCGAGGAGGGTGGTCTCGGTGCTGTGGTTGCTGCGGAATCCAGACTGGGAGGCGTCTAGGATGGAGTTCTCTTCAATGAAAGCGGTCAGCTGGGTGTTTACGAGTCTCTCAGTGACTTTGGCCGTGAAGGGTAGGAGAGAGATGGGCCAGTAGTTTCTCAGGTCTGTTGGGTCGGCCGTTGGTTTCTTGAGGAGGGGTTTGACCTCCGCCCACTTCCAGTTGTCTGGGAAGATGCCGGATCCGAAGGAGACATTGATGGTCCGTCCTAGTTCGGGTGCAATGGCGGCCGCGGCCCTGTGGAATATGTGCGGGGGCAGGGGTCCGTTGGTGCTCCTGAGTGGGTTTTCATCATGGTAGCGGTGATGAGCTCGACGGAGGCGGGATTCCAGGTCATGATGGTTGGCTTATCATCAGCGGTGGTGGGGGTGGTGTCCGGTGTCTGCTCACTGAAGTTGTCGTAGAGGACCTTGATCTTCAGATGGAAGTAGGTGCTGAGCTTGTCACAGAGTTCTTGGGAGGGTGTGACGTCCGTGGCTTCGCTGGGGGGTTTGGCGAACTGCTGTATGACTTTGAAAAGTTCCTTGGCGTTGGTCGCATTGGTCTGGACTTTGTCTTTTATGAAGGTCCGTTTGGTGTCTCTTATGCGCTGGTGGTATTCCTTCAGGGCGCTCCTGTAGTTGTTCCGTGCTTCCGTGGTTTTCTGGCTCTGCCAGGTTTTCTCTAGGCGTCTGCAGGAGTGCCTGGCTTCTTGCAGTTCTGTAGAGAACCAGGCGGCCTTCAGCGGGCGTTGTTTGGCAGGGTGGTGGAGGGGTGCGAGCTTGTCGGTGCAGCAGGAGATCCAGCGGTGAAGTTCTTTTGCTGCGGAGGTGGTGTCGGTTGTGGCGCTGGGGGGGTCTTGGAGGAGTGTGCTGTTGAGGAGTTCCTCTGTGACCTTGCTCCAGTTCCTTCGTGGCGGATGCGGGGCGGGCTTGGGTGCGGTGGTGGTGTTGAAGGTGAAATGGACGCAGTGGTGGTCCGTCCAGAGGGGCTGGGTGGTGTGGCTGAAGCGGATGTGTGTCCCTCCTGCGAAGATGGGGTCAAGGGTGTGTCCGGCTCCTTGAGTGGGAGTGTTGACCAGCTGCTTCAGTCTGAGGTTGGTGAGGTTGTCGAGGAGAGTGGTGGAGTCTGGGTTGTTGCAGTTGTCGAGGTAGAAATTCAGGTCCCCGAGTAGAATGTAGTCCATGGAGGTGATGGCGTGGGGTGCGGCGAGCTCGGCGATGGTAGTTGCGGACTGGGTGCACAGTCCTGGCGGTCTGTAGATGAGGGTGCCATGTAGCATGGTCCTGGGGCTGGTCTGGATCTGGAAGTGGAGGTGTTCAGTGTTGGAGTGGGGGTCACTCGTGCTGGACGTGGTGAGTCGAAGAGAGGTCTTGTGTGCGATGGCGAGTCCTCCTCCTGGGTGGTGGGTGCGGTCCTTTCTCTGGATCTTGTAGCCGTTGGGGATGGCAGTGGCGATGTCGGGGCCGGAGGTGGCGTTGGTCCAGGTTTCCGTGAGGAAGGCGACATCTGGTGAGAGGGTGTCGATCAGGTCCCAGATCTCTACAGCGTGTCGGTGCAGGGAGCGTACGTTGAGGAGGATGCATGTCAGGGTTTCGGCAGTGCGTGCGTCAGGTGGGCCTTTGGTGGTTGTGGGGGCTTTGTCGATGGTGAAGGATCTATGGCAGTGTCTGCACGAGAACTGTCGGTGGGTGGTGTTCGGTGCAGATCTTTCACAGTCGATGTGTCTTCCGGGATTGAATGCATGGAGGGTGGTGGAATCATAGCGGTGGGGCCTAGGAGGACCAGGGTTCCTGGCGCTGGCAGCGGTTCGGACGCGGATGGGCGCAGACGGGCTTGCCTTAGGCATGCCTTTGGCGCACCAGCGGCGCGCCAGCTGTGCGACCGCACAGCAGATGCCATTAAGTAGGGGAGGGGGTGGGACTGTAGGTAGGGAGGTGGGAGCGGGGGCTGTGACGGTGGGAGGGGCCACGGGGCAGCAGCAGAGGGAAACAAGGCAAAACAAAATGCTAATGAAAAAAAATAAAACACAACACAGGAATTAAATGCAGAAAACAGTAATTATAGAGACTCGGAAAACGCTGGGCACACAAGAGAAATACTGGAGCAGCAGAGAGCAGGGGCTGCCGGTGCGAACCCTGGTTCCAGAAGGAGGGCTCAGGATGCAGCGCTTGTACCCGGAGCTGCTGGGGAGAGTGCTGACCTGGACCGATGTCTAGGTGGTCACACGCGCTCCCCCGCAGCGGCCGACATTAAGGAGGGGCAGGACTGTAGGTAGGAGGTCCATTTGAACGCAGCCATATGCAAATCAGTCTTGACCCTGTGCCCAATGGGAACAGTCCAGCTGGAACTGCCAAGCCAGGTCCTTCCTGGACTGGAAACAAGCATCCTAGGACCGGTTTCGTGGTTTCACCCCTCATTAGCCAGGATAGCTTGACTCCAGTGGCATGTAGAGCACGGGACACACGTCTGGGCATACCCGTCCCACTCGGGGTGACAAATGCAAAAAGAACAGTTGATGGACAGAATGCTGAACAAAGTCATATATTCACCCCAGTGCAGAGATCTGGGCCAAAATCCATCGTTTTTGTTGCTCGCCAAGTCATTCCAGTTTACACTCAGCCATATGCAAAACTGTCTTGACCCTGTGCCCAATGGGAACAATCCAGCCTGAACTGCCAAGCCAGGTCCTCCCTGGACTAGATAGAATCAAGCATCCTAAGATCGGTTTCAGGGATTCACTCATCATCAGCCAGGATAGCTTGACTCTAGTGGCAAGGAGAGCACGGGACCCACGTCTGGGCATACTTGTCCCACTCAGGGTGACAAATGCAAAAAGAACAATTGATGGACAGCATGATCAACAATGTCATACATTCACCCAAGTTCAGAGATCTGGGCCTAAATCCATCGTTTTTTTGCTCCCCATGCCATTCCATTTGAACCCAGCCATATGCAAATCAGTCTTGATTCTGTGCCCAATGGGAACAGTCCAGCCCGAACTGCCAAGCCAGGTCCTCCCAGGACTGGAAACAAGCATCCTAGGACCAGTTTCGGGATTTCACCCCTCATCAGCCAGGCTAGCTTGACTCCAGTGGCATGGAGAGCACGGGACCCATGTCTGGGCATACCCCTCCCACTCGGGGTGACAAATGCAAAAAGAACAATTGATGGACAGAATGCAGAACAATGTTGTACATTAACCCCAGTACACAGATCTGGGCCTAAATCCATTGTTTTTTTGCTCCCCATGCCATTCCAGTTTGAACCCAGCCATATGTAAATCAGTCTTGACTCTGTGCCCAATGGGAACAGTTCAGCCCGAACTGCCAAGCCAGGTCCTCCCTGGGCTGGAAACAAGTTTCCTAGGACCAGTTTCGGGGTTTCACCCCTCATTAGCCAGGAGTGACTCCAGTGGCAAGGAGAGCAGCAGGGGACCCACGTCTGGGCATGCCCGTCCCACTTGGGGTGGCAAATGTAAAAAGAACAATTGATGGACAGAATGCTGAACAATGTCATACATTCACCCTAGTACAGAGATCTGGGCCTAAATCCATCTTTTTTTGCTCTCCATGCCATTCCAGTTTAAAGCCAGCCATATGCAAATCTGTGTTGACCCTGTGCCCAATGGGAACAGTCCAGCCCGAACTGCCAAGCCAAGTCCTCCCTGGACTAGAATCAAGCATCCTAGGACCGGTTTCAGGGTTTCACTCATCATCAGCCAGAATAGCTTGACTCTAGTGGGATGGAGAGCATGGGACCCACGTCTGGGCATACCCGTCCCACTGATGGTGACAAATGCAAAAAGAACAATTGATGTACAGCATGCTCAACAATGTCATACATTCACCCCAGTGCAGAGATCTGGGCCTAAATCCATTGTTTTTTTGCACCCCATGCCATTCCATTTGAACCCAGCCATATGCAAATCAGTCTTGGTTCTGTGCCCCATGGGAACAGTCCAGCCTGAACTGCCAAGCCAGGTCCTCCCTGGACTGGAAACAAGCAGCCTAGGACCATTTTTGGGATTTCACCCCTCATCAGCCAGGCTAGATTGACTCCAGTGGCATTGAGAGCACAGGACCCACGTGTGGGCATACCCATCCCACTTGGGGTGACAAATTCAAAAAGAACAATTGATGGACAGAATGCAGAACAATGTCATACATTAACTCCAGTACAGAGATCTGGGCCTAAATCCATCGTTTTTTTGCTCCCCATGCCATTCCAGTTTGAACCCAGCCATAAGCAAATCAGTCTTGACTTTGTGCCCAATGGGAACAGTCCAGCTCGAACTGCCAAGCCAGGTCCTCCCTGGACTTGAAACATGCTTCCTAGGACCGGTTTCGGGGTTTCACCCCTCATCAGCCAGGTTTGACTCCAGTGGCAAGGAGAGCAGGGGACCCACGTCTGGGCATACCGTCCCACTCAGTGTGACAAATGCAAAAAGAACAATTGATGGAGAGAATGCTGAACAATGTCATACATTCACCCCAGTGCAGAGATCTGGGCCTAAATCCATCATTTTTGTTGCTTCCCATGCCATTCCAGTTTACACCCAGCCATATGCAAATCTGTCTTGACCCTGTGCCCAATGGAAACAGTCCAGCCTGAACTTCCATGCCATCTCCTCCCTGGACTAATATCAAGCATCCTAGGACCGGTTTCAGGGTTTCACTCATCTTCAGCCAGGATATATTGACTCTAGTGGCATGGAGAGCACAGGACCCATGTTTGGGCATACCCGTCCCTACTTGGGGTGACAAATGCAAAAGAACAATTGATGGACAGAATGCAGAACAATGTCATACTTTCACCCCAGTACAGAGATCTGGGCCTAAATCCATAGTTTTGTTTTGTTTTGCTCGCTATGCCATTCCAGTTTGAAACCAGCCAAATGCAAATCAGTCTTGACCCTGTACCCAATGGGAACAATCCAGCCTGAACTGCCAAGCCATGTCCTCCCTGGACTGGAAACAAGCATCCAAGTACCGGTTTCATGGTTTCAACCATCTGCAGAAAGGATAGCTTGACTCCAGTGGCATGAAGAGCACGGGACCCATGTCTGGGCATACCCGTCCCACTCGGGGTGACTAATGCAAAAGAACAATTGATGGACAGAATGCTGAACAAGGTCATACATTCACCCCAGTGCAGAAATCTGGGGTTAAATCCATAGTTTTTTTGCTACTGATGCCATTCCAGTTTGAACCCAGCCATATGCAAATCAGTCTTGACTCTGTGCCCAATGGGAACAGTCCAGCCCGAACTGCCAAGCCAGGTCCTCCCTGGACTGGAAACAAGCATCCTAGAACCGGTTTCGGGGTCTCAACACTCATCAGCCAGGCTAGCTTGACTCCAGTGGCATGGAGAGCACATTACCCACGTCTGGGCATACCCGTCCCACTCGGGGTGACAAATGCAAAAAGAATAATTGATGGACAGAATGCAGAACAATGTCATACATTCACACCAGTACAGAGATCTGGGCCTAAATCCATTGTTTTTTTGCTCCCCATGCCATTCCAGTTTGAACCCAGCCATATGCAAATCAGTCTTGACTTTGTGCCCAATGGGAACAGTCCAGCTCGAACTGCCAAGCCAGGTCCTCCCTGGACTTGAAACATGCTTCCTAGGACCGGTTTCGGGGTTTCACCCCTCATCAGCCAGGTTTGACTCCAGTGGCAAGGAGAGCAGGGGACCCACGTCTGGGCATACCGTCCCACTCGGTGTGACAAATGCAAAAAGAACAATTGATGGAGAGAATGCTGAACAATGTCATACATTCACCCCAGTGCAGAGATCTGGGCCTAAATCCATCATTTTTGTTGCTTCCCATGCCATTCCAGTTTACACCCAGCCATATGCAAATCTGTCTTGACCCTGTGCCCAATGGAAACAGTCCAGCCTAAACTTCCATGCCATCTCCTCCCTGGACTAATATCAAGCATCATAGGACCGGTTTCAGGGTTTTACTCATCTTCAGCCAGGATATATTGACTCTAGTGGCATGGAGAGCACAGGACCCATGTTTGGGCATACCCGTCCTACTTGGGGTGACAAATGCAAAAAGAACAATTGATGGACAGAATGCAGAACAATGTCATACTTTCACCCCAGTACAGAGATCTGGGCCTAAATCCATAGTTTTTTTTTGTTTTGCTCGCTATGCCATTCCAGTTTGAAACCAGCCAAATGCAAATCAGTCTTGACCCTGTACCCAATGGGAACAATCCAGCCTGAACTGCCAAGCCATGTCCTCCCTGGACTGGAAACAGGCATCCAAGGACCGGTTTCATGGTTTCAACCATCTGCAGAAAGGATAGCTTGACTCCAGTGGCATGAAGAGCACGGGACCCATGTCTGGGCATACCCGTCCCACTCGGGGTGACTAATGCAAAAAGAACAATTGATGGACAGAATGCTGAACAAGGTCATACATTCACCCCAGTGCAGAAATCTGGGGTTAAATCCATAGTTTTTTTTGCTACTGATGCCATTCCAGTTTGAACCCAGCCATATGCAAATCAGTCTTGACTCTGTGCCCAATGGGAACAGTCCAGCCCGAACTGCCAAGCCAGGTCCTCCCTGGACTGGAAACAAGCATCCTAGAACCGGTTTCGGGGTCTCAACACTCATCAGCCAGGCTAGCTTGACTCCAATGGCATGGAGAGCACATTACCCACGTCTGGGCATACCCGTCCCACTCGGGGTGACAAATGCAAAAGAATAATTGTTGGACAGAATGCAGAACAATGTCATACATTCACACCAGTACAGAGATCTG
Organism: Calotriton arnoldi; assembly: GCA_963921515.1. Lineage (NCBI taxonomy): Eukaryota > Metazoa > Chordata > Amphibia > Caudata > Salamandridae > Calotriton > Calotriton arnoldi. The sequence continues at coordinate 383,834 of CAWUFW010013235.1, forward strand.
GGCCTAAATCCATTGTTTTTTGCTCCCCATGCCATTCCAGTTTGAACCCAGCCATATGCAAATCAGTCTTGACTCTGTGCCCAATGGGAACAGTTCAGCCTGAACTGCCAAGCCAGGTCCTCCCTGGACTGAAAACAAGCATCCTAGGACCGGTTCCGTGGATTTCATCCCTCATCAGCCAGGCTAGATTAACTCCAGTGGCATGGAGAGCAGGGGACCCACGTGCTGGGCATACCCGTCTCACTCAGGGCGACAAATGCAAAAGAACAATTGATGGAGAGAATGCTGAACAATGTCATACATTCACCCCAGTGCAGAGATCTGGGCCTAAATCCATAGATTTTGGATTTTTTGCTTTCCATGCCATTCCAGTTTGAACCCAGCCATATGCAAATCAGTCTTGACTTTGTGCCCAATGGGAACAGTCCAGCTCGAACTGCCAAGCCAGGTCCTCCCTGGACTTGAAACATGCTTCCTAGGACCGGTTTCGGGGTTTCACCCCTCATCAGCCAGGTTTGACTCCAGTGGCAAGGAGAGCAGGGGACCCACGTCTGGGCATACCGTCCCACTCGGTGTGACAAATGCAAAAAGAACAATTGATGGAGAGAATGCTGAACAATGTCATACATTCACCCCAGTGCAGAGATCTGGGCCTAAATCCATCATTTTTGTTGCTTCCCATGCCATTCCAGTTTATACCCAGCCATATGCAAATCTGTCTTGACCCTGTGCCCAATGGAAACAGTCCAGCCTAAACTTCCATGCCATCTCCTCCCTGGACTAATATCAAGCATCCTAGGACCGGTTTCAGGGTTTTACTCATCATCAGCCAGGATATATTGACTCTAGTGGCATGGAGAGCACAGGACCCATGTTTAGGCATACCCGTCCTACTTGGGGTGACAAATGCGAAAAGACCAATTGATGGACAGAATGCAGAACAATGTCATACTTTCACCCCAGTACAGAGATCTGGGCCTAAATCCATAGTTTTTTTTTGTTTTGCTCGCTATGCCATTCCAGTTTGAAACCAGCCAAATGCAAATCAGTCTTGACCCTGTACCCAATGGGAACAATCCAGCCTGAACTGCCAAGCCATGTCCTCCCTGGACTGGAAACAGGCATCCAAGGACCGGTTTCATGGTTTCAACCATCTGCAGAAAGGATAGCTTGACTCCAGTGGCATGAAGAGCACGGGACCCATGTCTGGGCATACCCGTCCCACTCGGGGTGACTAATGCAAAAAGAACAATTGATGGACAGAATGCTGAACAAGGTCATACATTCACCCCAGTGCAGAAATCTGGGGTTAAATCCATAGTTTTTTGCTACTGATGCCATTCCAGTTTGAACCCAGCCATATGCAAATCAGTCTTGACTCTGTGCCCAATGGGAACAGTCCAGCCCGAACTGCCAAGCCAGGTCCTCCCTGGACTGGAAACAAGCATCCTAGAACCGGTTTCGGGGTCTCAACACTCATCAGCCAGGCTAGCTTGACTCCAATGGCATGGAGAGCACATTACCCACGTCTGGGCATACCCGTCCCACTCGGGGTGACAAATGCAAAAAGAATAATTGTTGGACAGAATGCAGAACAATGTCATACATTCACACCAGTACAGAGATCTGGGCCTAAATCCATTGTTTTTTTGCTCCCCATGCCATTCCAGTTTGAACCCAGCCATATGCAAATCAGTCTTGACTCTGTGCCCAATGGGAACAGTTTAGCCTGAACTGCCAAGCCAGGTCCTCCCTGGACTGAAAACAAGCTTCCTAGGACCGGTTCCGTGGTTTCATCCCTCATTAGCCAGGTTTAACTCCAGTGGCAAGGAGAGCAGGGGACCCACTACTGGGCATACCCGTCTCACTCAGGGCGACAAATGCAAAAATAATAATTGATGGACAGAATGCTGAACAATGTCATACATTCACCCCAGTACAGAGATCTGGGCCTAAATCCATAGATTTTGGATTTTTTGCTTTCCATGCCATTCCAGTTTGAACCCGGCCATATGCAAATCAGTCTTGACCCTGTACCCAATGGAAACAGTCCAGCCTGAACTGCCAAGCCATATCCTTCCTGAACTGGAAACAAGCATCCTTGGACCGGTTTCGGGTTTTTACCCCTCTTCAGCCAGGATAGCTTGCCTCCAGTGGCACGGATAGCACGGGACACACTTCTGTGCATACCCGTCCCACTTGGGTTGACAAATGCAAAAAGAACAAATGATGGACAGAATACAGAACAAAGTCATAAATTCACCCCAGTACAGAGATCAGGGCCTAAATCCATTGTTTTTTTGCTCCCCATGCCATTCCAGTTTAAACCCGGCCATATGCAAATCAGTCTTGAGCCCATGCCCAAATCGGTTGGTTTCAGTGAATGTTAAAAAATCCATCTTCTTCTGGTGGCAAGACCTGAGTTACTCCATCAATCATCTCTGATCCTCCTGACCTGACTCTGACTGCGAGTATGGTGGTCATGGTGTCTAAGTCCGAGTCCGTACCAACAGTGTCTGACTCCAGAGTAAGTCCTCCAGACTCGTCCACTCCCAACTCAAAAAATGCCATGGATCGGCCTGTAGTAGTACAATTTTGCTATTGAACAACATGAAGGGAAATATTGACTTGTGTCACTTTGTAGAATAGACATTCACAACAAACAACAATCACTCATCGTGCAATGCATGGCATCATTTACCTGTTCTTCCGGGGCGGTACCATTAGGTTAGGAAAGGATAGATAGATAGATAGATAGATAGATAGATAGATAGATAGATAGATAGATAGATAGATAGTCAGGGTCCAGGGTTGGAGGCAGGCACACATTTGTTTGAATTCTCTATCCAATGTCTGGCTTGAGAGAAATGGCTTTTGGGCGAGTCAGGAGTGAACTTTACTTCTTCATTAACTGCACACAGTTGCAACTCTGATCTACAATAAAAATAGTAAGACGGTGGGGATGGATTTGTGAACCAGAAAGACAGTCACACACACAAATAAATAATAAAGTATATAATGTTCCTTAGCTATATCTTTTTTGGGGGGGCATCAAAGAAAGAAAGAAAGTAACTGGAAAGTAAAAGAGCCTAGTTGTCAGGGAAGTAGAGCTCATCCTCAAACTCTGGTGGTTCACCCAGAAGTAGGTCACCTAACATACTTCTTCCATGACCTGAGTTGCCGTCAGCATCTTCCTGCTGTGCTTATTCAGGTATGGTGTAATCCGGTGGTATAAAGTGCTGATTCATTTTGAACATGGTTAACCTTTCCACATTTTGGGACGAGAGAGTAGTCCTTCTCATTGTCAGAACGGCATCAGCAGCACTGAAAACACACTCAGAAGAGACACTTGCACCAGGGCAAGCCAGATAGTTTTTCGCCAGCCTGCTGAGCACTGGCCATTAGCGCCTTTTTCCATACCAATACAGCAATGGGTTTTGATCAATGTAGACCTCTGTTGGGTCATCCAGATGAGCCTGGACCATCCGGTCAATGTTCAGGGGTGCTCCGCTTTGCTCGGCCTCTTTTGCCTTTGCCTCAGCACTGGACCTAACAAACCCTTGCTGTAGGAACCATTCCTGGGCCGATTTTGGGGCTGATGCTCCTGTTCTTGTTGTTGTTGATGGTGTTCTTGGTGTTGTTGGTGGTTTTGGCTGCTGTGAGTCAACCGCACTGCCCTCAGGCTCTGAAGTTGAACTTGAAGCCAGCTGCCCTTAAGTACTGTTGTGCCCTGGAGTAGCAGGCCTCTAATTGCCAGCCGTTCTTTTTCTAAGTGACTGGCTTCCACAGCTATCCACGTTTTATAGTTGGCAACATCCCCGTCTGCAAAAGGAATGAAAGTGTGCAGTAATGGTTTGCACCGTGGATCCAGAATTGTGGCACAAATGTAATGGTTGGATGACACAATGCCTCTTTGCACCCTTGTATTTTCAGATAAGCGAAGGGTTAAGCTCTCTACCAACTCATATGCTTCTTTTTTTTTCCACACCTGCGTGCATTGCAGACACCCCCTTCAGCTGTTCCTGTAGCATGTGCAACAATGGGATAGCTTGGCACATAGTACAGTCCTCCTTGCTGACTTCACGTGTGAACAGCTCAATAGGAAGTAGCACCTCTGTCAGGCGTTTAACTGGGCCCCATTGGTCCATCTCAATGATTATTCCCTTCACAGTAGCATCCCCTCTTTGCATGGCATATTCATTTATTGGTCTGTACTGCTCAAACAGACGTTCAAGCATGTAATAGGTTGAGTTCCAACGTGTTAGCACCTCCTGGATGAGTGCTTTAACTGGCATTCTATTGAATGATCCTCAGCTGCTTCCGGGCTTTAAAAGAATGGCTGAAATGTGTGCAAATTCTTCTGTAGGTGGTCAGTAAGTTGCTGACTTGGTCTTCTTTTTTCAGAAAGTCTTGAACAATGATGTTAATGCAGTGCGCCAAACACAGGACCCTGAAATAGCCACCATCGGCGATGGCCTTAACTATATTACTGCCATAGTCTGTGGCAACAAAACCAATGTTAAGCCCTCTTGGTCGCAGCCATTCAAAGACCTTGCTGTCATAGTCTTCCATCCGGAAGAAGTTACCGAACCAGTGTCTCTCGACCTCCGTCGCACGACGAGCAGACTGGCGTACCCGCCTTCTCGCTCCCATGATAGCCTGGAGAACCCTCTACAAGGCTCAAACAGGCATCGGAACCTTCTACTGCCACACGACGCCCCAACATCCCCGCTCTGTTTCCAGACACTGGAAGGTTCTCATACCCGATACTCAGGACTCCACGTCAACCCCCATCGCGGCGCACCCGCCCATTTGACTTTGCTAGAAACATCGGACTTCCCCGCATTACCTGCCACACACAGCACCACAGTCGGTGCATCGCTCACCTGAGCTCCTCCTCAAACCCCAGGCCGGTTTGGAATTATCACCGGCTCTGAGGGACCACATCTACTTACTCTTACTCTTCAAACACCACACAGCCCTGAAGAGTCACTGGCCAATTGCCTTGTGTCGAAACACGTGTCGGCTGGCTGTTTGATTTCTTTTTGTCATTTCTTGATTAAATAACTCTAAAGATTACACTGGTGTCGACCACAGCAATTTTGATCTAAAAGAGACTGCCATACCATTATTGTATCCCCACCACGTGTGCCCGGGACTGTGCTTACAAGACTGTTGTGGGTTCCTGACTCACAAACCAACGGGGGTTATTGGGTAGTTCCCCCGACCTGGCAGCACCGTACATACTCAAAGCATTATTCACACAACACGTGCACTAGTCTGAGCGCCAATCTTCCTGGTTACACTAAAAACCCTAATCCCAGATATAGTCTTCCAAAATGTTTGCAGCAATATGAGATTTTGCCATGGCAAACATGGCTACAGTTGCATTTTTCCGAGTGGCATCTCAGCAGTGTCAACAACACCTGCTGCTGATATCTTTCCTCTAACACCCAAAAAAGAGATCCAGTGTTCATTGATGCACATGTAATCAGTGGCTTGGCAACTGGTCCACATTTCTGATGTCAGGTGGATAGTGTGAACAGCACTCTGTTGCAAAGCATGTCCAAGCAATTCCAGCAGGTCGTGATGTAGTGCTGGAACAGCAACTCTAGCGAAATCGGACCGGCTAGGAACCTTCCATTTTGGGCAGATGGCTATCACAAATTCAAGAAAACCCACCCCTTCCACAAAAGAAAAAGGGAGGAGGTCCAGTGCTAACATTTTAGCCATCTTCGCGTTGAACAAACGTGCCGTTAGGTGGTGGCGTTCGTACTGCCCCTCTGACCTAAACATGCTGAGAATGGTAGCCTGGATGTTTTTCTTTTCTGGTGCCACTGATGCAGGTGACTTCTTGACACCAGATGTTGTTAGGCTCAATGCATGTTTTTTCATTGCAGTACTCTCTTGCCTGGGACCCCTTGGTGTCTCAGCCTGACTCTTGTGCCACTGCGATGCTGCTGATGAGGATGTGGGTGCCAGCGGTCCCACTGCACTGCTGGGGACAGGGCTACTTTGTGTACCAGAGAAAATGTTTCCCTCTTGTTCACCTTCCACCGTGATTGGATATTTTACTTCTTCATCCCCACCAACAACAATGGGTGCATTTTTTTGCCGCTAAGGTGCGCCTCCTACTGGATCAAGTGGTGTTTTTTCAGATAGGTTGTTTGGCCTCCGGTACCATAGTTTGTACCAAGCTTACCCCGACAAACACCTTGTCCACAAATGGAGCATATAGCAATGTTCACCTCCTACCTGCTAACCGAAAAGAAGTCCCAAACTGGGGAGATCAACTTTCTGGTGCTGCTGGGGCCAATTGCAATGCCATATGAACTGGTAGGTGGGCATGAAGTTTGACTCTCTGCAGTACCTACTTCTTCTGAGGTGGTTGTGGTAGATATAGGTCACTGCTGGCGAAATGTGGAAGCTGGAGGTGGTGTTGGTTATATCATCTGTGTTGGTGGTATCTGTGCCACATACCTCACAGCAATTTGGGATGGGTTAATGTTGGTCCCCACTGGGACTGGACTAATGTCCATGATGACTGGCTCGTCACCATTATCCTCCTCTTCTACATCTACCTCGATAACTCTAAGGCTTTCCGGAACCTTATGTTTTCCTAGCCTTGTCTCGTGGGCGTGGCTTGTCTCCAACTCAAACTCATGCAAAAATTGCATGCAAAACAACAACCAGCAAGAAGGCATGGCCACCACAAAGAAAGGCTTGTAGGCCTAATGCAGAAGCACACTGGCTGCCCCTTCATAAAATAGCCGCCAGCCACATGGCCAGGGCACAACAACAAGAAAGGGAAGACAGAGAATGCAGGCCTTTGGCAAACGCACACTGGTTGCCTTCACAAAATGGCCACCTGCCACATTGCCAGGCAGGCCACAACAACAAGAAAGGGAAGACAGACAATGCAGGCCTATGGCAAAAGCACACTGGCTGCCTTCACAAAATGGCTGCTTGCCACATGGCCCGGCAGGCCACAACAAGAAGCAATAAGCAAAGTGGAAAAAAGAAAATTAGACATGCAGTTCTATCGCAAAAGCACTACCACCACCACAAAATGGCCACCAGCCACATGGTCACTTACAACAACAACAAGCAGGAGGCCTGGAAAACAATGAACTCAAGCAGGACTATATGGATACAGACTTTACAAAATGGCCCTTGGCCATAACGGGGAAGCTCAGCCAAGACAAATGCTGGCCCTCTATTACAAACACACTCACACACTGACCAGACAAAGGAGGCATGCTAAACAACACAGCTTTAATACAACAATGCCAAAATAGAAAATCCACAGGGCTAAAAAAGGTTTGCAAGTTACACAACAACTACACACATCCAACAAAGGCATTTATTTAACACACATGAAAAAAGTGAAATACCCCCAAAAATTCACATTGTGCATTTCAATCCAATGCCATCCATGCCCTAAATGATGTTTAAATTCAACAGACACCACAGAAACAGTTGTTTCATGCACCCATGAGTAGCTTTGGGCCTACTGGCTGAAAGGCCTAGTGGCAGACTACTGGCCAGCTAGCGAATTAAATAAATATTGCAAATTGATTTCAAAAGTTGGAGAAAATGTAGTGAACTGTGCAACATATTTCCTTTATAAAAGGAGAACTAGGCCCCTAGGGAAACTACTGGCCACCCACCACAATTAATTTAATAGAAACGATGAAAAGTACAAAACAATGTAGGTGCAATGCCCCAATCAAACAAACAACACCAATTTTGAAACTTACTTGTGCAATCTCAAATTCAAAAGTTCTCAAATCCAATGATATATGATGCAGCAGACACAAAGAGGGATCCTTCCAGCTCCAAATCCAAATGAAAAGTGAACAGGAGACGGACAAATACTTGGAGGAGCCTGCTAGACAGGAACAAGAAGTTGGAGCATGTGGGGCACTTCTTTCCTCTTCAAAAAACAAGTAAAAAAAGAAAATGGACTCCTGCACAAAAAAATACAGCCAAATGTCAATGTGAGGAAGTTTTTTTAATCCAAATCATCATTTCGAGAAGGTTTTGATGCTGCTCGAGAGAGATTCTTCTCCAGATTGCAAATTCTGCGTGTTCGGGATCGCGACATTTACAAACTTCTGCCGGAAGTCCGATGGCGAGCCCGAATGACGTGTTCGGGATTGCAAACTCTCGCGGGACCATGCGGCCACCTAGCAAATCTCGTGGTGCTCGCAAACGGATGGGACATCTCGTTGGCAATCGCAGGCACCTGGTAAGTTGCTCCTGCGCACGTGAAAACGCATTTTGGGCACTGCAACACAAAAACAATCCGCTCCAGTGCGGAGTTTTCAGCAACTCCGCATTCTACGCGGAACGCGGAGTTGCCGTGAGTGGAGCAGAGTTTTATGCCCAGGGTTAGATTAAACAGAGGGGGCTCATGATGTGCTTGTGTGCCTGTTAGTAATGAAAGTTGAGCATGAACTGTGACCTGGATGTTGGAAGGGTGATACCTGCATATGTTGAGTTGATGCAGGCCTTGTGTTGAAGTTGAAGTTGACATGTGCATAAGTGTTGATTATGTGTATGTGAGTGTGCAGAAACAGTAGCCAGAGTCATTCTGTGGATGTGTTATGTGTTTGCTGATGCTTGCTATTTGCCAATGTATGTACATGGATGATTGTGGTGATGTTCACTTAAGGACACTGGTATGTGCTAAACCTATTGGCATCACAGGAGTTGCCTCCTCCTAGCCTTGGCTTGTGTTAGTTGTGTGTGGGCATGAGTGGCAAGTTACCCTTGGTAGTCAGTAGTGGTCGCTGATTGGCCAACAATGCCCTTGGATGATGCCCTGGGATGGAGGTGGTAAGTGCCTCTGATGTAAAGTCATGATGCTGGATCATTGTGTGGCATTCCATTGCTTAGGGGGTTATTGGCACCTCATGTGAATGGGCAGGGATGTGTGTTGTTATGCCACCTGTACTCAGACTAGTCCAGACATGCATCCCCACACTTCCCAGTAGACTATACACATGTGGATAATCATGGCATTCTGACTTTGAATGGCCAAGATGTGGGGGCACCAGGGGAATGGACTCGCTGTGATGACACCTTTGGTTGTGCTGAGGACAACACTTTGCACTGTGAGCAAACTCCCATGTGACACTGGAACAGTTCACACATTTCAATAAGGTGTTGCATTCTCAATTTCTTGGTAGCTATCATCTGGTATGGCAAGGGTGGGACTTGTAGGTATACATGAGGGCTCCCAATCAGAACTTTGTACCCTGCCCTGGAGCTTGAGGCACATATGTCTTTGTTGTGGGTCTCCTTTATGGATTCATGGATTTTGAGAAAGTGTTAAAGTACATAATGTGGCCAAGGCAGATTTCATTCTGCACATGTCCACCATCCATTTACACTATCTTGCAGATAGCTATGTGGATTGTGTCTGTGAGCACCACCAGGCCACACATGGTGACTGTCTCCAACATTGTTATTGGTCCATGATTTTCTCCATTGCAAGTAAGAATGTCATCTACAGATGTGGCTCTGTCAACTGTGTCACAAACACTTCTGGTTTGTTGTAGTTGGAGGCTCATACATTATTTTGGATTGTTTGGATACTTGTGTGCTGTTGGGTCTGGTATCCTGTGTGCTTCAGTGTACACAGACTCATCACAATGGCATCCTTCTGTGATTTTGTGCACTACCGTTGCCCTGCGAGGTTTGAGTGTGTGTTGTGGTAGACGGATGCTTGGACTATGTGTCACATACATATGTGTAGGTCTGGCACTTCGTGTTCCAATGTCAAATGTGTTTCTCCTAATATGTAGTGGTCTGGGTGTACCTACCTGATGCTGACATTCCCTCATTGGTCAAACTCAACATGCTATAGATCCATGGTCAGATTTGAATCACAATGATGCCTAGGCACTCTTGGAGTTCTTGGCATACATTCCCTGATCTTCGCTGTCATGGTGGGCTCTGCGATGTCACCAGACGATGGTGGTTTCAATGAGGCACAATGCTGCTCATCGGGGGGGTTAGACTGTCCAATATTGACTTTGCTCCCTGCAAGTCCCCTACCTCCAATACAGCCTCCATGCAACTTCCATGCCCTGAAAGTCATGGTTGCGTGTGTGAGAAGACCCTGCTACTTGCAAGGCATGTGACACAGGACGAAACAGAGTGTCTGCTCTAATGTCTGGCCAACATCATCAATTTGCAGCACAGCAGCTCAGCGGACCCGATACTGGCACCACAGTGCTGTGGCCTGGTGAGTCAGTTTGTTGTGGTTGTTGGAGGCCACACACAGCTTGGGCTGCAGGTGTCTCTGGTGCACCCGCTCATCGACAAAAGCCTGATTGCCCACATTGCCAATACAAGGCCTATCCAGGCCACTTCCTGATTGGACTCAACACACATATGGTTCAGTGGAGTTCAGCACCCCTGTTGTGTGTGTCAGGCCAGGCTGACACAGCTTTCACACACACACACACACACACACACACACACACACACACACACATTGTGTGTGGCTGGCCTGTTGTCTTTGTGCATCAGCACCCATGTACTTCACATGCATTTGAAGGGCATTGAGTGGCTGTTTCTCTTAGTTTTTTTCTCTCCTGGCCCTGGGCCTCCACCATCTCCACTCTGGCCATTCATTAAGCTTGCCAGTCAACGTTAATGCCACAGTGTGGGACTGCGTTTCATTAAAAATGAGAATTGGCTTACATTGTTTTGTATTTGCAGCAGCTTGTAGTCCAAATGTATGTATTGATGCATCTTGGATGGTAAAATGTTACATTGTCCAATTACACATTGCTGGGAGTGTTAGCCCCCCAAACACCAGATTAGCTACACATAGCTATGTGTGTATGTAACCCCCCAAACAATGCTTGCCTGTACGTTGCTGTGAGTATTTGGCCCCAACACTCAAATTCTCTCTAAATGCGGGTGAGGGTGTGCCCCCCAAAGCCCTTATGAGTATGCCATGCTGGGGGGGTTTGACCCCCAGAACCCACATATTTGCCTCTACATTGCAAGGGGATTACCCCTAAACCCCAAATTGTCTACACATTGATGGGGGGTTAGCCCCCAAACCCCATATTGTCTCCACATTGCTGAGGGGGGTTAGCCCCCTAAACCCCATATTGTCTCTACATTGCTGGTAGTGTTAGACATCCACCCCCCTAGGGGCATTAGATTGCTGGTAGTTTTAGCCATCCACCCCCTTATGAGCATTAGATTGCTGGTAGTGTTAGCCATCCACCCTCCTATGGGCGTTAGATTGCTGGTAGTGTTTGCCATCCACACCCCTATAGGCATTAGATTGCTGGTTGTGTTAGCCATCCACCCCCCTATGTGGAAAACAATGCTGGTAGTGTTAGCCATCCACCCCTCTATAGGGTAGACAATGCGGGTAGTGTTTGCAATCCATCCCCTATGGGCATTAGATTGCTAGTAGTGTTATCCATCCACCCCCCTATGGGCATTAGATTGCTGGAAGTGTTAGCCATCCACCCCCCTATGGGCGTTAGATTGCTGGTAATGTTTGCCATCCACACCCCTATAGGCATTAGATTACTGGTAGAGTTAGCCATCCACCCCCCTATGGGGAAGACAATGCTGGTAGTGTTAGCCATCCACCCCCCTATAGGATAGACAATGCGGTTAGTATTAGCCATCCACCCCCCTATGGAAATTGGATTGCTGGTACTGTTAGCCTTCCACCCCCCTATGGGCATTAGATTGCTGGTAGTGTTAGCCATCCACCCCCTTAAGAGCACTAGATTGCTGGTAGTGTTAGCCATCCACCTCCCTATGGGCATTAGATTTCTGGGAGTGTTAGCCATCCACCCCCATAGGGTAGGCAATGCTGCAAGTATTCCCCCCACCAGAATAGTGACTGTGGTTTCTCACAAGCTGTGTGTAATGTTGCCTTTCGCTGGATAGTGGCATTTTGTGTATGGTAGGTGTCTGACTAACTGTCGGTGACGAACATGTTGGTTGGTGTTGTAGTATTGGCCATAGGCGTAGAGTATGCATATGATGAGAGTTACAGTACACATGGCTGCACTGTCTCGTTCGCAGGAATCGTGTTTTGGTGCACTTTGGAGCTGAAATACCCCCCTTCCGGTTGCTGTGTGAGGTGTGGGTATTAGTGATGGACTCAGCGCATGGGAAGTATGCATCGTACTTGGCTGGTCATAATCGGGCTGGGAATATGCCTCCGTACAACTCCACTCAGCGTTTATGGAGGCTTCTCATTGGGAAAACAAAGACATGACTGAGTCGTTCGGTAAGTAAGGGATTTTGAGCATCGTACTTCGTCGTTTGGAAGATGCGGCTTCCAGTATAAGTCGGTCAGAGGCTCTGGCTCCGGACGGCTCTGGGAAGGCCTTCCTGATGGGATCGTACTTGACCCCTAAGTAGTTCACTTGAAGAATTAGAAAGTGACAGAAGTATTATACATTCTGCTGCTGGAATAAGAAAACGTACAGATGACTGCACTGAATTAGTAGTGTTTTCTCAAAATGTTCAGCAGGATGCTCAAGAATTTTTATGGTAATGCTGGGACTATTAGAGGAAGAATATCTGAATATCAGTGAAATATTTGGTTTAACTTATAAATGGAACCATAACTGTGAAGATTGTCAATTTACATCTAGCACTGAAATCAATTCAGAATGATTCCTCTACTTGACATTACCAGATTGTAAAGCTGTGCCCTTTGAAAATGTAACTAAAACGCCAATCAAGATATGACCTGTCCAAACTGCAGATCAGAATTTAGGTCAATGTTGTTCCTACAAAGGTATGTGTCATAGTCATGCTACAACCATGTAGAGTGGATGGTACTAAATTAAGAATTGAAATTACAAAGTTTTTAGCTGGACAAATTTCCCTTTCAAAAAGAACTTTCACAACTATAGCAATCATATTTTAGGAAGGAGTTAAAATAACCTCTGGACACCATACAATATATTTAAGATGTCAAACAGGATGGACAGAGTGCAAAGATATAAAATTGACATTCATATCAAGACTACCTAAAAAGTTACCAAAATCATATCTACTATTTCTAGAACAGAAGTTCCTAGGAGAATTTAGGATAAGAAAATATGGCATTGTGTTGACATATATATGGATTATGTGTTTCTGAGACATTATTCATTGTAAGCTGTTGGAAATTAAAGACTCTTTTTTACTGCTGGAAAGGAATTTATAAAACATTTGAGGACTTCATTCTGTTACTACAGATAAAAACTGAATGGAGATACTATAATACCAGTAGCCTAAGTTGCATCTAAAAAGTCTCTTCACCACTAAAAAAATGCCCCCTTTTGTTTCTGCTACAGCAACTTGTATGTAGTACTGTGTGTTATATGTTTCGTACATGGACCAAGAACATTTTAGATCTCATTTGGCCTAACAGGGATGATGTTTACAAAAGTATATCCAAAAATGAAGACTGCTTCATAATTGTTGGTCATTTTGTACCAGATATAACAATATCAGAAATGGTTTTAACATGTAGTTACTTTCATTAATGTAACATATCAGCAAGGCACTATTAAAAAACTTGTAGTGAGTGGAGTGCATAGTATGACATTTCTAATGATCACAAAAATATGAAGATGACAGTGGCCTGTAATAAATGCTAACACATACACAATATTCAGAAAATAAATTAGTCCAACAAACAGTAACGTGTACACAGTTGAACGGAAAACAGCATATCACCCAGATGGTGTAAAGTATATAGGAAACTACTTCCTATATACAATAAATATATATTAAATGTCCATGGCTCCACCAATTGAGTAGTATGCAGTCTGTCAGTTTGACAGGTCCAAATTTGTACAGCAAAATCCCAAATTAGCGAAGTTACTACGAGAGACCAATGGTTCCAGTTGCTTTAATAAATTCTTTCACTTTCTTGTACAGTCTGATATTGAAAAACACCTGACAAGTGTTTTGTCGTTTTCAACGACTTTAAATTCATATGTAAACTTAAACTTAAAAAGCTTTTTACTTTGAAACCCAAAAAGATTATTCCACCTGTGGAAGTAGCACGCACATCATGTGATAAGACTATACAGGACATTCAGGACCTACAATTGCTGCGGTCCCTTGTTGATGACCAATCTTCAACAAACCCTATATCTCATATTCTCTCTGAATTGGGAATTTCAACTGATTTGAGTATTGACAGTGGTCTGAGGCCTAGATCGACTTTTTCACCTATCTCCCAAAATGATAGTGCTATTGAGAACTTTTATAGACTGGTTACTAAAGAACTCTTTAATTGGGAAGATACAACTGTCAGACAGAGGGAAATGTACAGGGACAAATTATCCAAGCTAGAAAGATGTGCTTTGGCCAAGTTACCTACATTATCAGAGGTTACCATCAAGGAAGAGGACAAAGAGGGAAATGTAGTACTTATGGACACTCAAGACTACATTCAGGAACTGGACAGACAATTGGCTGATACCACAGCACATGTTTATGTTAATTTCAACCCATTATCACAGATTACATCTCTGTTAGAAAAGAAACTTAAATACTGGCTAGAACAGTGTTATATTAATGACTTGGAATTCAGATACCTATTTGTATTATGCCCTAAAGCTCCCTGTATTTACGCTCTACCTAAAATACATAAACCAGGGTGCTTACTACCGGGAAGGCCACTTTTATCAGGGATTGGTTCCCAAACAGAGCGTATTTCTGAAATTATTGATATATTCTTACAGCCCTTTGCTGGCAATCTTCCTTCCTATGTTTATGACACTATGCATCTTCTATATCGACTTACTGATTTCAGCTGGTCAAATGAGTGCTGTTTTGTTACGTTGGATATTTCATCACTATACAGATCTATACCTAAGAAAGAGGGCATAACAGCTAGCCAACACTTTCTCTCATCCCGTGATGCCACTTTGTGGGAACACACACAAATGTTAGTTGAAGTTATTAGATTGCTATTGGATAACAATGTGTTCCTGCACAATAGCAGTTGGTTTCGCCAATGTCAAGACGTACCAATGATGTCGGAATTTTCCCCTTCATTTGCCAATCTTTTCAGGGGGTGGTTGGAAAAGACTTATATTTGGAGAAATTGCCCAGCAGATCTAATGAACCATGTGGTATACTGGGGTCGATACATCGACGACGTGTTGATGATTTGGACAGCTGCCAAACCTTATTGGAAGAATTCTGATCATTTTAAAAAAAACAACCAGTGTAATATTGTGTTTCCATATGAACGAAATCCTACAGAAATTGCATTTTTGGATCTCAGACTATACATAGCATTCTCCTTGTATAGGAAAAACACTGCATGTAACTCTGTCCTGCATGCCCAATCATTACATCCTAGGTCCCAGGTCCTCTCCATTCCTTTTGATGAGATGATGAGAATAAAGTGCAATTGCAGTGAGGATACTGTTTTCTGCTCTGAGATTGATAAAGCTGAAATGAGATTTTTGGATAGGGGTTATCCACCCAATGTGATATCCGCAGCAAAACACAAGAATTTGAGGATTGATCACAGACGGTCACTAAGGGATAGGAAGAGGGTTACCACCAATGATGACAGAGTTTCTATAATCACACCCTTTCACACACAGAGTCATATCTTTTATAACATTGTACACAAACATTAGCACATCCTACAGACGTGATGTTTTACCACCAAACCCAAGTTTATTTACAAAAGAGGTACCAGTCTGAGAAATAGACTTTGTCCCAGCTTTTCCAATGTTAAAAGGATTAAATCAGGACCTGACTGTTTACCTCCACAACCCAAGGTTTTTTTTAAATGCGGATACTGTAATATGTGTCCGTATACTTTGGACAAGGTCAAGGACTTCCAATATAATACCACTCTCAAACACACTATAAACCCATTTATAAACTGTGAAACAAAATTTGTAGTGTATTGCATTGGGTGTGTTTGTAAACAAATATATGTTGGCAGTACCATTCGTCCATTGAAGAAGAGAATCCAGGAACATATTAGGGCCATCCGGAATTCTAACAAGAATTATCCATTAGCTGTGCACTTTAATGAAAATCATGGCTCAGCAGATTTACTCTCAATAAAATTCCACTGCGTGTGATCACCCAAGGGGAAGTGACAGAGCTAAACGTTTGAGACAGTTGGAGACTAAATGGATAACTAAACTTAGGGCGTTAGAATTTGGTCCTCATGTGGATAGAGAATTACATGTATTCTTAGGTGACTAATGATGTTAGGTCACGTAGCCTATTTCAATGTATATCCTTGTGTATAACGGTCTTTATCTTGTCTGTGTTGGGGCAAAATTAATACTCTGTACACTACAAGGTTTATATATATTTTGTATAGAATTGACTGGATATATATTGTACTACATTCATATGCAATTTTCTCCTTTGATGCCAATTTCATTGCATTGTAATGCACACATGAATCTGTTGATACGGTGACTATTCTGTGTATATGCTAACACCAAACTGTTGATGTGGTGACTACCCTGTTCATACAGCTAGTTCTTATCTATACTTTGATGCTGTTCTTACGTAAACTCCAAATAGTTGGTGTGATGATAATCCTCCCTACATGAATATATCTTACCTATACTTTGATTATGTACAGTGGAAATCTAGGGTCTCCGATTATGATGCCTCTGTCCTTTCTAACCACAATGAGCCATTTCATATTACCTGTGATGATACCTTGATCCATCTTATTTCTTATGTGTTTTACTTTGGATACTTGGGGCCATATGTATGAAAGTTTGGTTTGCGATTCTCAAATAGCGAATTTTAGAGAATCGCTATTTGAGAATCGCAAAACGAGATGTATGTAGGATTTGCAATAAATTTTGCGAATCCTTCATATTCCTTAATTGCGAATCGCAAATTGCGATTCGCAATTAAGGAATACCTCCCATTCATTCCTATGGGCCTAGAGGCCCATAGGAATGAATGGGAAGACATTCTCAATTTGCGATTAGCAATTAGAGAATCGCAAATTGAGAATGCAATTTGAAGGGTGCCAGGGTGTCAAAAGGACACCCTGTTGCACCCCTGAAATGTGCATGTGTGCACATGTGGCACACATACATGCCCTAAGGGCATGTATGTGTGCCACATGGCACTTTAAAAATGCAAAAGTGCATTTTTAAGTGAAATCGTAAGTTACCATCAACTTGAAGTTGGTGGTAATTTGCGATTCCTTAAGCCCAAATTGCACTTTTTTTGTGCTTCTTACATTGCATTTAAGGAATCGCAATTAGCGATTCCTTAAATGCAATTGCAAAATAGGGAATCGCAAAATTTGCGATTCCTTATTTTGCGAGGGGGTTTCAGTGTGATACATTGCACACTGCTAATTTGCGATCGCAAACGCCGAAATTCGGCGAATTTCGGCGTTTGCGATCGCAAATTGGCTTCATACATATGGCCCTTGGTGTTATTGTTACCTTTGAAATTCCACTTATTTCATTAGTTACATTCTTACTTTATGTTATTTTCTTCTTATTAATTGTTTTTCTTTATTTTCTCTGTTGGGTAGAATCTACTATTGGGATTTGGCAAAATACCAAGATCAATGTCATGATTGGTATATATACCTGAACTTTGTGCTTAGTGTTACAAATTTACCGGGTATTAGTTGGTGATTGTTCTTGACCTCCAACCTACAGCTCATGTTGTTGCTTATTTGGTATGGTTAGTGGCTTTTGTGTACTTAAGGCTACATTTCAACAATAGCAATACCTTCTACAGTGCCCGTGTATACTAGCGACTCTCTCCAAATAATTTGGAAACATAGACTGTCTTTTAGTACTATGCCCTTGACCATTCCTTTTTTCATCTTTGTGTTCTAATTGTTACGATTCGCTCCCTGCATTCTCATGCCCACCACCAGGGGGCTGAATTATGGGACTCTCGAGTGTCATAATAAGCTACTGGACCCTCCTGTTCATGCATATATTGACTTCCAGCCATTTGGACACTATTTGGGAATTGACATCCATTCCCAATCCATGCCGGGTTTTGTGGAAGCCAGCCTGCTCCTTCCTGAAACTCCATTTCCTAGAATTCCCTGCTCATTGCTTCGTCTACACCCCTGCAGGCCAAGGATGCATGGAGGAATTCAGCTCACCTGTGGCTGGCTGCTGCTAGCCTGCTCATTCCTGATGCATGTGATTACTGTGAGCTCTTTTAAGACCCAGCTCCCTTCAGTCCAGGGTTGGTCATTGTAGCTGTGTTCCGGTGAGCCGGATCCTTGTTTCCTGAGCTCTTAAAATTCCTTGATTCCTGAACTATAGTTAATCCTTGTTCCTTGATTCCTCAGCTATAGCTATTCATTGTGCCTGAATTAGTACTGCCTGGAGTGCTCCCTTTTTATCCTGAGTTCCTGAGCTATAGTTATTCTTTGTTCCTGAGCTTCAGCTATTTCTTGTTCTTGATTTGCACTGCTTGCAGTGCTCTCTTAACTCCTTTTTTCCTGAGCTGTAGCTATTTCCTGTTTCCTTGAACTAGCACTGCCTGCAGTGCTACCTTGACTCCTGAGCTATAGTAATTTTCTGTTCCTGAACTAGCACTGCCTGCAGTGCTACCTTGCCTCTTGAGATTTTGCTCAATTCTGGTTTCTGCTCCTGCACAGCCTTCAGTGCTACTGTGTTTTCTTGTCTTCTGATTCAATATTATTCTAGTATACCCTTGTAGCCTCCCCTTCTGTATATCCTTTTACATTCCCTGCTTTTCCTCCCATTTCCTTGGTTCCAGTTCCTAGTTTACTGTCTTTCTATTCCTGCTGTCTTGCTTCTATAACCTTATACGTTTGTTACTTGCTTTCTGCCAAGTGTTCCCTGTGATTTCCTTCCTTTCCTGTTAATCACTCCTCCTTGCTAGCTCCTTGTCTATTGTGCTTGTATTTAGTTCTACCCCCTTGCTGTTACTGCCTTGCGTGGTCCTGTTTGATCACCAGGATCCGTGGGTACAGCTGACAACCTAGGTGGTGTTTCTTGTTCACTGTGAGTATTGTCTTTGAGTTGCATTTATAACATCACCATAGGTATCAGCTCCACAGACCCTTCCTTTGCATGCATATCCTATATGTGGGTATTTGCAGTCAGTATCTGTAACAGCAATTGTGGGTGAGGAACTAACTGAGCTTCAGTATTACCGTGTGGAGCTCCCAGTGCTTTACCCCACATTCCCTTTATTGTTAATGTTGTTGTGTGTGTATATATATATATATATATATGTCTGCATGTCCATCGTGCCTCTTGAGTGCCCATCCTTTGAGTCTTAGCCATTGTGTTAACTTGTACAGGCTTCCTCTTTGGATCCATTTTTCTCCTCTGACTCCCTGTGTGATCCTGGGAGTGCAGTACTCCTCTTTCTGTGTACGTTTTCTATCCAGTTCCCAGTCCTTGCCCAAGTCCCTGACTGTGTCCCAGACTGTCCCGGACAGTCCCTAACACTAATACTTACCTATTGGTGACTTAATAATAATAGGGTTGTGTATAAATGTGTCTTTGATCATTCATTTATTAATGTATGGATCATTGGTAACATGACACCTGCATTTTCTGTTGTTCTCATTTGCAATATGGCGCCCGCACATTTTTCTTGTTACAAAACCGTTTTCACTTTTGATCAAGATATCCTAACCACGAGCTCTCCTTTGTTTATTTTTATGACTCCCGTAACAACTACGTGTTTTGTTTATAAAGAGCCACCCTGGACGGCTGGAGAACGCGTACATGTAGACCCAGATACTGTGGCGGGTGAGTACAGCATGGTGAATTTTCGCTACTTGGACTGTTTAGTTACTTCATTGCGATACTTACATTGATAATTTATTGTTTTCCCTCTCATTTTTTTACATAATGCTAACACCGTGTGACCCGTTTACCTGACTATTGAAGACCTAGGCTTATCAGGGATTTTTGGTGCATTGGGAGGACATCTTTGTTACTTACGTTTCTAACTAAGGTATGGTCGCTGTTTTGTCGATATGTCGTGACTCATCTTGGGTATGGCTAATTACTTGTACAAACTTGCTCTTGGTTATTTGGTACGTTTTTTGGACCTTATTCTCTTCCCCCCCTCTTTTTCTAGTTCAGTCCTTGGATACGCTTTTAACATAAACATGATCGTGAACATTAACTATACAAATCTACGTGATAAGTACATTTTCTACAGGTTGCTTCATGCTTTTGGTTCTCGGGGCTCTGAGGAACATGATTCCTACTATACAATTAGAGTGCTACTTGTATTTCTACACTGACATTCCATCAGAGGCTAGTCTGACATTTCTCTTGTGTGGGGCTTCACATTGTTTTTGGTATAGTCTTCACTGGGTGCATTTAATAATTCTCTTTCTTCTCTTAACAATAGACTATTTGGCATTAATTTCCTTTTTTTTTGTCTTGAACCGTTATGCCAAGTAGCATTCTCGCATGTCTGGAATCTTCTTTTTACTCTTTACTCACAACAGATCCTTTGTGGATTTGTTTTTCGCTATTTGATTCTGTTGATAAATTATCTTAAGGTTACTATATGTCATTTGTAACTCTTAAGGTTTTGAGATGTTTTGATATTTTTCTACTTTTTCTATATTAGCATTTTTATCGCTCATCTTGAGAATTATAAGCTTAAGAAAATCCTTGCTAATTTTACAGCCCTGAAAAAGTTGAAAACGACAAAACACATGTCGGCTGTTTTTCAATATCAGATTGTCCAAGAAAGTGAAGACCTTAATAAAGCAACTGGAACCATCGGTCTCTTAGTAACTTCGCGAATTTTGGATTTTGTTGTACGATTTGGACCTGTCAAACTGACAGACTGCATACTAATCAATTGGTGGTGCTCTGTACATTTAATATTTGTAATGATGTACTGTGCGCATTCGTTTTTTTACAATCCACTGTGGTCTTTTCCCCACTGTTTGATGATGTTGGTTCATATAGAGCACTGTTGAAAGTGAAGAAGTATGAAAGCTGAAAACAGTAAAACACAATAAAAGATTTCTCTATGTTGAATTAAAGTTTTCTCCAAAAACATTGAGTATGGTTTTGGTTGCCTAATGCTCAAAAATTAAATCTGATACATTTTTCTCTATTAGTATTTTTTCCCAGTGCTTGGAGATCAGAATATATTACATGTGTCAAATTACTAATATAGTGAAGGATTTATTGCGTCATTACTCATATACTCATCCCATCTCCCAGGCTCTACAGTTCCATACATCCAATCACCCTGCCACTACCTAGGCTGTCATCCAATAACTCAGTAGTGACCTTGCATTAATCCAGTATACCAGCCACTATTCAAGAACTGTTGTTCTTGAAAACTCTGGACCCATATTTATTGTCATAGTATGTACCTCTGAAGAGAGTTTCTGGCAGGGAATTGTTGTAACTGCCAATAATGTAGATGGTCCTCCAGCATCCCTCTGATAGCCTGTTGGAGACGTTTTCTATGATCGGTTTTAAGATGATATAACATGGACGTCGTCCCACATGAATATTTTCGTTCATCCCTCTAGAGAGGGTCTTGTCACATATTGTGCATTGCACTAGCTTTAGAACAGTTTTCGATTTCCCAGATGGGATTTAAAAAAATCCCAAGCCACACTTGCCCTCTTCTGGGAAGGCCCCTCATCTTCAATATCTTCTGTGTTGACCTACTCCACATCCTGCTCCTTCTGTTCTTGTAACTGATCCCCATCTCCTTGATCTGTTGCCATTTTTGGTACCTGAAAAGCCCACAAAACGTCTCCAGGCAAAATCAACCACCTGCTCACAATAAAGTTCTGGAAAAGAAGATTTAAGAAGGAGGAGTGGGTGTGTACTTCCTATTCATTTTGCTGAAAAGTATATTATCCAATGATATTCCTTGCTTTCCTAGTCATGTGACAATCGCGGTGACTGACAGAATCATGGTAACCGCACAAAAGCGGAAATTCAAAATATATGTTTAAAGTAGTTTTCTTTAAACAAAAATGGAAACAAAAGCAGTACTTTCAATACTATAATAGTGAACAGCTATACTGAAACTTGTTCACAATATCTCTATATATATTTTCAGAGTTTTTGAAAAACATATGGTATCCGCAATTACCGACGTCATAAATAAAAATGATTTTGTTAAAAAATGACTATCAGTAGACACTTTTAAACAAGAGAGAAGTAAACAAATAGTGTCAAATATCAATTATAATAGAAGTATATATGTGTTTTAGAGTTCCTGTAAAACACACAGTATCCGCGATGAATGACGCCATCGCGACTTCCGCTGTCGCCGCAAGCATGGCAAACATAAAGTAAAAGTTATTTTGTTAAAAAATTATTGTGGATAGACAAATTTAAACAGGCCATCAGTAAACAACAAGTGGCAAACATCAATTACAATATCTGTATATATGTGTTTTAGAGTTTCTGAAAAACATGCGATGTCCGGCGTGAAAGCAAAAATGGAAAATAGTCTTTGAAGACAAGTTTTCTGGAAAATCACTACAAAAATATGAGTTTGAAAAGTACACTAATAAAGCTCTACTGTTAAATATTCAGTGGACCGTGTCTATATATGTTTTACACTTTGTAGAAACAACGGGCTCTTCGGAATTACCAATTATTATAATTTTATTTATTTAAGAGTCTTATATAGCGCTGGCCAGACCCGAAGCTATCAGAGCGCTTTACAACATTTATTATGATGCAATCGGACACACATTATTTCAATAAATAGCATTGTCTCATGTTGAATCCTGTTCAGGCTTGGACGGGATCATAGGAGTGAATCAAAAGGCAGGTGATATAAATGCCTTCTTGTGGAAGTGTCAATGTTCTTTGCTGGGTGAGATTCCTGTGGCAGAGGAGCTCTGTCTTGTCGGGTGGAAGCTATCGATTCAGAAGAGTTCGGTTGAGGAAGAGGTCTTTGAGTTGTTATTTGAAGTTTCTGAAGGAGGGGTTAGTCCTGATATGGACTGGGATGGAGTTCCACATTTTCGGTGCATTTCCAGAGAAGGAGCTTGATAAAGTTTTTTGTTTGCAAGTTTTGGGAGGAATGAGGAGTAGTGTGTTAGTGCTCCTGAGATTCCTCGTCTGGCCTGCCTTTTTGAGTTTGGAAGCCAGGTAGGCAGGTTTACCTGTGTGAAGAGCTTTGTGTGTGAAACATGCAGTTCGGAAGTTGGAACGTGCTTCAATTGGGAGCCATTTTAGTTCTCTTAGAGAGGGAGAGATGTGGTAATATTTCTTCATTGCGGTCACCATCCTAGCAGCTGCATTTAGAGTTTTTCTGAGGGGAACGAAGTAGGATTTTGCCGTGCCTCCGAGGATCGCATTCCCGTAGTCAAATCTGGACAGAACCAAAGATTGTGTGGCCTGTTTAAGGTCATTGGGAGGGTTGAAGGGTTTGATTTTGTTGAGTAGTTTTAGGTTGTAGAATGTGCTCTTCGCAGTGCTCTTAATATGTTTGCTCATGTTTAGACGGGGTCCAGATTGATTCCCAGTGATTTTACAGAGTCGGCCAGGGTAATATGGCAGTTAGGAGCATCAATGGATTTTAGCCATTCTGTGACTTGGGGGGGTCTGCTCTTTATTGGATATGCGAAGGATTTCTGTCTTCTCCTGGTTGAGTTTTAGGTGGTTGTGAGATAGCCAGTGCTGGACTTCCGTTAGAGTGTCATTTAGTCTCTGTATGTCTCCAATTGAGGATGTTTCTTGGTAGATCTGGGTATGGTCTGTGGAGAGTTGGAAGGGGATGTTTGCTTTTTTGAGTATGGCAGTGATGGGCTCCATGTAGATGTTGAACAGTGATGGGGAGAGAACTGATCCTTGTGGGACACACCTGGTTATGGGGAGTAGGTCGGATGTGAAGTTGTTCATTTTTATTCGTTGAGAGCTGTTCTGTAGGAAGGAGATAAACCATTGTAGGACCACCTTGTCCACTCCAATCCTTTCTCGGAATGCATTTATGAGCAGTTTGTGGTCAACCGTATCGAAGGCTGCCGATAGGTCAAGGAGTATGAGTAGGCAGCATCGGTCTGCATCAAGTGATTTGTAGACATCATCTATGACATTCAGGATTGCTGTCTCGGTGCTGCATCCTTTTCTGAAGCCCGATTGATGAGTATCCAGAAGGTTTTTGCTGTCAATGTATTGGTTGAGTTGGAAGAGAACAAATCTTTAAAGGATTTTGGCTAAGAAGGGTAGATTGGAGACATTCGGGCCACGGCGATCGTATGAATAGGTTGTGAGAGGGAAAATTCCAATTTAGAAAGTCTGTGTAGCAAACACTCCCACGCCGTGGACTCATGACGTGAAGCTACTTCGTACTTCACAATAAAAGGGGCCTTTTGGAAATCCCAGATCCCCCAGCGGTAAAACCGTGAGTTTTACTGCACACATCAACTCCTCTGGTTAGGGTACGCCTTAGCGTGCGTATACCGCCGAGGAGTAACGGTCCTGAAGAAAGCTTAGCCAATTTGCTATTAACAAGCTGAAACATGTCGACCATATTTTTACACTTTATCAGCTAAATCGGATGGGCTGGTATACCTAATCAACCAGCGTACGTCCGTCTCACCTTCTTTTAATGATTGGGGATTTTGCCATTATTAAAATTGATTTTTGGCAAAACCTTCATTCTTTTAAATAGCACCACCCCTAGCACTGTCACTCTTGCACAACAATATCCTGCTCCGCTGTGATTCAGGCGTCGAAGCACACTGGGGAGACATTCGGTCTCCCTGGTGGGAACCCAATGATGAAGCATGTCACCAACTAGGTTGGTGAGTGAGGGTTCTTTTAAGAAATAAAGTTTTTTCCTTGTACAGTTTTGTTTAAACTTAGTACCTCTTCTTTGGAATTGGTTGTCACTCTTTTGTTGTTATTTGAATATAATTTGGGGGAAGAAGAGTGGCTACTCCTCCCTCTCTCTCTTGTTGTCTGATATAGATTGGAGACAGGCCTGAAGTTATTTGGGTTGTTTGGGTCTGTGCCCATTTTTTTTAGTAATGGCGTGACTTGGACAATTTTAAGACAGTCTGGCATGACTCCGGTTCTCAGGGAGCTATTTATAATCTTGGCCCAGAGATGCACTATAGCGAGGTTGAGCTTTTTTGCCAGTTGAGCAGGAATATGGTCAGCTATGTGTGAGGAGGGTTTGGTCCTGTTAATCCTGTTGATATCTGATATCTACGTCACTGCGACTACGTCGGTAGTCGCGAATATAAAGATTTTTATGTTAAGGTGGTTTTCTCTTAAATTGATCATAGAAAGAAAAGTAAAACAAAAACTTACTAAATATTTAGACTTAAACTTTATTTTAAAAAATGTCTTTAAGTGTATTTTTCAGTATGTGAAATGCATTTGCTGATCACAGATTCTCCACAGTAAGTGCGATAATGTTGTGCCGACTCAAATAATTCTTAAAAATAAAACCAGATATTAATGTACTTTCTGATAAACACATACCAAATCAAAAGATGAGTGGTACATAATATAAATATAATATGCAATATCTAATTATAGAAAGAAAATACAAAAATCTTAGAGGCTCACTTTAAAAAAAATGACGTTACAATTAAGACATAGAATTTAAAAAAACCTTAGAAATTCGCTGAAAAAACAAAAGTTCCAGGGACATTATAGTTAGGAATTAGCGTTTAAAAACCTTAGAAATGCACTGAAAAAACAACGATTACAGTACCGTTATAGTTAGGAAACAAAAAAAAAATCATAGAAATTCATTAAAAGAATGAAGGGTTACCGGCAACTTTTTAGTTAGGCTGACATTTCACTTGTACAAAACCGGAGAAATTGAGCAGTTATAGTTAGCTGAGCTAACTATAACTTGTGCCTCCTCAAAGCACTGCTTATGACCTCACATATTACATCATTAATAGTATCGTCAGTGACATCACTGATGACATCACACATGGCATGACTGATGACATCATCCAGTGGCTGTGATTATTTTTAAAATGGTTATGAGTGTTAAATATATATTCCAAGGTGTATTGATGAATCAGTGGGTGTGTGAGTGCCTGTATGGGTGATTAAATGGATGCGTGACCGACTGTATAATTGAGTTATTAGGTGTCTCAGTGAATGTATGGGTGAAGGGTACCATATCACCAGTCAAAGACACAGAAGGCTCACACACCATGTCCCAATTATAGTCTAAAGAAAACTTATCGGCTACGCGTTTCAACCGCACAGGGCCTTTGTCACAGCCTCAAACAAAGTCAGTATGCTCCATCACCTTTAAAAGGAAAAGTTAAACAATAGACATAGAAAACATCTTGAGCAACATTTTGGGCGCAATACCCAAATTCCAGATTAAATCACTCTTTTTATACATTTGAAAGTCACTGTCAAATGATTAATTCAATAATGTAAAGGGTTAGGTTACAACAAATTTTAGAAAATAGCAAAGCCATTTCATAAAAATAAATTAAACATATACTGTGTTCACATTTCAAAGAGGTATTGCCCAATTCAGAATTCTTGATCCCTGAAGTTGTTTTGTTCAGTGAGCAAGTGTGCAAATCCTGCAGTAGACAAAGAGAGAGACAAGTAAAAATTCGAACCAGGGTTCCAAATACTGCCTTTCAGAGGCCCAGTGGCCACATTCTGTTCAAGGGATTTTGTCCATCTCATTGGACAACATATCTAATTAATAAACTCTCAAACATGGATCAAATCTCTATTCCTGTGTACCTTCCTAAGTTTGTGACCTGAAAAGGCAGATCTATATTCTGGCAAGTGGACAGTGGGTTGACCAATGATAGATGCAGATAACAAGAAAGAAAAGAAACCATCACCCACAGCACAAACTGAAGTTCAATGTTGTCTCTGGAAAGAACAGCATGCAAACAGTTTTCAGATTACAATAGTGTCTGTCACCAACCTGATCATGTGTAATCAACGAGCAAGGGACATGGTTTGCATCTATGGTCACAAAAAGAGTGAAAACGTTTCTTGAATTCTACTTCTCAAGTATACACTCCACATTATTTCATCAAGGACCAAACGGCTTAAAAAATGTCCATTATATAACAAAGAGAGAGTAGAAAGAGAAACAAATCTATAACAAAATATATAAAGAATAATAAAAAGGAAAAGAGCAAAAGGAAATGGAGCAAGAGAAGGAGGAAAAGATATGCTAGTATTTTACAGAATCATTATCATATCAGCCGATGTGTACATGTAGGTCCTCATCTTTGTTGAGGTTTCCTGGGGTCCTGCTACTGAGCAGAATAATGTATTGATTCTGTCACCACCTCGTGCATTCTGCTCAATCCTGTCAATCCCAAAATATGACAAGAGATCAGCATCCTGAATATGTTTTTTTGGACAATGTCTAGCAATTGGATAATTCACACCCAGGTTCTTTATAGCGTGTAATGCTCCAAACTTTGTTTTTGACAGCACAAACAGGGCTCCCGACATACATGAGCCCACACGGACATCTCAGAACATACACAACATAATCACTGCTGCAAGTGATAAAGTTCTCCACGTCCCTAATACACAACTGGCAATTTCTTTAAATTGCGCTGTAACTACTGAACGGATTTACCCCAAATCAGAAAATGGGAACTTTCTGGACCAACAGTTACCTTTCTGTCAAATTTGGTGTAATTCTGTTCAGCAGTTCGGGCTGCATATATCCATCAAACGTTACCAAAGTTATTGGCAAATATATAAAATGCTCTTCCTCTGGAAACTACATCCTAAATATAACTACCTACTGGCGACCGCTGAAGAATCCTCACACCATTTTCAAAACTGGTATGCCACTCACTTCACCTTTCTGTCTTGAAAGTTTCAGGGTGATCCGTCATGTGGGGTCAGAGAAAAAGGAGAGGTCACAAAATGCATTTTCTCCATTTTAATGTCCATAGGAAACTTTAGACACAGCTACAGCCCAACCTAGCGAACAAAATCACACCAAATTTGACAGAAAGGTAGCTGTTGGTCTGCTCGGTGTTTGTTGACTACACCGAACAGGGCGCAGTCCTCCTGTAAGGTGAGGGACAGATTGCGTTTCACGCAGTTTCACAGTTGACGATTAAAAGGTTTGTTGTTTGGGTGTGGATCTGCAGGTGCTAGCCCCTGGCACCCTTTCAACCACCACCTGCCTTCTTCCTGCCCAGGTGAGTATAGTTTTATGTGGGGTGCATGTTGGCTACTAAGCATAGGCTGCACCGCTAAACTCGACGGGAGGGCAGATGGCTTTTCTGCGAGTGCACAGTTAAAGATAAAAGTGGGTGTTCACTGGATGTTGATGTCTGAGTCCCACGCTCTCAATGCCCCCTCCTGCCACAGCCCCAAGATGAATGAAGGGTGAATATTGTCTACCCATCTGAAGAAGTGAGGGATAGATGGCATTTCTTGAGTTGTTCACAGTTAGATATGAAAATGAGTGTTCACTAAATATTGGTATCTGACTACCAGGCCTCTCCATGGCCCCTTCCCTCCTGCCCCCAGAGGAATGTGATTACAGAGTGCTTATTGACTATATATTTCTGCACTGCACTCTGGAGAAGTGAGGGACAGATGACATGTTGCACATTGTGCATAGTTGAAAACAAAAGTGAATGTTCACTGAATGTTGGAATCTGAGTCCCAGGCCCTCAATGTGCCCTGCCACCCAGATGAATGTGATGATAATTCTAGGCCTAGTACTACACTCACGGTGCTCGGTCGAAGTGAGGGACAGATTTAATTTCTCACAGTGTGTACAGATGACAGTAAGAGTGGCTGTTCACTAGGTGTGTATCACTGGGTGCCACACTACACCACCTCTACCCACCATCACCACACCAGGAGGGGTTTAATTGCCTATAGGACATTTGTTGACTCCCAAGCAAAGGGCTGCACTGAACTCTGCCCAAGTGAGGGACAGTTTTCTTTATTCACATAATAAGTGGATGATGATAGTGTTTGGTTGATGATCAGGCAGCCCTGGTTGCCAGACCCCCCTGCCGTCATTGATTCCTAGACAAAGCGCTGCACTGCACTCTGTGGAAGTGAGGGACACATTAGTTTTTTGCATTACAGTGGACAATAAAAGTGTCTTGTCCATGGCTGAGCAGCCCTGAGTGCTAGACTCTTTCTTCCCCATTGATTCCTAGACATAGCACTGCAGTGCACTCTGTGGAAGTGAAGGACAGATTGCACTTGCCCTCCCCAGGTGCCAGCCAGGGAGGGCAGTAAATCTCCTGATATTCATGCAGCATCTCCCATCAATAAGCTCTAAACAGCACATCTCTGAGCACAAACATGGTCGCTCGCAGGTCACGCACATCTGTAGCACCAATCAAGTTACACCTGGGCCAGTAGTGACATCGGTCATCTATTCAATGGATCTGACCTCGCGTCTTTAAAGGAGAAGTCCCACTACTCCAGCTCTTCCCCTGTCTACCTCCCCTGACTTTGCCTCCAGCATTTCCCCGTATCATTTATGATTCAATTACAAGGTCAAAAGCTGTGTTTGTGGCCAGTGATCAATTATCTTCTGTTGTATAATAGGGAGGAATTAAATTTGGACCCTCCTTTCAAAGTATCAATGTTTGGGAAAAATAAATCAAAAAAGGGGCTGATGGTGTGATCCATCAGATTGATCATTCTCCACTACGAAATGGGCGGTTTAATGCAGATATCAAATATCCATTTGGCATAGGCTCATACTGTAAGTGTGGGGAATCTGTAAACATATATACATATGTAAAGGTACATTTATGTACTTAAATGTGTGCATCAAGCCACATCCACACTTAAAAAAAAATAGGGCCCTTCTAGCCCGCATTGTAATAGGCTGGTCGGAATCATTTTTTGACCGACCCATTTCGATGGGGTCGGTCGGAAGGGAATCAAAATCGGTTTTCCGAATGGCCATGGATGGGCTGGGAGAGCCCGTCCGCCATTCGGAAAACCTGCAATAATGCCTCAGCTGGTTCTTTCCGGCCGAAGGATTATGATGGCAGCTTCCCAATGCCTTTCTGTGCCAGGCTTTCCGACACAGAAAGGCATTGGGACTCTGTCTTTGGGGGGCTCAGATCAGGGCCCGCTTGGGTGAAAGGCCACCGAATGGTGGCCTGTTGATCCCTGCACCCGGTAAACTATAGGATTGGGTTTGGTCACATCCTACTTCCTGGAATTGAACCGATGACAGGAGGTCGTTCGGTTCCAGTTTCAAACCGATGTCAGACAGACTCTGGTCCATCCGAATCGGGCTGTAGAGATTAATTATGTGTGCACATATGGATAACTAAAATTGTGAAACCTCACTCACAAAATGATATATATATGTGTGTATACATCCATATATGTGCACATACACTGCTTCATATCAATTATGCAATGACAAACACACACAGGCTTATCTTTTATATATAAAATATATATAATTAATATGTGGATATGAATTCATATACACCAATTGATTTAGATAAAATGAATTTTGCAATGACATGCACACACATACATATATGGTAATCCGATATATCTACAGATATGAAAATATACATAGCTTGATTGATAAAGATAATATAAATTATGAAATGATATATACACATATTTGTATATTTAAGGAAGGTAGAAATAAATGAAGAAGGAAGAAAGAAAGATAGAAACAAAGAAACAAAGAAAAAAGGAAGGAAGGAAGGAGGGAAGGAAGGAAGGAGCAAGCATGGGAGGGAGAGGGTAGAGGGAGTATGGAACATGTCACAAATGTGAAGTGCTTGGGGCTTTGCTTTGCTTGCGGTGCTTGTGGTGTTTGACAAAAGCACACTTTGAGCCCCTCCAGGTGGCCCTCCCCTGCCCCACTGAGCAGCCTTGGCCGGGTACCTAGACCTGTGCGGACGGAAGTGCATAAAATATAGTGCTCTATGCAGCAGTGGTGTGCGTATGCACTACCCATCAAAATAATTTGGTGTTGCTTTTCCACTGGCACATTGTGGAGTTTGGGCAGTGTGGGAACCCTGGAAGCTTGGGACAATCTGAAGCTTTGTACTACTGTCTAGTTGTGCACCCCTGGGGAAGATGGCCTGATGGGTAGTTACCTACTTGTGGGAGTATTTGACCTCCTTGGCAGATCTGGGCTCATAGGCAGCTAGAGTCTTACTGCAGTTTGGACCTCAGGGAAGCTGTGTACCCCTAGGTAGCATTAGCCCAATACATTTGTTTAGTCTTTGACACCTTTAAACTTCCAGGCAGTTTTGACAGATCCGTGACTCTTGGCAGCTATGCCCCCTCTCCTTCTTGAAGCCATGGGCATGCCAGGTCCACAGGACAGATTTGAACCCCATTTCTGCTCACTCCCATCAGCAGCTTTGGACTCCCTTTGCTGCTCATCTTCCTATGCACCGTTGCCCCCATTGCTGCTTGGCACACTGGACCACTGCAAATTCTAACTATCTTTAGTCCCCTGGGCTGCCATGGACCCCTGGGCTGCTTTACCCATGGGCAGTTTTGCCCTTCTTTGTTATTTGGACTCTGGACAGCCTCAAACACCAAGGTAGCTATGCCCCCTCCCTCCACTCCACAACTTTGAACCTTTGGGCTGCTTTGGACCTTGTGCAGTTTTAGACCCTAACGTAACTTTGGACCCGTGTGGAGGGTGGCACTGCTACATAGACCTTTATGTGCCCCATGGAGGAGACTGTCAAGAAAGAAACTCTCTCGCCCACTTCACGACCCACAGTGCCTCCAGGCCACAGTGCAGAGGGCCCTGCTAGGGACCACCAAATTCACTTTCGGACAGCCTTTTCATTGGTGGTCAGTCCACCATGGAAAGGCTGTCAGAAACTGACATCCTACTCCCTATGGTGATGCTTCCACAGGCACCACCTCCATTATAGAAATTAGGCCTAGACTGCTGTCCCAACATGGTCCTTGAGCCTTTCAGAGGTGGTGGTCTCTCTCCCCAGCTGCTGTGCTCCGACCGCTGGCATCATAATCAGGTGGTCAGACTACTGCCCTAGATGTCGCACAGACCGCCAGTGATGGCCTGTCGGTGGCAATCCACCCCACCTCATAATCAGGCACTTAGTATTAAAATGTATAATTTATTTCCTGCACACCCTTTACCCATAAACAAAACAACAAACTATACAATATAAAAACATAAATTTATTGAACAATTTACATAATTAATTATCAATTAAATCATTAATTAAAATATTAAGTAAATATAAATGTATTATAATACATTTTCTTTCCATCCCATACCCCTATAAAACCCACAAACCTCACCTAAAAACGAATTGTATTTTTTTTTACAATTAACATAAGTAATTATCAAATAAATATATTATAATAATTAAAAATTACTTATTAAATAACTATAATTAATGTACTAACCCAACCATGCACCCAATAAGCCCCTCAACCTGCTATGGTACTACAAATGACAAAAACTATTAAATTAACTTTAAAAACTTTCCAAACTCTATTAAAAAACATTAACATTATACAACCAATTAATAACACAAACAATTAAAATATATAGTCAAATACAAAAAATAATAAAAAATCTATATTATTAACGATATTTTTAACATCGATATTAACAATATTTTTAACATTGAAATTAACGACAGATATTTTTGTAATCAATATTAACACTTTTGATATTTTAAACATTGATATTACTTACCTTAAAATCGATATTCTTATCAATAATATTCTTGCAGGCAATATTTATGTATCACAATATTTCCAACTCGATATTTATGTAGGTCGATATTACATTTTCAATATTTTGTCTGAATATCCTATCTACCTAATCAACCAAACCACATTACCTATTTGAAGGTAAGCATATGTGGAGTTAAGAACATTAAGGGCCCGATTACGATGCGGTTAGAAAAGCCTCCTAACGGCATTTGCTCCGTTCGAATCAGATCGGGAACATGTCTTCCTGACTGAGGGCCAGATTACGATCTCGTTAGGAAGGGTACCGCAGTATGCGAATCCGATTCGGCACCTATGTTTCCGAACTAGTCTTCACCAGCTTCAAACGACCAAGTACGATGCGAAGATCTTCGTTGACTCGACCGATTAGTTTCCGGAACCCAATCCTGTCTGACCGACTCGTTCGCAGATGAATCGTGCCGCACAATGGAGTCAGATTCTGACCGATTCGGTCAGATGTATCGCCTTGGTTTCAGCGAGATGAAACGGCTGTCAGAATCCGACTTCAGGGGGCCGTAGCAGGCTCCTCTTCACCCGGAGCCCTTCGAATCGGTCACGTGGGGGTGCCCATGGGTCCCCCCGATGCATGCATGCACAGTGTGGCGGGCAACGTGGGGTGCCCGCCACAGGGTGTACGCTTTTCCCCACCCACCCCTTTTTGCTATGGGAGCCTGTGTATGCGAACCGAGTCCATCAGCATATGGCTGCATCGTACTCGTTCAGTCGGACTTGCCTGCCATAGGGTGCCCGATTTTCCCCAGCCACCCCTTTCTTTAATGGGAGCCAATGCATTTGGTCAGAACATAGGCTCCCATTGAAATCAATGGGAGTCCAACCGAATCGTAGCTGGAAGCATCCGTATCCATCGTAATCGGTCGGTTGGACTCTACCGTTCTGAGTCGGTTGGAAACCCTTCTTAAACCGATTCAGTGGGAATGCTTTCCTAACCGCATCATAATCGGGCTCTAAATATTTACTTTCAATGCAATGCAATGTTTAGGCTAATAGTAGTGGATGCAATATTACTGTTGGTCTATATTATCAACCTCTAAATGGTCACATGCAACAAACAGAACAAAAGTCAGTGATACCATCAGACATCTAAGACACATGTAAAGCTAATGCACTTCCTATGAATCTAGAGAGCTTTGGTAACACATGCAAACCCTTAAGTCATATCTAGAAAGCATTACTGAACTAAACAGAATTGTGATACTGAACAAAAGAGTTGGAGAGATGGGGAAGTAGTGAGAGTATGTACGCGAAGACTAAGGGGCCGATTATGACTTTAGCAGTCCGACGATCTGAACACTGCATCCGCTGAGCCGGCGATCTATTGCGAGTTGGGCTTGCTGAAACCCTGACCGCGGTTGCGGCGGTCTACCAAGCTGGACCGTGGCAGTCTCCAATGTTGGCGTTGCATCCACTGACGCCATCAGGTCTGTGATCCACCCACCGAGCGTATTACGACTACACAGTCATACTTGCGGTCTCAAAGCAGTTGACCGCTGCGGTAACGCGGAAATAAAACACCACAACAGTGACCATTGGATGGATTTCAAAACTACACACCTGATGTGCTTTGGCAGGTAGACATGCCTGAAAATCACACCATAAAGCATACAACAACTCTGACTAGCATCGTTTGCTTCACAACTGCATCACAGCAAGACAGACAGACATTTTTCTCTGCTAGCCAATTTTGTCTTCCCATTTAGGGCTCTCCACCATGTGTAATTTTTGTATTGCACATTTGAACCTCCATCACTTGTTTGTTTGTCATTCATATACTCACTCACATTTTATTTTTTCACCATACCTGAAAAAAACACAATTCATAGAGCAAGAGTTGACAGTCATGGTGGATGAAATCATTAGAGTAGAGGCATGTTTTTTGGATCCCAAGTCCAGCTTACTCCTCTCAGTAGAAAAAATGAAATGTGGGACAGGATAGTCAATGGAGTGAATGCTATTGGTACCACCCTGCGCACTAAAGGCGACATTAGGAAAGGTGGAACGATTTCAGGCTGAGGGTGTGTACCAGGTACAACAACCACCACCTGGCAGCTCAGAGAACTGGTGGTGGCCCTCCCAGTGCACCTTTACAACTCTTTTCCTGGTGGGAGAAGGTCTTGGACATCCTGAATTCTAAGGACTTGACAGAAATAGAGGGGGGAATGGACTCTGGTAGGTTACACTTCAATTACTGCCACAATGTCACATTGTCCTGTTTTGTCCCAACTCTCCTTTTGCTATTGTGTTCCCTATTGACTTTCTAAACATTCAAAGCTCAAATTATCTGAGATGTTGGTCTGTCTGTGGCAATGTGTATGGCTGCATGTAAGAGAACATGTCAACACAATGAAGAGGAGGGACTGGGAGCTAATTAGAAAGAAGTGTAGGTCCTGTACCAATGCTCCCGAGAACAACTTGTAAACCTAGAGTGGTATCAGTTCCTAAGTGAATAGAGGTAAGAGAAAAGAATAATTGGCCACCCATTTAGGGGAATGGTCAAACTAAAGTTTGTCTCCAAAGAGAGTAAAGTGCACGTGAGTGGGGAGAAATCTCCTTTCTGTTCTTGTGCCCTCACACACCCTTACGAGTGTAAAGCATCATCATCGGGCTATGCTCCTCGTGGGGTGGCGCTGCAGTCCCTCACGGGCCCTACAAGAGGGCTCTCTGTTGGAGATCTTTTCAGGAGATGCCGCAGTTGTGCATGTGGGTGTGTGGGAATGAAGGTGGTATAGTGAGTAAGTGATTTTAAAATTACCTGGTAGTTACCCAGAGGTTTAATAAGGAGTACTCCAGGTAAGTTAAAAATGGGGCAGGGTTGTAGAGCCTCCTCAAATGAATAAAGGGGGGATGAGTTTGTTCCCACCGCTCTCAACCCGCGAGAATAGTGAGTGAAAATTAGGAATGTGAAGTGGTCGACATGTTTCGCGCAATCTGTCGGTCCCTAATGGATCCCTGTGCGCTTCTTCAGGACCATAAGAAAAGGATAGAGATATAAAAGGAAATGGGTTTCGGGGAAGACACACCCTATAAACCCACCATACCTATCTTAAGGTTTAGGGGACGTCACAGCGTACGAGACACTGTCTGTATCATATACTATCCTCAGGTCACTAACCGGACCGCTGCACTAATCGGTCTGCATGTTATTTCATTGCAGAGTCTCACTTGTTTTTAAATAAAAATAAAAGATACATAAGGGGTCATGTTGAAGAGACACAGATCTGGTATACAACGTCAGTTACTGGACCTTGACTACTAATTCCTCGTTTACTTTTTCTTTTTCTTTTGTTTTAATGTCTCCAATAGGTTTATAAGCTTGAGCACACGAATAAGACGTGTCTCGTACGCTGTGACGTCCCCTAAACCTTAAGATAGGTATGGTGGGTTTATAGGGTGTGTCTTCCCCGAAACCCATTTCCTTTTATATCTCTATCCTTTTCTTATGGTCCTGAAGAAGCGCACAGGGATCCATTAGGGACCGACAGATTGCGCGAAACATGTCGACCACTTCACATTCCTAATTTTCACTCACTATTCTCGCGGGTTGAGAGCGGTGGGAACAAACTCATCCCCCCCTTTATTCATTTGAGGAGGCTCTACAACCCTGCCCCATTTTTAACTTACCTGGAGTACTCCTTATTAAACCTCTGGGTAACTACCAGGTAATTTTAAAATCACTTACTCACTATACCACCTTCATTCCCACACACCCACATGCACAACTGCGGCATCTCCTGAAAAGATCTCCAACAGAGAGCCCTCTTGTAGGGCCCGTGAGGGACTGCAGCGCCACCCCCACGAGGAGCATAGCCCGATGATGATGCTTTACACTCGTAAGGGTGTGTGAGGGCACAAGAACAGAAAGGAGATTTCTCCCCCACTCACGTGCACTTTACTCTCTTTTGGAGACAAACTTTAGTTTGACCATTCCCCTAAATGGGTGGCCAATTATTCTTTTCTCTTACCTCTATTCACTTAGGAACTGATACCACTCTAGGTTTACAAGTTGTTCTCGGGAGCATTGGTACAGGACCTACACTTCTTTCTAATTAGCTCCCAGTCCCTCCTCTTCATTGTGTTGATATTTAGTACGGCAGCTAGCCGTGGGACATATTCTATTCCTTTCTCTTTTTTTTCTCTGTTTGTCTTTTCTGTGGCAATACTATTTTGCCCAACATTGGAACACACATCTGTAGGAAGTAGGTACATATAACCCTCAGT
The DNA here is from genome assembly GCA_963921515.1 of Calotriton arnoldi. Taxonomy (NCBI): domain Eukaryota; kingdom Metazoa; phylum Chordata; class Amphibia; order Caudata; family Salamandridae; genus Calotriton; species Calotriton arnoldi. The sequence goes on from CAWUFW010013235.1 coordinate 420,769, forward strand.
ATCATTAATATGGACAATCCTGGGCTCAGCTTCGATGAGGATGCGGTGGCTGAAATACTCAGAGCCCCACCACTGTTGGCTGCGGATGGCAGTGCAGCAACTGGCAGTAATAATGATGACTGGAAATCCCTTCAAGCACTTAGAACATTACAAATCAAGACCGCCCTGCATGGTACTATTATGACTGAGTATCTCAGGGCGAATATCGCCCCTAACGGTCTTTTAATAACATTAGCCCCAAGAATTTTTTTAGAAGATCTGACCTTCCGTCAGGAATGGTCTAAAATTTCTTGGAAGTGCACACGCGACTGGCTCGTGTTGATTATTAACACAGCCAGACGTCTATCAGAGGAACTACTTATTCAGATAACCTTAGCAGAGAATGGACTAAAGGCGGGGATCTCGATCTCCATTTTCAAATCACGTCTAGCGGAGATTAACGAGGAGATGAATGATCACAAAGAGTACCTTACCAAGAAGAAGGTGACCCAATTACAAAAAGATATCAAACGTTTCGATAAAGAAAAAACGTACCCCTACATCAAGGAGGACTATGTTTGTCAACATAGTGATGCCTCATCGGATGATGGGAGTAGCACCCACTCAACAAGATCCAATTCCATCAGCAGCGATTCCAGTACTGAGAATAGACAACAGCGTTCCAGGGGTGGATTCAGGGGGGATATGGACAACAACCTCCTCCACTATTCCAAGGTTTCCCCCAGCACCCCTTCCAGCAACCCATGTATCAAGGCCCATGGATGGGACCTCAACCGATGTGGAATGGACCACCAGGACACCATCTCCCGTTGCCCCAATTCCAACAATTCCCGAACCCTCCTTTTTACAACAGAGGGCAGGGCAGAGGAAGAGGCAGAAGGAGAGGCGTGCCGAAAACCGTCCATTGGCAAGACCAGGACCAGATGGTGCTGAGGAGCAAAACCAGAAGACCTTAGTGGTGAACCTATCCAAAAGAACATTGAGTGAGGGCGAGCAGAGGCTCTTGGAAAAGGGCTTGGGCTTTGTCCCCACCCCCAGAGAGGACAACTTTATCCTCCATCAGGAACTCCACCAATTCTTTCGGAAGATACGACTAAGAGCATTTTTGAGGGTAAACCAGAACTCCCCATTCAAGGTACGGGTCTGAGGAAAAAATCAAAATTTACCCCGACCGCCGCTATGACACCGAAAGAGGTATTAACATTCGAACAAGCCATTCTAAAGGATATCAAAGGTATCACCAGTACAAAATCATTTGACAATTTATCCAGAGAAGAGAGGAAACATCTAAAAACCATCACAGAAGATCCCAGCATTATTCTGAAACCAGCAGACAAAGGTGGGGCCACTGTGATCCAAGACCTCACCACATATGACATGGAGTGTCATAGACAATTGTCTGATACCCGCTACTACGAACAGATTGAGGTAGACCCCACCATACGACTAACCATTGCAATAAAGAGCTTAGTGACTGAAGCCGAAGTGGAGGGTTGGATTTCACCTGAGGAGGCGAAGTTTCTGATACAAGACGATCCACGTATCCCGTATTTTTATACCCTCCCAAAAATCCATAAGGGCCTCCATCCCCCGCCTGGCCGCCCCATAGTGTCAGGGATTGATTCAGTGTTGGAACCTCTCAGCAAGTTTTGTGATGCCTTCCTACGTCCTCTGGTTACAAGCACTCCCACTTATTTGAGAGACACCACAGAGGTTCTCAATCTCATTAAGGATTTTCAAGACCCTGAGTCGATTACGTTGTTGGTTACATTAGACGTAGTAGCATTATACACCAATATCCCTCAGGACTTCACGATTGAGGTCATGGAAGGTGCTCTCCACAATGTAAACCCTTGGCCATATGAGACCCCGATAACCTTTATACGAGATTGTGCCACCATAGCTCTCAAGGAGAATTTCTTCGCCTTTCAGAAGAAACTATACCATCAAATACAGGGCACCAGCATGGGAAGCACTTTTGCGCCGAGTCTGGCGTGTCTTTACATGGCCAATTTTGAAGGTACACACATTTTGAACTCTGCCAATCCCTTCCATTCTAACATTCTACTATGGCGCCGTTATATCGACGACATCATTGTCTTTTGGAAGGGTGGGGAGGAAACATGCGGACAATTTTTTGAATGGATCAACACTCTAGACCCCTCCTTGAGATTTATAGGAACTATGTCACGTGAAAGCATCCCTTTCTTAGATCTCCTCATTTCATTAAAAGATGGTGTCTTACACACCACTAACTATAAAAACCCACCGACAGGAACAGTCTTCTCATATATCAAAGTCATCATCCCAAGGCTCTGAGGGATAATCTCCCGGTTGGCCAATTTCTTCGCCTGCGACGTAATTGTAACACACGTGGAGAGTTTGAGACTCAAGCCAGGGTATTGTCAGAGAATCTTGCAGCCAGACAGTATCCCGAAAAGATCATTAGGCAGGCACACAAAAGAGCCAAAAATAACTCTAGAGAGACTTTGCTGATGGTAAAAGAAAAAACCAAAACAGACAACCTTACCTGTGTGACCACATTCACACCAAACTCCAATAAGATCCAAAAGATTATCAAAAAACATTGGGGGATCTTACACACTGGGGACTTCAAACCGGGTCCTCTCCCTCTTTTTGCTTTTAAACGCACACAGAATCTAAAGGACATTCTGGTCCATACCCGCCCCGCCAACATCACAGTGACTAAACCTACATTGTGGGGCTTACCCCCGGTATTAGGGCATTATCCGTGTGGGTCCTGTACCGCATGTCCCCAGACACAACCATCCAAAGAAGTGGAGCTAGGCCTTAGGCAACCATGGCAGCAGAGGCGTCATACCAACTGCAACACAAAAAATTGCATCTATTTGATTACCTGCCCTTGCAATAAGAAATATGTGGGGATGACTACAAGACCTGTAAAGGTGCGCATTGGGGAACATAAAAGCACAATTAGATGCAAACGGACAGCCACCAAACTACAGAATCCCTGCATTGAACAAAATCACACTGCGGATAGCCTTAGGTGGACTATCATAGACTCTAATCCCCATTGGACACCATTTGTTTTATTTCAACATGAACAACGTTGGGTGTTCAGGTTACAAAGCAATGTCAGTGGGTTGAACGACGATATTCCGTGGGTTGAACTGGTACCCTAGTCTCATCACCGATGGTACGAGCTGAAGTCTCCATTACCGGTTAATTTTTAATGGGGCTCTGTTAAACAACTACCACATTATCGAGATGGGTTATAGGGGACCTAGTTAACCTTACTTTGTTGATCTCACAACTTACTATCTGGTATGTTATAAAGTGTGCACTGTGAACTAGATTGTTGCAGGTGCGATAGATTCAAAAGATCCAGTGGGTCTCCTGACAACCTGCTTTCTCCAGCCGTTGCCTATTAATTGCACAATCTATTATGGCCGTCACTCTTACCATCTGTGAACCCCCTGCACTCACCCCCACATCATTTTTATGATACAGGAGTCATGTGACCCAATCAGTATTTGCTCCGTATATTTTCACAGATACAAGTGCCCCATACTTCCGCGACGTTCTTAGGTAGAATTGGAGGCTTTACAGTCGTTAGATTGGGGTGATTTAGTATAAACTGTCACGAGTGTGAGATAGTCTCGAGATCCCCCCGGTCTTTTGAGACCCCGCTTTTGTTAATCGATATCTTTATATTATTCAATTCAACATGGCCGCCACTCTCGCCCCCGGTCTCCTGAGACATTGTTGTTACCTCTGTATTACACAATCCAACATGGCCGCCACTCTCGCCCCTGGTCTTCTGAGACCTTGTTTTTACCTCTGTATTACATAATCCATCATGGCCGTCACTTACGCCATGGGTTTCCCGACGTACTAGTTTTCACACTCGTCAGATTACACAGCAGTCAGGTGACTCAATCAGGAAGTGCTCCACGTATTTGTACCAGAGACGATTGCCCAAAACTTTACCGGCGTTGGAAGGCAGACTGTTAGGTTGCAGAGACGTCAGATCGGGGTGATCCAGTAAGTTCCCACCGCTGCTAACATCGAGTTGATGGTAACCTTCGCCATGTTATGAGGTCTAGCGGCCTGATTACCGGTACCTCCTTCTACTCCTCCTTGTTTTCTTTTATTCATTTTCTTTTTTCTATTTTCTTGTTTACCCGTAGCCTTGTCACCCCGCATTTGCACGACCAGCCGATGTGGCCTGACTCTACCACGAGGAGGGTATGTTTGCTTATAATTTTGTATGCGTGTGTGTCCGGGGTAGTACATATTCAGCACACGTTATGAGCCGCTACGCATCAGACTCCACGAATGCTCCTAGAATAATAGAAAGTGTCACTGTAGGTTTTGATCTCTGGGTTTCGTTATAAATGTTTTATTTCTGTGAACCAGTATGTGCACATTAAAAGTGCGGACCGGTCATGTCGCCACCTTTATGACGGTTGCTCTTTTTACGATCACTTTATATTTTTGAGCAGGGACCGACAGATTGCGCGAAACATGTCGACCACTTCACATTCCTAATTTTCACTCACTATTCTCGCGGGTTGAGAGCGGTGGGAACAAACTCATCCCCCCCTTTATTCATTTGAGGAGGCTCTACAACCCTGCCCCATTTTTAACTTACCTGGAGTACTCCTTATTAAACCTCTGGGTAACTACCAGGTAATTTTAAAATCACTTACTCACTATACCACCTTCATTCCCACACACCCACATGCACAACTGCGGCATCTCCTGAAAAGATCTCCAACAGAGAGCCCTCTTGTAGGGCCCGTGAGGGACTGCAGCGCCACCCCCACGAGGAGCATAGCCCGATGATGATGCTTTACACTCGTAAGGGTGTGTGAGGGCACAAGAACAGAAAGGAGATTTCTCCCCCACTCACGTGCACTTTACTCTCTTTTGGAGACAAACTTTAGTTTGACCATTCCCCTAAATGGGTGGACAATTATTCTTTTCTCTTACCTCTATTCACTTAGGAACTGATACCACTCTAGGTTTGTAAGAGAACATGCACATGTCCAACTCCATGACATGCCACATGTTACAATGCTGTCTATACATGCATTACCTTCAAAATATAAATCCAGGACCCATTATATGTGTTAAAATGTAAATGTATGGTCCATCCCAAATGCATCTTGCCAACAGCTATGGTACACTGACTGTTTGTCAAGTGTTGGTAAAGTGAAATTGAAGTGACTACAATACCATGAGGCTTTGTACTAGAACTCTAACCAATATGCTGCACTCCTATTGCCCTTTCTCACTTGTATGCCATGTTACAACTGATCTTCAATAGTCAAGCAGCTTACCCTTTGTCAAGTTTTGGTAAACTGAGTTTCAAGTGACTACAACTACCACAGGCCTTCTCACTTTAACTCTAACCAAGCTGCTAGACAACTATTGCCCCTTCTCACTTATCTGCCATGTTAGAATTGATCTTCACTAGTCAAGCAGTTTACCATTTGTCAACTGTTGGTAAAATAAGATTGAAGTGACTTCAACTACCTTGAGGCCTTGAGACTGGAACTCTAACAAAGCTCATAGATTCCTATTTCCCCTTCTCACTTGCCTGCCATGTAACAACTGATCTTCACTAGTCAAGCAGCTTACCATTTGTGCAGTGTTGGTAAAGTGGCATTGAAGTGACTACAACTACCATAAGGCCCTCTCACAGCAACTCTAACCAAGCTGCTAGACTTCTATTGACCCTTCTCACTTGTCTGCCATGCTACTACTGATCTTCAGTCATCATGGACTGTGAAATGTACAGACAATGCTCCACTTAGATATACATCTGAATATTTTGCTTTGTGGTATTCTGGACCCATCAACTGAAACTATTGATGGAATGAGTGACACCATGACAACAGTGTACCCCTAATATTTGTGAGCATTGAAAGAAACTCAGATGATTAGCACTGCCAGGTGACCCCTTGAATCTGTACTTCTCACATGTTGAACAATGCTAAATATACAACCAAGCTGGCTGTTTCCTGCATTAGACACAACTAGGCCTTGTAATGAGCAAATACACATGCTACGAGTGCTCTGTGTTTGTAGCAGAGTTTTGGAGATGTCATGTATATCTCTAAAGCCAAAATGCTAATGAGTTGATGAAATCTACTATATCTATTGAATGTCTACAAATGTCTAGTAACCAACTTCAAATCGACACAAATAGATGACTATACTGATCTTTGTCTATTTTGTTCCACTCTAGGTCTTCACTTACTTTGAAACAAACAATGTGGATGTAGATACCTCATTTCCACCATTAACAATGTTCTCTATTTCTCAAAGGCTGATCCACCACTGCACCTGCACAGAGGACAGAGGACAAAGGCCTCAGCGATGACAATGCTTCTGAAGAGGTGGACATGGATGGCGGTCTGGGCCCATCTGGGCAGTCTGGGCAGATGCCAACAGTGGAGAATACTGTGCCCACAACAACACCTCCCAACACAGGTGCAACAGCACAGCTAACCACTGCCCCTCTAACCTCAGCATCTAGCACAGTCAGTCCCAACCTGTGTTCTCCAGTCCTGCATTCTGTGCTGGGTATCACAGCCCCAGTCGCGGAGGAACCAGGATCCAGTGGGAGGGTGCAGTCTGTGCCAAGGGCACCGGGCTGTGGGGGTAAGCACAGTAGAAGGGTAAATGTGTGGCCCACAGAGTAAACCTACTGAGGCCATGGACACCCAGGCTGCCATCACCCAAGTCCTGGGAGTCTACCAGGACTCAACAGCGACATCCAGTTCATTGACAATGAGGAATTACCCAATGTGAAGGCAGGATAGCATGAATCAGGCACAACAAAACATTGTGTTAAATAAATGAATCTGGCATTTGTAAAGCGTGAACTAATCACCCCTATGAGTCTCAAGGTGCTGGGGGCTGTCAGGGAGATTTAGTGAGCTATTGCCCAGAGTCACATGATGCTGATTTGAGCTCCCGCTGGTGCTTGAGATCGAACCACGAGCCCCGCGCTCCGGATTCAGCTGCTCTGGATGCTGTGCCACACCTTGGATCACATGATGGCACACATAGTGCATTAGGACCAACACACCACAAGGAACAAGTCCAATGGAAGCCAGGTAACATCCATCCTATTGCTGTGCAAGCTGTCTTGGTACCAGCTTTGTACACCCAAACTCTGTGACAGACATTCCCAGAAAAGACTATATATAAATGACACACATCATATTGTCAACCTCTGGAGAACACAGTCCAAAACAACATTTAGAACTGAACAAAGCAACACCTACAGTACACACACCTTTTCCCAGATATTTCCAGACCCATATATTCCTAGTATGTAGCATTAATATCCTCCTCACAACATCACTGCAAGAGTTGCAATAATAGTCAAAGCCATCACATTTCACACCATGCTTACACTCAGAAGAAGTAATTTTGGATGACATCTTGACGCAATTCAGCCCCTTCCTCTTCACCACTATCATCATCTTTATTTGGCATTTCAGGGTCCCCACCAGGTAGGTCTTCTTGGCCTGCAACCCCTGCATCATAAGGTATGTTCCATCGCAGGTCGATGTTGTGGCGTATGCAGAGGCCACAGTGATCTTAAATGCCTTCCTGAATGAATAGAAGAGGGCTCCCCCAGTCCTGTACAGACATCTGAATCTAGATTTCAGGAGCTCAAAAGTCTGCTCCTCTGGTTGCTGTGATCTTCCCTGGGCCTCATTGAAGCTGACTTCCCCTAGAGTTCTAGGTTTTCTCAACAGTTCAAGCAACCATGGCCGTTTGGGTATGCTGAGTCTCCTAGATGGAAGAGAGATAGAAGGGCAATATTTAGTTACACACTTTCAGATCACACTATCTTACATTTCCCACACAAAGTTGGAACAGATCACACTTACCAACAAGCCATGCCCTCTCCTCTAATAGTTGTGACATCAGCTGGGATATGGTGCTGTTCCACAGTATGAAGGAATCATGGGCAGATCCTAGCAACTGGGCAGAGATGTTTGGGATGTGCAAATACGATAAGCAGACAACTTGCACGCTGATAGAATGGAAGTGCTTCCTGTTCCCATAGACTTGCTCCCTGGCATGTGGTGGTTCTAAGGCATGGTGCCATCAATGGATCCAATTACATGTGGGATGGGATCAAATCCATCAAAATCCCCCTCCACAGTGGATGAATCCCCATGTCTGGGGAACTGGATGTAGCTGGCCTCATGTCTCAAAACTGCTGCTAGCACCTCTGTGAGTACCAGACTGAACATAGGTTCTAACATTCCTCCAGAAATAGTAACAGTGAATTGAAATGAGCCTGTGGCCAAAAATGCAAAAGAGACATGAATTCAACTAGTGATGGTATTGATGTAGGATTATTGATGTGAGGTAGCAAGTCAGGCTAAAACTAATGACATAAATACAGGATTGTTTGCCTATTCAAATGGAACTTCTAGATGACATGTCGCTCTTCCATGGTGTGTAGGTCTGGAAATGGGCAGTACACTGGAGGTGGGCATCTCCTCCCTCTTCCAGGATACCTATGTGAGGAGTAACACAAACATTTATTTTGGTCACAGTGTGCAGAGTAACATATGGCAAAAGCCATTTGTCTGAACATCAATGCTTCATGAAGCAGTATACATTTTACATCATCATTATCAAATCTTAGACCTCCACCTGTCATCCCCATGGTAGCCTTCACAGGTATGTAAAATTAATGTGCAGATCATCAATTCAGAACATTTTAATTGCCACTATAAAGAAGGTAGCATAGCGTCATATGAAAATACTGCCAACTGTGGTGTATAGTGTGCCGCAAATATTTTGCCTATGTACAGTTTTCCCAACCGTTAACATGGCGGATGCCTGACCTCGCTAATAGGACATGTCAAACATTCACCACCGGTGGTAGTCAACTGCATGGTTTGTGGTCGCATGCACGGCACACACAGCCACAGGCTGACATTGGCGATAGTGACAATCACAGCCCAATGACCGTGTGCACTAACGCTGATGACTGCGCATGTAGCATACATGCACGCAGCAGTTGAAAGAAAATCTCACTTGCCTCCTGACACTGCTGCTATCAACACCTCTTCCATTTTGGTTTCTCTTTGCCACCTCTTAGAGGAATCATGGCACAAACTACAGGGGAGAGGGCCCGTCCCTTCACTCCAGAGGAGCTGAATGCCCTGTTAGATGCGGTCCTTGCCCTGTATTCTCAGCTCTATGACTCACCAGAGTAACAGATACGTTTTTCAAAAACATATTTAACTCCATTTCAAGGCTTCCTTTCTATTCCCATAGGCTACATTGTGCCTCTGAGTGTCAGAGTGCAAGCATTATTTTGCTGGTATACATTGTGTGGCCCCTAGATAAGGCACACATGTAATGACGTTTAGAGCCCTGGACTTTGTGGAGAGAAGGCCACCATTAGAATATGTGATAAGGGTGATTTCTACTTGTACTACATGCACATCTCTATGCAGGGCTCAAGTTCATAGTAGCTGCCGTTAGATCTCAAATCACATCATTGTATATGTGCATTCTTGTGCATAAGCTTCACAGCATGAGCCTTGTCTGAATACTGTAACAAGCATTTGAGGAGGATGTTAGCAAAGTGTACCATCACACAGATCACTCAGCCCACATCAGTCTTCGTAAAAGAGTTGTCTGGGAGGAAACTATATCTCACAGACCTCTTCGGAGTGCCACACAACAGTATGTTCACAAATGAAATAGGCAGAAGTTTCACTTTTCTGTATTGAATTGATTGGTGGAAATGTAATGTTTATGCAGGACAAGTAGCCTCAGCCTGCAGAGAGCAAGGCCTGACATTGATATGTGGGCAGTCTGGGCCATGGCCCAGCGTTACTCTGGCAGGAGAACTGATACACATAATAATGTCCCTGTAAACCCGCTGATCCATGGATGGTTCCAGTAAAAGTTATCTGTCCCTCTAGTAGGCCTGATAGTTGTTACATGAATAATATGAGGCATGGTGACTGAAGTTATCCCCTGAGCTGATACTTCTTTCCATTAATCCGCATTGTCAATATATGTCTGTCACTAATGACTGCCCTCTTACTCACACAGGTCTGTTGACACTTTTCTAATAGTGTTGCTTCAATTGTACAGGGCTACTACACATCTGAGACATGAACAGTGTATATAGTGGGTTACCTTTGAATAGATTTAGTAATGTGAATCATCTGCTTGGCTACAATATTCCCTATCACACAACACATACAATGGTATGTTAATTGTCATCCCTGTTACAGTGCCTCATATGGCCAAAGTTGTGTCCTATGATGGCACTACAAACAACACAAACTTGTTGTGACTCACTAGGATATTCAAATAAGTAGACCTCATCTCCACACAGTCCCCAGAGAGGTAGCTCTCAGTATCACACATGCCAGCCCTTACCTTGTGACCTTAGTCTTAGGACGTTGTGTATATTATGGTTTTTGCCTCTGTGGACCATATGCATCTATGCAATCAGCATGGCAGGAAAGGTGTTTGGACAGTCATGCACAGATAGTTTACCCTTCAGAAGGTAAAAATGGTGTGTTGTGTGTCATGGTACCTCACACCACATTTCATGTAGGTTAGGCCTGGCATTCATGACAGTAGTGGTCTGGGTCAGTCAGTGTAGGTCATGACCAGGGTTGAGGTTAGTCATCAGTTGACCACAGAAGTATGTATCCATGCTTTAGTTGTGCTTAGCATGTGACATGGACACATGTAATATGTTGTCTCTTGATGAAGGCTTATGCTAGATGCCAACGTAATATGCATCAAGCTGATAGTTGTCCTCAAACTTCCAGTTCCAAACTGTTTCTTCATCTATTTCATCCATACAGGTCAATGCCCATCAGACGAAGGCCATTTGGGGAGCCATCACCCAGAAGGTGTGGACCCTGGGGGTCTTCAACCAGCGTAGTACCCACTGAGGTGGGAGGACCTGTGGTGCTAGACTGCATACTTGCAGTGGCCTATCTGGACCTTGATGGGCAGGTGAGGGCTCAACAGCAGTGGCAAGGGGATGAGTTCTGGCCAGAGTCATACATTTCATATTGCCAACTCTGAGTATTACAGACAGGCATTTCACAAACCATATTGTGGTGGCCCATGTGCCACACACAAGATGAGTCATTGTAAGTGCATTTGTGCTAGTAGGGGCATGCTGCTGTACTTATTGTCTTTCTGACCTAGAAGACAGAAGACTCCTGTCCACATTCAATTATAATCTTTTGAGCAGACATCTGGCTTGGTGAAGTGAGTAATTATCTTTTGTTCTCAGTAAATCTGGGTGACAATTGTACCACACAGGCAATTATTCATTCTTGTGTGAGACGTGATGCACCCTCACTACTGTCTCTCATGTGATGGTGGCCCTTTTGCATGTGACATGACATAGAGTTCACAGTACATGGAGTGACTGTACAACAGTTTCCATTGGTAAGTACTGTTTATACAGTGAAATGAGAAAACAAACATCACTGCTGCCATCAGCATTAGAGCCTACATGTTGGCCAGTGTGCATTTGCCAGTTGATGGTTTATCTGCAATTGTATTTCTATACACTCATTCATTGACTGGTGACATGCATGATGGAGTGAGATGTAAAACTGTGGGGCTCATATGTGAGTGTCTATACTGATCCTCACAATTCAATACCAAAAAGTGGTGTTATGTGCTTGCCAATTTTTATTCTAGTGATCCCACATCTTTATGTCATAGATGTTCAGCGACACCCAAAATCTTCAAAGGGGTATTGGCTTGTGGCTATACAATCTATGTCTGGTGTTATGAACTGTACCAAGCAGGATTAGGGATGTTCAAATGTCTATGTGGAGTCTTATTCTGTGTGAATTCAGAGTTTCTATCTCCCAAATGTTAGGACTTCAATGTTTTCAGGGTACTTTATCAGCTAAATATGATACATAGCAAACCTATATGTGTCCAAATTACAATTGACTTTTAAGGTAGTGGTCAAATGATAACATTTGGAGTCCAAAGTGTCATCAGTGTGCAATAAGCATTTGCATGTAGCATGTGGTCGGACACAACAGTAATTGATGGTACATTGGTATTTAACTTGACCTTCATGACATCATGACGTGTTATGAGCAATAGTTGGATATGTTTGACTCTGTGCCTTGTGTGATAATTGTGTAAATCTCTCACTTGTATCCATCTTCTTTGGTTACATCTTTTTGCAATGGTATACTACAAGTGCCAAAGTATGCAAAGTGATCAACTATCCTAGTATGCACATAACAATTGAGTGTAGAGAATTCCATCAATGCATTTGGGCCTGTCTGGGGTTATGACATGAGTGAACCCAACTGTTTGCATGGTTTGTAGCATGCATGCATGTGCTCAAGCTAACTTGGATGCATATGGAATCAACCATGAAGCTGGTGTGATATGTGGACTTCTTCAATGTTTTCTGTGGATTTGTGATGTTCAGGCATGGAACTCTATTTGCAATGAACGCATGTTACATGTCATTTCACATACATCCAGGGCAAATGAAGGAGAAAGGGCCAATGTTGGTGGGGACGCAGCTGGTCAAGGCAGGTCTTGTCATGAGACGTCAGACTCGAAGGGCCCAGTGACCAGGAGGGTGTGAGGAGTACCCAGAGGACATCATCCCAAGCTCATCATCATCTGAGTCATCCTCCAGTGGGCACTCCAGAGTAGTGGCATACCCAACAGGATCCTCACCACCTTCATCGTTGATCACCAGCCTCAGTTCCATTGCCTTCCTCCCTGTTGTCCTCCCCACAAGTTAGCCATTCCTGCTCCCCTAAGAAGGGAGCAGTCTCCTCCAAAATTCCCACATGCCCCTGGGACCTGGCTCACCCTGGGCTTTGTAAAAAACAAGCATGAGAGACCAGTCTTGTTTTTTTTAATTCAATGTGATATTCATGAATATATGTGAATTTTGCTGTAAATTAAAGATTGATGGATTTTTCCTTTGGGACCCCAAGACCATGGCTTGGCATTCAAGGTATTCCTACCCTGCCACCTTTTCTTTTATTTCACTTTTATTTTTAAGGACTTGGCTGAAGCCAAGTCCCTAGATGTCCACCAACCCTTCCTGGTTGAAGTGTTGGCAGCCAATCTGAGCTCTGCAGATCTCTGCATGACTCCGTCATTATTCATGAATTATTCAACACCAAATAGCAAAAGAAAACACAATCTGTGGACCAAAAGCTAACTTTTTGCTAAATCTGGTGTAATTCTGTTTAGTGGTTCAGGTTGCAAGCATGTCTAAAGAGTCTTTTGGAATTAACGTGGGAAATTTACTTTTTTTCACCTCCTTTTTTCTTGGCCCCCTCCTTGGCAGATCCTCAGATTCGTCAAATGGAACAAAAGATGTAGGGAAGTCAAAAAATGTTTTTTGTATGGAAATATGGTCTTAAGTATAACTACCTATTGATATATGCAGCTCCCTCTCTATCAATATAATTGTGCTCCACTTTGAGCAAGCGAGAGCAAAATTCTCTTGCTTGCTCAAAGCAGAGCACAGTTTGCTATGGCTTGGTGGGAGCGGTAAAGCTCCAGTCAAGCCATAGCAAACAGCTATGTCCCTGGGGTGGGCATCTTGGAACATAGCAGGAGCCAGCCCTGGATGGTGGCGGTCCCCACTGCAATCTTTGGAATCAGGAGGAGGGCCACGTGACACCCTCATCTTTTTATGTAGCAATTCCTTTTTGAAAAAATTGGAAACAACAAGGGTTTACAGCGCATGCAGTCATCCTTCAAACATGAACAATAATCATGTCTAAGGATAACACAGATGAGGGGTACATAGTATATATCAGAGAGATCGGGGAGTGAGATAGGGGTTGGACGACCCCTACCTGGGGGAGAGGGGCCATACATGTCTGCGTTTCGGTAGGAAGGTAGAGCATGAAGGGTTACTGAAAGGGGGGGTTAGTAGTGGCTCACAGTTATGACCATCTTGCCTGTAATCATTTGCCATTTATATTGGCCTAGATCTCTGCCAGGATAATTGAAAGGTATGGGGGGATTGATGTTAAGGGTAGGCAGAGATGAGCAGTTCTGTACGGCAATATCGGAGATCTCCTTCACTATCATCGGGTTTGAGAAGGGGGAGGGATTTTTACTCAGGGTCTGCGTGACCAGGGGGGAGGAAGGGAAAAAGGGGGAGTGGCATGGGGGGTAGGAGGGTTGTCTGAACGGATTCACACCACATCACAAAAACACACTTTCCGGACCAAGAGCTAGATTTCTGCCAAATTTGGTGTAATTCCGTTCAGCAGTTTGGGTTGCAGTTGTGTTCAAGGTCCCTAAGGGAAAATGCAGGGGGAAAATATGTTTTTGGACCCCCCCTTTTTTCTCGGCCCCCGCTTGATAGATCACCCTGAAACTTTAACACAGCAGCTGAACCAAAAAGGAAAAAAGTTTTGAAAATGTTATGAAGATTCGTCAACTGGCTCCAAAATTATTAGCAAAACAAAAGATGCTTTTCCTATAGAAACATGGTCCTAACTATAATTGCTTACTGGCGACGACCGGTAGGTTATATATTTATATTTATTTATGAAAAAACAATAGCCACTCGTTTCAGGGACATTGTAGTTAGGAATTAGCATTTGAAAATACCTTAGAAATCCACGGAAAAAAACTAAGGTTACAAAGACGTTATAGTTAGGCTGACATTTAACTCATACAAAACCAGAGAAATTGAGCCGTAATAGTTAGCTGAGCTAACTATAACTTGCGCCCCGGCAGTGCACTGCTGATGACGTCACATATTACATCGCTCATGAGATGGTCAGTGATATCACTGATGACATCTCAAATGGCATGACTGATGACGTCACTGATGACATCACCCAGTGACTGTGAATGTTTTAAAAAGGTTTAACAATGTTATATATATATATATATATATACACCAAGGTGTATTGATGAATGAGTGTTTGTATGAGTGTATGTATGGATGATTTAATGGGTGCGTGACTAACATTATAAGTGAGTGATTATATGTGTCTCAGTAAATGTATGAGTGAGTGATTAATCTGTGTGAATGTCAGTATCAGTCTGTCAGTTGGTGTGTAAGCGGCTGCATGGTTTGATGAGTAGGTACATGAGTGTCTGTATGGGTTATTGATTAGTTGTCTGAGTACCTGTATGGGTGCCTGAGTGTCTGTGTAGGTGGGTGAGGGTATATGTGACTCCCTACATGGATGTATGAGTGGGTGAATCCCTGGATGTATGGGTTCATGAGTGTCTGTGAGGGTCTGTATGGGTGAGCGAGTATACGTATGGCTGTGTCAGTGAGTGAATGAATATCTCAGTGGTATACTGATGAGAAACTGCATATGTGAAAGGCAGTATATGTGAGTAACTGGATATGTGAAAGGCAGTGTATGTGAGTGTTGGAGTATATAAGTAATGGTATGTGTGAGTGAGTGATTGTGAGAGTGACTGTATGGGTGAGTATGTGCTTGTGTAAGTGACTGTATAGGAGAGTAAATATGTGTTAGTATATGTATGAATAAGTGAGGTGGTGTGTGTGTATAACTGTATAGGTCAGTAAGTGGCAGTGCGATTGACTCTTTGGGTGAGTGACTAGGTGTGTGAGTAGCTTTATGGGTGACTGATGGTTTGTGAATGTCTGTATGGTTATATGAGTGGGTATATCAGTGGCTGTATTGGTAAGTGACTGGGTGTATGAGTAGCTGTATGGTTGAGTGAGTAGATGTGTGTGTAGACATATGAATGAGTGAGTGTGTATGTATTTACTGGTATTGGTGTGTCAATGGCTTCAAGAATGGTAGTCTGAAATTTGGAGTGGGTGTATGAAAGGTTATATTGGGGTGTGAGTAGGTGCATCAGAGATTCTGTGGATGATATCATCAGTAATGTCATCAGTGATGTTGTTTGAGATGTCATCAGTGATGTCACTCACCATGTCATGAGTGATGTAATATGTGACATCATCAGCAGTGCATTGCTGGGGGTGCAAATTATAGCTAGCTCAGCTGACTATAATGGTTGAATTTCCCAGGTTTTGTACGAGTGAAATGTCAGCCTAACTATTACGTCTCTGTAACCTTTGTATTTTTCCTTGAATTTCTAAGGTTTTTTAAATGCAAATTCCTAACTATAACATCCCTCAAACCTGTGTTTTTTTCAGCGAATTCCTTAGGTTTTTTAAATGCTAATTCCTAACTATAACATCCATGTTACCTTTGGTGTTTTTAGTGAATTTCTAAGGTTTTTTAAATTATATTTGCTAAATATAATGTCCCTGTAACCTTTGGTATTTTTTGAGTGAATTTTTAAGGTTGTTTTAACTAGCGGTCACATATCTAGAGTGATGGAGAAAGGGGGCTAGGTCTCCAACCAGCTCTAAGGAATTCTGCTGTGTAGGACTTACAGGAGATAGCAGGAGGGCTTCTTGGCCCCCAAGGTCCCTCTGGAGCCAAGGAGATGTTATCCCCCAATTAGTAGTGCTCTGGGAGGCACATTTGCAGAGAGGTGGAGAAAGGGGGTGTGGCCTCTGACAACTTCTCAGCAATCCTGCTGTGTGGGACCTACAGGAGGTAACTAGAGGGGTAGTTGGCCCCAATGATGTCCTTGGAGGCCAAATATCCCTCTTATAACCTCCAGGAAGTCCCACACAGCAGAATTAATGAGTTCTGATAGCAGGCCATGCCCCCTTTTTCCACCACTATGCAAATGCACCTCCTGGTGCTCTCTTTTTTGGGGAATGAAGTCCTCTTTGCTGCTGAAGGTCCTTAGGGGCCAACTAGCCCACCTGTTACCTCAAGTAAGCCCCACACAGTGGGATTGCTAACAGGAGGTCACAGGCCATGCCGAATTCTACACCACTCTGCAAACGCACCTCCTGATGCACTATATATATATTTATATATTATCTACTGGCGGTCGCCAGTAGATAGTTATAGTTACAACCTATTATCCATAGGAAATCCGTGACATTCTATTTGAAATAACTCTCTTGCCGGTTGACGTATCTTCGCAAAATTTTCAAACTTTGTGGCCCGCTCCGGTCCGCTCCTACCCTGAAAGTCTCGGGGGATTCGTCAAGCGGGGCCGAGAAAAAGGGGGTCCCAAAACGCGTTTTCCCCATGCAATTTTCCATAGGAAACTTTAGACACGGCTACAGCCCGAACTGCTGAACGGAATTACACCAAATTTGGCAAAGAGGTAGTTCTTGGTTCAGAAAGAACCCTTTTGTTAAATGGTGTAAATCCGTTCAGTAGTTGCTGAGAAAATCAAAAGAAAAAAGATAGGTATATCTAGGGCCGCGGATCCTCCCGAGCACGAGCTTTATGTTAATTGGCTGTCAACACTCCAAATCAGGAAGTGTTGGCAGCCATTTTGTCCCTCGGTAGAACCGAGGGACAGAAACAAGTGCGCAAAGCGCACAAAGGGGGCAGGGTAGAAACACCCGGACACCCTAGGTCTGCTCAGGGGTCCCACAAGGACCCCTGGGCAAAAAAAAAATGTTTTTTTTAAAAATCAGCAGGATGCGCTCAGGGAGCGCGAACCCTGCCGAAAAAAAAAATCGAAGCGCGGTCTCCCGCGCTTGATGTTAATTGGCCCCGGGTGGGCCAAGTCCCGGGGGCATGCTGGGGGGTTAATTTTATGTGTGGGGGCCTCTAAGGGCCCCCAAGCCCCGGGGACCACCACCCCCGGGGCTTTATGGATAATGGTGCGGGAGGGCTCTGAGCCCTCCCGCAGCCCCGGGACCACCACCTCCCGGGGCTTCTTTTTTATATTTAAAAACCTGTATAGGGGGCTCCAACCCCCACACGCCCGGGGACCACCACCTCCCGGGGCACTAAGAAAATGAAAATGGGGGTCCGTTTTGGACCCCAAGCCCCGGGGACCACCACCTCCCCGGGGCTTTCTCGATGTAGGGAGGGGGCCGCGCGGCCCCTCCTGGAGCCCTTGATGGCCCTGGGGACCGCCACCCCCAGGGCCGGCTCCTGCAGTGTCCCGGGGTGCCTACCCGGGACACTGCTGTTGCAATGACAGGACGGGAGCCTCGCGGCTCCCGTCCTGTCATTGCAAGCTTGCTTTGGATATTGGAAGAGAGAGCAGGAAACCTGCTCTCTCTTCCAATATCCAAAGCCGATAGCTTTCACATGGGGAGCAGCATGTTAGCTGCTCCCCATGTGTCATGCAATGCTGGCTCCCGTAGGACACGGGGAGCCGGCGGGACTGTGGGGGCTTGGGGACCCCCCACAGTCCCCAACGAGAGCCAGGCCCCGGGGGATGGGGTCCCCGGGGCCTAAAAATAGGAAAAAGGAAGGGGCCACATGGCTCCCTTCAGGGAAAAAAAAAGAAAAAAAAACGATCGGGCCCGCAGGCCCCGCCCCTTCCTTCACCACTCTGCAAACGCGCCCCTGGCGCGTTTGCAGAGAGGAACAATTCCCCTTGAATACTGGGGGTCCCTGGGGCCAACTAGCCCACCAGGAACCTCCAGTATGCGCCAGGGGCTGCCTTGCAGAGAGGTGTACAGAGGCCACGCCCCTTTTACACCTCTCTGCAACGCAGCTCTGTGGCGCTTTTGGAGGAACATGGTGGGCTAGTTGGACTCCAGGGACCCTCAGGATTCAAGGGAGTTAATCCAGTGGTGAAGGGAGGGGGCGGGGCTTCAGGTGACATGTGTGCAAACAGGCCCCGTGGCGCGTTTTAAGATGGGGAATTAAATCCTCTTCAATCCTGATGGTCCCTGGGGGCCAACTAGCCCAACAGGTACGTCCAGAAAGCGCCACAGAGCTGCGTTGCAGAGAGGTGTAAAAGGGGTGTGGCCTCTGTACATGTCTCTGCAACGCAGCCCCTGGCGCATACTGGAGGTTCCTGGTGGGCTAGTTGGCCCGTAGGGACCCTCATGATTCAAGGGGACTTAATCCCCCAACTTAAAACGCGCCACGGGCGCGTTTGCACAGATGCCACCTCAGGCCCCGCCCCTCCCTTCACCATTGTGCAAATATTCCTCTAAAATCAGCCGAAATACGAATTCCGATTTACTCACCTGTTATCAGGAGAGACCTCAGTGCTGCATCTTTCAGCCCAGTACTGATCCTCAAAAGTAATTTTAACCGTACTTACCGGTAACTTGAATTTCCTTCATAGGCTAACATTGACTGGTTTCACTTGGAAATTCTTCTAAGTGTGGAGTTTTGGAACTTTAAAATATTCCTCTAAAATCAGCCGAACTACTAATTCCGATTTACTCACCTGTTATCAGGAGAGACCTCAGTGCTGCATCTTTCAGCCCAGTACTGATCCTCAAAAGTAATTTTAACCGTACTTACCAGTAACTTGAATTTCCTTCCATAGGATATCATTGCCTGCTTTTTGCTGAAAAAGTTTCTAAGTGTTGATTTTGAAACATACAAATATTCCTCTAAAATCAGCCGAAATCCGAATTCTGATTTACTCACCTGTTATCAGGAGAGACCTCAGTGCTGAATCTTTCAGCCCAGTACTGGTCCTGAAAAGTAATTTTAACCGTACTTACCGGTAACTTGAATTTCCTTCATAGGCTAACATTGACTGGTTTCACTTGGAAATTCTTCTAAGTGTGGAGTTTTGGAACTTTAAAATATTCCTCTAAAATCAGCCGAACTACTAATTCCGATTTACTCACCTGTTATCAGGAGAGACCTCAGTGCTGCATCTTTCAGCCCAGTACTGATCCTCAAAAGTAATTTTAACCGTACTTACCAGTAACTTGAATTTCCTTCCATAGGATATCATTGCCTGCTTTTTGCTGAAAAAGTTTCTAAGTGTTGATTTTTGAAACATACAAATATTCCTCTAAAATCAGCCGAAATCCGAATTCTGATTTACTCACCTGTTATCAGGAGAGACCTCAGTGCTGCATCTTTCAGCCCAGTACTGGTCCTGAAAAGTAATTTTAACCGTACTTACCGGTAACTTGAATTTCCTTCATAGGCTAACATTGACTGGTTTCACTTGGAAGTTCTTCTAAGTGTGGAGTTTTGGAACTTTAAAATATTCCTCTAAAATCAGCCGAAATACGAATTCCGATTTACTCACCTGTTATCAGGAGAGACCTCAGTGCTGCATCTTTCAGCCCAGTACTGATCCTCAAAAGTAATTTTAACTGTACTTACCGGTAACTTGAATTTCCTTCATAGGCTAACATTGATTGGTTTCACTTGGAAATTCTTCTAAGTGTGGAGTTTTGGAACTTTAAAATATTCCTCTAAAATCAGCCGAAATACGAATTCCGATTTACTCACCTGTTATCAGGAGAGAACCCAGTGCTGCATCTTTTAGCCCAGTACTGATCCTCAAAAGTAATTTTAACCGTACTTACCAGTAACTTGAATTTCCTTCCATAGGATATCATTGCCTGCTTTTTGCTGAAAAAGTTTCTAAGTGTTGATTTTTGAAACATACAAATATTCCTCTAAAATCAGCCGAAATCCGAATTCTGATTTACTCACCTGTTATCAGGAGAGACCTCAGTGCTGCATCTTTCAGCCCAGTACTGGTCCTGAAAAGTAATTTTAACCGTACTTACCAGTAACTTGAATTTCCTTCCATAGGCTAACATTGACTGGTTTCACTTGGAAATTCTTCTAAGTGTGGAGTTTTGGAACTTTAAAATAGTCCTCTAAAATCAGCCGAAATACGAATTCCGATTTACTCACCTGTTATCAGGAGAGACCTCAGTGCTGCATCTTTCAGCCCAGTACTGATCCTCAAAAGTAATTTTAACCGTACTTACCAGTAACTTGAATTTCCTTCCATAGGATATCATTGCCTGCTTTTTGCTGAAAAAGTTTCTAAGTGTTGATTTTTGAAACATACAAATATTCCTCTAAAATCAGCCGAAATCCGAATTCTGATTTACTCACCTGTTATCAGGAGAGACCTCAGTGCTGAATCTTTCAGCCCAGTACTGGTCCTGAAAAGTAATTTTAACCGTACTTACCGGTAACTTGAATTTCCTTCATAGGCTAACATTGACTGGTTTCACTTGGAAATTCTTCTAAGTGTGGAGTTTTGGAACTTTAAAATATTCCTCTAAAATCAGCCGAACTACTAATTCCGATTTACTCACCTGTTATCAGGAGAGACCTCAGTGCTGCATCTTTCAGCCCAGTACTGATCCTCAAAAGTAATTTTAACCGTACTTACCAGTAACTTGAATTTCCTTCCATAGGATATCATTGCCTGCTTTTTGCTGAAAAAGTTTCTAAGTGTTGATTTTTGAAACATACAAATATTCCTCTAAAATCAGCCGAAATCCGAATTCTGATTTACTCACCTGTTATCAGGAGAGACCTCAGTGCTGAATCTTTCAGCCCAGTACTGGTCCTGAAAAGTAATTTTAACCGTACTTACCGGTAACTTGAATTTCCTTCATAGGCTAACATTGACTGGTTTCACTTGGAAATTCTTCTAAGTGTGGAGTTTTGGAACTTTAAAATATTCCTCTAAAATCAGCCGAACTACTAATTCCGATTTACTCACCTGTTATCAGGAGAGACCTCAGTGCTGCATCTTTCAGCCCAGTACTGATCCTCAAAAGTAATTTTAACCGTACTTACCAGTAACTTGAATTTCCTTCCATAGGATATCATTGCCTGCTTTTTGCTGAAAAAGTTTCTAAGTGTTGATTTTTGAAACATACAAATATTCCTCTAAAATCAGCCGAAATCCGAATTCTGATTTACTCACCTGTTATCAGGAGAGACCTCAGTGCTGCATCTTTCAGCCCAGTACTGGTCCTGAAAAGTAATTTTAACCGTACTTACCGGTAACTTGAATTTCCTTCATAGGCTAACATTGACTGGTTTCACTTGGAAGTTCTTCTAAGTGTGGAGTTTTGGAACTTTAAAATATTCCTCTAAAATCAGCCGAAATACGAATTCCGATTTACTCACCTGTTATCAGGAGAGACCTCAGTGCTGCATCTTTCAGCCCAGTACTGATCCTCAAAAGTAATTTTAACTGTACTTACCGGTAACTTGAATTTCCTTCATAGGCTAACATTGACTGGTTTCACTTGGAAATTCTTCTAAGTGTGGAGTTTTGGAACTTTAAAATATTCCTCTAAAATCAGCCGAAATACGAATTCCGATTTACTCACCTGTTATCAGGAGAGAACCTCAGTGCTGCATCTTTCAGCCCAGTACTGATCCTCAAAAGTAATTTTAACCGTACTTACCAGTAACTTGAATTTCCTTCCATAGGATATCATTGCCTGCTTTTGCTGAAAAAGTTTCTAAGTGTTGATTTTTGAAACATACAAATATTCCTCTAAAATCAGCCGAAATCCGAATTCTGATTTACTCACCTGTTATCAGGAGAGACCTCAGTGCTGCATCTTTCAGCCCAGTACTGGTCCTGAAAAGTAATTTTAACCGTACTTACCAGTAACTTGAATTTCCTTCCATAGGCTAACATTGACTGGTTTCACTTGGAAATTCTTCTAAGTGTGGAGTTTTGGAACTTTAAAATAGTCCTCTAAAATCAGCCGAAATACGAATTCCGATTTACTCACCTGTTATCAGGAGAGACCTCAGTGCTGCATCTTTCAGCCCAGTACTGATCCTCAAAAGTAATTTTAACCGTACTTACCAGTAACTTGAATTTCCTTCCATAGGATATCATTGCCTGCTTTTTGCTGAAAAAGTTTCTAAGTGTTGATTTTGAAACATACAAATATTCCTCTAAAATCAGCCGAAATCCGAATTCTGATTTACTCACCTGTTATCAGGAGAGACCTCAGTGCTGCATCTTTCAGCCCAGTACTGGTCCTGAAAAGTAATTTTAACCGTACTTACCGGTAACTTGAATTTCCTTCATAGGCTAACATTGACTGGTTTCACTTGGAAATTCTTCTAAGTGTGGAGTTTTGGAACTTTAAAATATTCCTCTAAAATCAGCCGAACTACGAATTCCGATTTACTCAAGTGTTATCAGGAGAGACCTCAGTGCTGCAACTTTCAGCCCAGTACTGATCCTCAAAAGTAATTTTAACCGTACTTACCAGTAACTTGAATTTCCTTCCATAGGATATCATTGCCTGCTTTTTGCTGAAAAGTTTCTAAGTGTTGATTTTTGAAACATACAAATATTCCTCTAAAATCAGCCGAAATCCGAATTCTGATTTACTCACCTGTTATCAGGAGAGACCTCAGTGCTGAATCTTTCAGCCCAGTACTGGTCCTGAAAAGTAATTTTAACCGTACTTACCGGTAACTTGAATTTCCTTCATAGGCTAACATTGACTGGTTTCACTTGGAAATTCTTCTAAGTGTGGAGTTTTGGAACTTTAAAATATTCCTCTAAAATCAGCCGAACTACTAATTCCGATTTACTCACCTGTTATCAGGAGAGACCTCAGTGCTGCATCTTTCAGCCCAGTACTGATCCTCAAAAGTAATTTTAACCGTACTTACCAGTAACTTGAATTTCCTTCCATAGGATATCATTGCCTGCTTTTTGCTGAAAAAGTTTCTAAGTGTTGATTTTTGAAACATACAAATATTCCTCTAAAATCAGCCGAAATCCGAATTCTGATTTACTCACCTGTTATCAGGAGAGACCTCAGTGCTGCATCTTTCAGCCCAGTACTGGTCCTGAAAAGTAATTTTAACCGTACTTACCGGTAACTTGAATTTCCTTCATAGGCTAACATTGACTGGTTTCACTTGGAAGTTCTTCTAAGTGTGGAGTTTTGGAACTTTAAAATATTCCTCTAAAATCAGCCGAAATACGAATTCCGATTTACTCACCTGTTATCAGGAGAGACCTCAGTGCTGCATCTTTCAGCCCAGTACTGATCCTCAAAAGTAATTTTAACTGTACTTACCGGTAACTTGAATTTCCTTCATAGGCTAACATTGACTGGTTTCACTTGGAAATTCTTCTAAGTGTGGAGTTTTGGAACTTTAAAATATTCCTCTAAAATCAGCCGAAATACGAATTCCGATTTACTCACCTGTTATCAGGAGAGAACCCAGTGCTGCATCTTTTAGCCCAGTACTGATCCTCAAAAGTAATTTTAACCGTACTTACCAGTAACTTGAATTTCCTTCCATAGGATATCATTGCCTGCTTTTTGCTGAAAAAGTTTCTAAGTGTTGATTTTTGAAACATACAAATATTCCTCTAAAATCAGCCGAAATCCGAATTCTGATTTACTCACCTGTTATCAGGAGAGACCTCAGTGCTGCATCTTTCAGCCCAGTACTGGTCCTGAAAAGTAATTTTAACCGTACTTACCAGTAACTTGAATTTCCTTCCATAGGCTAACATTGACTGGTTTCACTTGGAAATTCTTCTAAGTGTGGAGTTTTGGAACTTTAAAATAGTCCTCTAAAATCAGCCGAAATACGAATTCCGATTTACTCACCTGTTATCAGGAGAGACCTCAGTGCTGCATCTTTCAGCCCAGTACTGATCCTCAAAAGTAATTTTAACCGTACTTACCAGTAACTTGAATTTCCTTCCATAGGATATCATTGCCTGCTTTTTGCTGAAAAAGTTTCTAAGTGTGGAGTTTTGGAACTTTAAAATAGTCCTCTAAAATCAGCCGAAATACGAATTCCGATTTACTCACCTGTTATCAGGAGAGACCTCAGTGCTGCATCTTTCAGCCCAGTACTGATCCTCAAAAGTAATTTTAACCGTACTTACCAGTAACTTGAATTTCCTTCCATAGGAATCCATTGTCTGTTTTTCAGCAGAAAAGTTTCAAAGTGTCGATTTTCACAAACTACAAATATTCCTAAAAATCGCCTGTATGACTTAAACGCATTCTTTCAACTGTTTACAGGAGATGCACCAGTGCTGGATCCAGGATCCAACACTGAGTAAGAAAAAGTAACTGATAACAGTTTTTAACTTCTAAGTGAATTTCCTTCCATAGGATAACATTGGTGATTCTATGAGAAAAAGTTTCTAAGTGTGAACTTTTAAAGTACAATAATATTCCTTAAAAATCACGACTGTAACCAAAACGCTTTTACTCAACTGTTTACAGGAGATGTCCCAGGACTGAATCTAGGATCCAGTAATGTGGTTAGAAAAGTAATCCATAAAGTAACTAATTGCATTTAACTAGAAATTCACATTGAGCTGAATGTTGCATTGTGTTTGAAAATGTGTTGCCCATTGCAACAACTGTAACTACTGTACTTAAAAGTCTATTGCCTATGTGCAAAGTAATTAAACTAAAGTAATTCATTCTGAGAAAGTATTTTTGTAATGTAATGTATAATGTAATTACAATGTAATTTAAAAAATAAAATATGTAAAAAAAAATTGTTTCTAAAAAATTTGGAAATCAGTATGAAAAAAATTTATATAACAATTAATAAATTTAAAAATTGTCATTTACAAAACCTTTGAAATTCACTGAAAAAACTGTAGGTTTCAGACATGTTATAGTTACAAATTAGCATTTAAAAAACCTTTGAAATTCACTGAAAAAACCATAGGTTTCAGGGACGTTATAGTTACAAATTAGCATTTAAAAAACCTTTGAAATTCACTGAAAAACCATAGGTTTTAGGGACAGTTATAGTTAGTTGGACATTGCACTCGTACAAAACCCGTGAAATTCCCCGTTATAGTTAGTCCAGCTAACTATAACTCGCGCCCCGCAATGCACTGCTGATGACGTCACATATTACATCACTCATGACATGGTCAGTGACATCACTGATGACATCACTGATGACATCTCAAATGACATCACTGATGACATCATCCACGTGATAATCTGATGCACCTCCTCACACTCTAATATAACCTTTGATACACCCACTCTAAATTACAGACTGCCATTCGCAAAACCATAGACACTCCAACACCAATAACTACATACCCACTCACTGATTCTTAGGTCTACGCACACATCCACTCACTCACCCGTACAGTCACTCATACTTACGGTCACTCAGTACAGGACTATCATATGCACTCATACTCCTATATAGACACTCAAACTCCGCCACTCATCCATAGAGGTACTCACACACCTAGTCAGTCATGCAAATAATTAAACACACTACCATTTACTCACCTATACAGTTATACACACACCAGCTCACTTACTCATACAAATAGTAGCACATTCTTACGCTCTTATACAATCACTGATACAAGCACACACTCATCCATACAGCCACTATCACAATCACTCACTCTCGCTTATAGCTATTTATATACTCCAACACACATATATACTGCCTTTCACATATGTAGTTACTCACACATGTACCACTGGGACATACATTCACTCACTAACACACTCTTACACACACTTACCCACCCATACAGTCTATCACAGTTGCACTCTTGAAACCATCCACCCAGTGAATCACCCACTCACACATCTATGCACAGAGTTGCACACACCCCTCCCACACAAACACTCAGGCACCCATACAGATACTCAGACAAGCATTCAATAACTCATATAGACACTCATGTAGCTATTCCCAAACACATGCAGCCACTTACACAGCAACAGACAGACGGATACAGACATTCACCCAGTTTAGTCACTAACCCATGCATTCAGTAAGATACGTTAAATCACTCACTTATAGAGTCAGTCACGCACCTACTAAATCATCCATACAGACACTTACACACCCACTCATTCTTCAATACGTCTTTTCCTATATATATTAAAAATATTTAAACTTTACAGAAACACACAGTCACTGGATGATGTCATCAGTGATGTCATCAGTGATGTCATTTGAGATGTCATCAGTGATGTCATCAGTGATGTCACTGACCATGTCATGAGTGATGTAATATGTGACGTCATCAGCAGTGCATTAGCGGGCGCGAGTTATAGTTAGCTGGACTAACTATAACGGGGGAATTTCACGTGGTTTTGTACGAGTGCAATGTCCAACTAACTATAACTGTCCCTAAAACCTATGGTTTTTTCAGTGAATTTCAAAGGTTTTTTAAATGCTAATTTGTAACTATAACGTCCCTGAAACCTATGGTTTTTTCAGTGAATATATATATATATATATATATATATATATATATATATATGCCAAGGTGTATTGAAGAATGAGTGGGTGTATAAGTGTCTGAATGGACGATTTAGTAGGTGCGTGACTGACTGTATATGTGAGTGATTAATTGTGTCTTATTGAATGCATGGGTTAGTGACTAAACTGTGTGAATGTCTGTATTAGTCTGTCAGTTGGTGTGTAAGTGGCTGCATGGGTTGGTGAGTAGCTACATGAGTGTCTATATGGGTTATTGATTGGTTGTCTGAGAATCTGTATGGGTGCCTGAGTGTCTCTGTGGGTGGGTGGGGGGTGTGTGACTCTGTGCATAGATTTGTGAGTAGGTGATTCACTGGGTGTATGGGTTCAAGAGTGCATCTGTGAAGGGCTGTATGGGTGGGTGCGTGTGTGTATGGGTGTGTTGGTGAGTGAATGGATGTCTCAGTGGTACATGTGTGAGTAACTACAAATGTGAAAGGCAGTATATGTGAGTGTTGGAGTATATAAATGACTATATGTGAGAGTGAGTGATTGTGAGATTGGCTGTATGGATGAGTGTGTGCTTGTGTCAGTGATTGTAGAAGAGAGTAAGTATGTGTTAGTAGCTGTATGAATAAGTGAAGTTGTAGTGTAGTTCCTATTTCCCTAATAGGCTCTGCGCATTGGAATAATATAACCTATAGGTTTGACATAGGACTAAGGTCGGTATGTCCCTATCGATTATATTAAACTTAATTACCTGTGCCAGCTAGCTCAGAGGCCACTAGAAACTCTTTGAGAACAAGAAGGGAGTAGTTTCTGGCAACCGAAAAACATGACAACTTTGTTTCCCTTTAGAAGCGGAACATGTCTCAGAATCGTGGAAACAATAGATAACAGTTTCACTCATTCAATCGTGCATGCTTAGTCTCTGCAGAGTTACACAGAAAGGAAAGACGGGCATTTCAATAAAAAAGGTTTTATTGAACAGTCTTGTTTCTCGTGTAAGAGATATGTGCTGTTATGATCACAAGACAGTATGCAAGATAAATAATGTACAGCGTAAGCAGTAGAAATAAATAATACTGCGCTAGCATTATCTTTTAGCATATATTCACGTACATAAATAACATGAGCTAAGAATGCGAGTACTCATACAATGCGTCTCTAAGCTAGTTCTACCCCAGTGTACCTAACCTAGTCTAGGTGTAGGGAAGAGTAGAAGTAGGTGGAGTATTCTCTAGTATTGTAGACTAAGAGTATGTTAAGTCTAGTATGCCAAGAGTCCCTCTAGGATCTAGTCAGCTCCATACCTTGAGAATGAGAGAGGTGGGAATCTCCTGCCGGATCTTGGAACTCTAACACCCCGCGAAGGGAGTCAGAACACTGGAAGCTGGATTCGTCTGGTGCAGGAATGACAGCGTCTTCTCAGTGCGTCAGTCCGGGATACGGGCTCCTCTGACTTGCTTGGGCAAGGGAAGGTATATTTATACCTGGTAGGTGTCGAGGAATGTTAGCATTGACGTGAAGTAGGACATAGGAAGACGTCAGGAATGAACCCTTAAGGTATAACGATTCATACATAATAGATGAGTTCTTGGAGAAATCAATAGTCCTGTGCTAGGGGAACTCCCAAAGCTTAAGGGTCTGGTTTCTAAGAACTCATTGTGACATTAGGGTGGACGGATGTCGGTGACCATGCCTGTATTTGGAGTGCACGGTTAATGCCTAAATAAGGACAGGGTTTCTATGCCTATATAAGGGCAAGGCAAATTGTGCCTATATAAGGACATAATTCAGGAAAACCTATATACGGACCCCTAAAACGGAATACAACAAAGTGGTGTGTGTATAACTGTATAGGTGAGTAAATGGGAGTATGATTGATTCTTTGCATGACTGACTAGGTGTGTGAGTAACTCTATGGGTGAGTGGTGGTGTGTGAGTGTCTGTATAGGTGTATGAGTGCATATGATAGTGCTGTATTGATGAGTGACTGCATGTATGAGTAACTGTATGGATGAATGAGTGGACATGTGTGTACACCTAGGAATCAGTGATTGGGTATGTAGTAACTGGTATTGGTGTGTCTATGGTTTCGAAAATGGTAGTCTGCAGTTTATAGTGGGTATATCAAAGGTTATATTAGGGTGTGAGGAGGTGCATCAGATTATCACGTGGATGATGTCATCAGTGATGTCATTTGAGATGTCATCAGTGATGTCATCAGTGATGTCACTGACCATGTCATGAATGATGTAATATGTGACGTCATCAGCAGTGCTTTGCGGGGGCGCGAGTTATAGTTAGCTGAACTAACTATAATGGCCGGATTTCTCTGGTTTTGTACGAGTGAAATGTCCAACTAACTATAACGTTCCTGAAACCTGTGGTTTATTCAGTGAATTTCTAAGGTTTTTTAAATGCTCATTTCTAACTATAACGTCCCTGAAACCTATGGTTTTTTCAGTGAATATATATATATATATATATTCACTGAAAAACAAACGATTACAGGGACGTTATAGTTGGGAATTAGCATTTAAAAACCAATGAAATTCAGCCGTTGTAGTTAGTGAGATAACTATAACTCACGTCCCAGCAATGCACTGCTTATCACCTCACATATTACATCACTCATGATATAGTCAGTGACTTTACTGATGACATCACTGATGACATCCCAAATGACATCACTGATGATATCATCAACAGAATCACTGACGCGTCCACTCATACCCCCATATAACCTTCCAAACACTCACTCCAACTTCCACACTACCATTCTCAAACTCACTCAAACACCCATACCAGTACTTACACAGCCACTCACTGATTCATAGATCAACACACAAATCCACTCACTCACTCACCCATACAGCCACTCATACACCCACTCATTCACTACTATAGCCATTGACATATCCACTCTATACCCATACAGAAACTCAAACATTGAGTCAGTCACCTATAGAGCTACTCACATACCTATTCACTCACCCATACAGTCAATCACACAGTGTCAATCACACAGCCACTTACCCATACAGTTACACACATGCTCATTTACTTACTCACTTATCTATACAGTCACTGACACAAGCACACACTCACCCATACAGATACTCTCACATTTACTTACTCACCCATACCATCACCCACATACACCATCACTCACCTGCACTGCCTTGCACATACCCAGTCACTCACCCATATATCACTAGCAAATGCACTCACTCATCGACACAGCCATACACACACTCACTTGTCCATACAGCCCCTCACACATGGACTCACTAACCCCTATAGCCACTGACTCACCCACTGACTCTTCTGTACTGGCAGTCATACATCCCCTCACCCACCCACACAAACACTCAGACACCCATGGAGGTACTCAGACAACCAATCACTCACCCATACAGAAACTCATGTACCCACTTACACACTCATACAGCCACTTAGACACCAACTGATAGACAGGTACAGAAATTCAGAAAACCAGTCACTCACCCATACATTCACTGAGACACCAAACCACTCACTTATATAGTCAGTCACAAACCCACTGAATCATCCAAATAGGCACTCATACACCCACTCATGACATGGTCAGTGACATCACTGATGACATCACTGATGACATCTCAAATGACACCACTAATGACATCACTGATGACATGATCGAGTGACTGTGAGTGTTTCAAAAAAGTTTAAGAATGTTATATATATCTGCATAGTTTGCACAATGTACATAACCCTTTGATATACGGTAGGGTTTAGACAGTGGTATGAGGTTATGACTCATACATAATTGCATTTAAGCAGGAAGATGATGAGATGGGGGTTTTTACCCTTTTGCTGAATTTTGCACATTTAGATGTTTACATGTTCTTAAAGCGATTTTTGCACAGTTGGTCTCATGATTTTAGTATTTTCATGTTTTATTTATATTTTAATGGAACATGTCTTTTACTATTTATTTAATGAGCACAATGCAGGAAGGATGTTTGCTATCATGTTGCATTCAGGATTCACAACTAGCATCAATTAGTTTGTTTACAAATTTACAAATCGCTTTTTATGAACATTGTGTAACAAATTGTTCATCTAATGTAATCCATATCGACATAATTACATTGTGCAATGTATTAACAGAAAGAAAACAGACTTACTACTATGTAGAATGCTGTGCCAGTGTGTTTTCTATGTCTATATATCACGTGGTTGAATTGAAACAGCATATATAAAAAAGATGGCGAATTGCGTTTGTTGATATGTGAGCAAGGACAAGAGGTGTCCGAAACGCGTCATTCTTGAGGAACAATAAAAAGAACAGTGCCATATATTTCCTGTGGTTCGTGTTTCACTGTTCGCTTCAACAGAAGTGCAGAGAATTCATGGTGTTCTTGGATATATGCATATATATATAAATAAATATATATATATATATTCACTGAAAAACCATAGGTTTCAGGCACGTTATAGTTAGAAATTAGCATTTAAAAACCATAGAAATTCACTGAAAAACCATAGGTTTCAGGAACGTTATAGTTAGTTGGACATTTCACTCATACAAAACCATAGAAATTCCGGCGTTATAGTTAGTTCAGCTAACTATAACTCGCGCCCCACAATGCACTGCTGATGACGTCACATATTACTTCATTCATGACATGGTCAGTGACATCACTGATGACATCTCAAATGACATCATTGATGACATCACTGATGACATCATCCAGTGACTGTGTGTTTCTGTAAAGTTTACATTTGTTTTATATATATGCCAAGCTGTATTGAAGAATGAGTGGGTGTATAAGTGTCTGTATGGAGGATTTAGTAGGTACGTGACTGACTGTATAAGTGAGTGATTAAATGTGTCTTACTGAATGCATGGGTTAGTGACTAAACTGTGTGAAAGTCTGTATCAGTCTGTCTGTTGTTGTGTAAGCTGCTGCATGTGTTGGTGAGTAGCTAGATGAGTGTCTATATGGGTTATTGATTGCTTGCCTGAGTATTTGTATGGCTGCCTGAGTGTGTGTGTGGGTGGGTGGGAGGTGTGTGACTCTGTGCATAGATGTGTGAGAGGTTGATTCACTGGGTTTATGGGTTCAAGAGTGTATGTGGAAACAGCTGTATGGCTGGGTGAGTGTGTGTATGGGTGTGTTGGTGAGTGAATGAATGTCTCAGTGGTACATGTGCAAGTAACTACATATGTAAAAGGCACTATATGTGAGTGATGGTGTATATAAATAACTATATGTGAGAGTCAGTAATTGTGAGAGTGGCTGCATGGATGAGTGTGTATTTTTATCAGTGATTCTATAAGAGAGTAATTATGTGTTAGTATCTGTATGAATAAGTGAGGTGGTGTCTGTATAACTGTATAGGTGAGTAAATGGAAGTATGATTGATTCCTTGCATGACTGGCTATGTGTGTAAGTAACTCTGGATATGCAGCAGTGTGTGAGTATCTGTATAGGTGTATGAGTGCATATGATAGTGTTGTATTGATGAGTGACTGAATGTATGAGTGACTGTATGGGTGAATGAGTGGATGTGTGTGTAGACCTAGGAATCAGTCAGTGCTCATTTAGTAACTGGTATTGATGTGTCTATTTTTTCAAAAATGGTAGTCTGTATTTTAGAGTGGGTGTATCAAAGGTTATATTCAGGTGTGAGGAGGTGCATCAGATTTTCACGTGGATGATGTCATCAGTGATGTCATTTGAGATGACATCAGTGATGTCATCAGTGATGTCACTGACCATGTCATGAATGATGTAATATGTGACGTCATCAGCAGTGCATTGCGGGGGTGCGAGTTATAGTTAGCTGAACTAACTATAACGCCGGAATTTCTATGGTTTTGTACGAGTGAAATGTCCAACTAACTATAACATTTCTGAAACCTATGGTTTTTTCAGTGAATTTCTATGGTTTTTTAAATGCTAATTTCTAACTATAACGTGCCTGAAACCTATGGTTTTTTCGGTGAATTTCTATGGTTTTTTAAATGCTAATTTCTAACTATAACGTGCCTGAAACCTATGGTTTTTCGGTGAATTTCAAAGGTTTTTTAAATGAAAATTTGTAAGTCTAATGTACCTCAATCCTATGTTTTTTTTATTTTCTATATATATATACATCTATATATATATTTAAAAAAAATTGTGAATAATTTTTAGTTAGGAAAACTATATTAATTCTTTTTTTTTATATATTATACAGAAGTTGCGCACCCTTGGCGCACCCGACACGATGGCTGCGCGCATTCCGGTAGCCATTTTGAAAAGTCGCGCTGGGGTCGCGACTTGGGCGTAATTTGTAAAGTATGAAATATATTTAAATAAATAATAAATAAAAATGTTCCTTTAAGTGTTTGTCTAAATTTATTAATAAAAGTATTTTTAAAGTATTATTTTCAATATAATTTCGACAAAAAATTATTCGATTATTAATGGATTCGGAGGTTAGGAGGGATGGCCATTTTGCTCGATCTGTTTTGCAAGATTTTTTGGTCTAGTCAGGTGGACACCCTCCTCCAGGTGAGCTACGGCTTGTGGATTCTATTCAAAGGGTGAAGAATCCACAGGCAGAAGTATCCATCAGAAGAACAAGTTACTTACCTTCGGTAACGCTTTTCTGGTGGATACAGTATCTGCCTGTGGATTCCTCACTGTCCCACCCGCCTCCCCATTGTCCACCTGTTTCTACCAAAAATATGCTTTTACTGTTTGGCATGTATGTATTTAATATGTCTTAATCATGCTTATGTTTTAATAGTGAGAAATGCTTGATCTGTTGCTATTTCTTTATTCCTTTATTGGTTATGCATTTGTATATATATATATATATATATATTTAGTATACTATGTATACATATGAAAATGTGTCGGTCCGCCTGTTTGCCTCGGTGGCACGGAAAAAATTGGTGGAACTGACGTCAGCACACCGCCGAGGTCCTCTCATGGCTCCGATGACGTCATACGGTGTCACGAGCGGAGCCGTGCTATTATGACGTCCTCGTCGACATGGGAGAGCTAGCAAAGAATTTCCGCAGAATGCTGGCACCGGGGATATTCACCTGCCACTCCAGAAACCGAAACCAGTGATCCGAGGGCAGAGGCCCTGCAGATGGCACACGAGGTGAGGAGCCTAGTCGTGTGCACTGGCGGGGCAGCGAAGTGACAAGCACCACTACCCACAAGCCACAAGAAAGGTAACGAGAGCACTGAGTAACACAGGATCTCCTCTTTGTATCTGGCAGGAACAACGAGGTTAAAATGCCCTAGTTCCAAAATGTAGAATTAGTGCTACAACGGTCTTCAAGAGGACCTGCGATGGATGCCGCTTCTGCCTCCCGTACCCTGGAGGCGGCACATGGGTCACGCGGTACGGTCATACTGCGGTGGGACGCACTCTCGTTGACCTCTCATGGCACTGCTCCACACTTCGGGGAGGACGCTTTCCTATAGCTGTTTTTTCTGATGATGTGCGCGCCGGCCCCGTCCAACAACAGAACTCCTTTAGATCCCAACAGACTCTTCCACTCTATCACCGGAAGTGAAACCAGGCCACGTGGACACTTTCACAATACAACAACCGGGAATGCACTTTTCGGAAAAAAACCCACATTAATTCCTCCTAATTTATCAAATAAACGACTCACTGAAGAACAGGGGCCAGCTTCGATCAGTAAACAGCTGTTACAACGACTTTTTAAATTTGCGATACCATTACAACGCATACATTACCACGTATGCTTTGTACATCGCAAAGTCATTACTACGCATTTTTTTTAGAATGCATGGTCATTTACCACCCATGCCTTTATAACGAATTTCGTTGTAAAGGTATATATAGTAAATGACCATGTGTTCTAAAAAAATGTTGACATTCCATGTCGTTGTAAGGACACAGCGGCTGTTCCGTTTCCTCACAACGACGTGCACCACCCCTCAGAGATGACGTGAAGCAGGAACCATGAGGAGAGAGGAACCATGAGGAGTGAGTGGTAAGGGGGATTGGGCATGGGGTGGGGTTACTTTTCTAGGGTTTAGGGTAGTGCAGTGGTGTTTGTGTAGAGTAAGGGGTCGTGCTGGGGGTAGTGTTTTAGGGTTTAGGGTAGTGCAGTGGTGTTTGTGTAGTGTAGGGGGTCATGCTGGGGGTAGTGTTTTAGGGTTTAGGGTAGTGCAGTGGTGTTTGGGTAGTGTAGGGGGTTGGGCTGGGGGAAGTGTTTTAGGGTTTAGGGTAGTGCAGTAGTGTTTGTGTATTATAGGGGGTCATGCTGGGGGTAGTGCTTAAGGGTTTAGGATAGTGTAGTGGTGTTTGGGTAGTGCACGGGGTCGTCCTGGGGTAATGTTTCAGGGTTTAGGGTAGTGCAGTGGTGTTTGTGTAGTGTAGGGGGTCATGCTGGAAGTACTGTTTTAGGGTATAGGGTAGTGCAGTGCTGTTTGTGTAGTGTAGTGGGTCGTGTTTTAGGGTTTAGGGTAGTGCAGTGGTGTTTGTGTAGTATAGGGGGTCATGCTGGGGGTAGTGTTTAAGGGTTTAGGGTAGTGCAGTGGTGTTTGTGTAGTGTAGGGGGTCGTGTTTTAGGGTAGTGCAGTGGTGTTTGGGTAGTGTAGGGGGTCATGCTGGGGGTAGTGTTATAGGGTTTAGGTAGTGCAGTGATGTGTGGGTAGTGTAGGGGGTCGTGCTGTGGGTCGTGTTTTTGGGTTTAGGGTAGTGCAGTGGTGTTTGTGTAGTATAGGGGGTCGTGCTGGGGGTAGATTTGGGGTTTAGGGCAGTGTAGTGGTGTTTGGGTAGTGTAGGGGGTCATGCTGGGGGTAGTGTTTAGGGTTTAGGGTAGTGCAGTGGTGTTTGGGTAGTGTAGGGGGTCATGCTGGGGGTAGTGTTTTAGGGTTTAGGGTAGTGCAATGGTGTTTGTGTAGTATAGGGGGTCGTGCTGGGGGTACTGTTTTAGGGTTTAGGGTAGTGCAGTGGTGTTTATGTAGTGTAGGGGGTCGTGTTTTAGGGTTTAGAGTAGTGCAGTGGTGTTTGCGTAGTGTAGGGGGTCGTGCTGGGGGTAGTTTTGGGGTTTAGGGTAGTGTAGTGGTGTTTGGGTAGTGTAGGGGGTCGTGTTGGGGGTAATGTTCTAGAGTTTAGGGTAGTGCAGTGGTATTTGGGTAATGTAAGGGGTCATGCTGGGGGTAGTGTTTTAGGGTTTAGGGTAGTGCAGTGGTGTATGGGTAGTGTAGGGGGTCGTGCTGGGGTAGTGTTTTAGGGTTTAGGGTAGTGCAGTGGTATTTTTGTAGTATAGGGGGTCATGATGGGGCTGGTGTTTTAGGGTTTAGGGTAGTGCAGTTGTTATGGTGCAGTGTAGGGGGTCGTGCTGGGGGTAGTGTTTTAGGGTTTAGGGCAGTGGTGTTTGTGTAGTGTAGGGGGTCGTGCTGGGGTTAAAGTTTTATGGTTTAGGGTAGTGCAGTGGTGTTTGTGTAGTGTAAGGCGTCTTGCTGGGGTAGATATAGGGTTTAGGGTAGTGCAGTGGTGTCTGTGTAGTGTAGGGGTTGTGCTGGGGGTAGTGTTTTAGGGTTTAGGGCAGTACAGTGGTATTTGGGTAGTTTAGGGGGTCGTGTCGGGGTAGTGTTTTAGGGTTTAGGGCAGTGCAGTGGTATTTCGGTAGTGTAGGGAGTCGTGCTGTGGTAGAGTTTTAGGGTTTAGGGTAGCTCAGTGGTGTTTGGGTAGTATAGGGGGTCATGCTGGGGTGGTGTTTTAGGGTTTAGGGTAGTGCAGTAGTGTTTGGGTAGTGTAGGTCGTGCTGGGGGTAGTGTTTTAGGGTTTAGGGTAGTGCAGTGGTGTTTGGGTAGTGTAGGGGGTAGTGTTTTAGGGTTTAGGGTAGTTCAGTGGTGTTTGTGTAGTGTAGGGGGTCATGCTGGGGGTAGTGTTTTAGGGTATAGGGTAGCGCAGTGGTGTTTGGGTAGTATAGGGGGTCATGCTGGGGGTAGTGTTTTAGGGTTTAGGTTAGCGCAGTGGAGTTTGGGTAGTGTAGGGGGTCATGCTGGGGTAGTGTTTTAGGGTTTAGGGTAGTGCAGTGGTGTTTGTGTAGTATAGGGGGTCATGCTGGGGTTGGTGTTTTAGGGTTTAGGGTAGTGCAGTGGTTATGGTGCAGTGTAGGGGGTCGTGCTGGGGGTAGTGTTTTAGGGTTTAGGGTAGTGCAGTGGTGTTTGTGTAGTGTAGGGGGTCATGCTGGGGGTAAAGTTTTATGGTTTAGGGTAGTGCAGTGGTGTTTGTGTAGTGTAAGGCGTCTTGCTGGGGGTAGATTTAGGGTTTAGGGTAGTGCAGTGGTGTTTGTGTAGTGTAGGGGTTGTGCTGGGGGTAGCGTTTTAGGGTTTAGGGCAGTGCAGTGGTATTTGGGTAGTTTAGGGGGTCGTGTTGTGGGTAGTGTTTTAGGGTTTAGGGCAGTGCAGTGGTGTTTGGGTAGTGTAGGGAGTCATGCTGTGGTAGAGTTTTAGGGTTTAGGGTAGCGCAGTGGTGTTTGGGTAGTATAGGGGGTCATGCTGGGGTAGTGTTTTGGGGTTTAGGGTAGTGCAGTAGTGTTTGGGTAGTGTAGGTCGTGCTGGGGTAGTGTTTTAGGGTTTAGGGTAGTGCAGTGGTGTTTGGGTAGTGTAGGGGGTAGTGATTTAGGGTTTAGGGTAGTTCAGTGTTGTTTGTGTAGTGTAGGGGGTCAAGCTGGGGGTAGTGTTTTAGGGTATAGGGTAGCGCAGTGGTGTTTGGTTAGTGTAGGGGGTCATGCTGGGGGTAGTGTTTTAGGGTTTAGGTTAGCGCAGTGGTGTTTGGACAGTGTAAGGGGTCATGCTGGGGGTAGTGTTTTAATGTTTAGGTAGCGCAGTGGTGTTTGTGTAGTGTAGGGGGTCATGCTGGGGGAAGTGTTTTAGGGTTTGGTAGTGCAGTGGTGTTTGTGTAGTGTAGGGGGTCATGCTGGGGGTAGTGTGTTAGGGTTTAGGGTAGTTCAGTGGTGTTTGTGTAGTGTAGGGGGTCATGCTGGGGGTAGTGTTTTTGGGTGCAGGGTAGCGCAGTAGTGTGTGGGTAGTGTAGGGGGTCATGCTGGGGGTAGTGTTTTAGGGTTTAGGTTAGCGCAGTGGGGTTTGGGTAGTGTAGGGGTCGTGCTTGGGGGTAGTGTTTTAAGGTTTAGGGTAGCGCAGTGGTGTTTGGGTAGTGTAGTGGGTCGTGCTGGGGGTAGTGTTTTAGGGTTTAGGGTAGCGCAGTGGTGTTTGGGTAGTATAGGGGGTCAGGCTGGGGGTAGTGTTTTAGGGTTTAGTGTTGCGCAGTGGTGTTTGGGTAGTTTAGGGGGTCATGCTTGGGGTAGTGTTTTAAGGTTTTGGTAGCGCAGTGGTGTTTGGGTAGTGTAGGGGGTGGTGCTGGGGGTAGTGTTTTATAGTGTAGGGTAGCGCAGTGGTGTTTGTGTAGTGTAGGGGGTCATGCTGGGGATAGTGTTTTAGGGTTTAGGGTAGTGCAGTAGTGTTTGTGTAGAGTAGGGGTAGTGCTGGGGTAGTGTGTTAGCATTTAGGGTAGCGCAGTGGTGTTTGTGTAATGTAGGGGGTCATGCTGGGGGTAGAGTTTTAGGGTTTAGGGTAGCACATTGGTGTTTGGGTAGTGTAGGGGGTCATGCTAGGGGTAGTGTTTTAGGGTTTAGGGTAGCGCAGTGGTGTTTGAGTAGTGTAGGGGGTCATGCTGGGGGTAGATTTAGTATTTAGGGTAGCGCAGTGTTGTTTGTGTTGTGTAGGGGGTCGTGCTGGGGGTAGATTTAGCGTTTAGGGTAGTGCAGTGGTGTTTGGATAGTGTAGGGGGTCGTGCTGGGGTAGGTTTAGTGTTTAGGGTAGTGCAGTGGTGTTTGTGAAGTGTAGGGGGTCATGCTGGGGGTAGTGTTTTAGGGTTTAGGGTAGCGCAGTGGTGTTTGTGTAGTGTAGGGGGTCGTGTTGGCGGTAGATTTAGGGTTTAGGGTAGTGCAGTGGTGTTTGGGTACTGTAGGGGTTCATGCTGGGGGTAGTGCTTTAGGGTTTAGGGTAGTGCAGTGGTGTTTGGGTAGTTTATGGGGTCATGCTGGGGTAGTGTTTTAGGGTTTAGGGTAGTGCAGTGGTGTTTGGGTAGTGTAGGGTTTATGGTAGTGCAGTGGTGTTTGGGTAGTGTAGGGGGTCATGCTGGGGGTAGTGTTTTAGGGTTTAGGGTAGTGCAGTGGTGTTTGGGTAGTATAGGGGGTCATGCTGGGGGTAGTGTTATAGGGTTTAGGTTAGTGCAGTGGTGTTTGGGTAGTGTAGGGGGTCGTGTTGGTGATAGATTTAGGGTTTAGGGCAGTGCAGTGGTTTTTGTGTCGTGTAGGGAGTCATGCTGGGGTAGAGTTTTAGGGTTTAGGGTAGTGCAGTGGTGCTTGTGTAGTGTTGGGGATCATGCTGTGGGTATTGTTTTAGGGTTTAGGGTAGTGCAGTGGTGTTTGTGTAGTGTAGGGGGTAGTGTTTTAGGGTTTAGGGTAGTCCAGAGGTGTTTGTGTAGTGTAGGGGTCATGCTGGTGCTAGTGTTTTAGGGTTTAGGGTAGCGCAGTGGTGTTTGGGTAGTGTAGGGGTCATGCTGGGGGTAGTGTTTTAGGGTTTAGGCTAGAACAGTGGTGTTTGGGTAGTGTAAGGGGTCATGCTGGGGTAGTGTTTTAGGGTTTAGGGTAGTGCAGTGATGTTTGGGTAGTGTAGGGTTTATGGTAGTGCAGTGGTGTTTGGGTAGTGTAGGGGGTCATGATGGGGGTAGTGTTTTAGGGTTTAGGGTAGTGCAGTGGTGTTTGGGTAGTATAGGGGGTCATGCTGGTGGTAGTGTTTTAGGGTTTAGGTTAGTGCAGTGGTGTTTGGGTAGTGTAGGGGGTCATGTTGGGGGTAGATTTACGGTTTAGGGCAGTGCAGTGGTGTTTGTGTAGTGTAGGGAGTCATGCTGGGGTAGAGTTTTAGGGTTTAATGTAGTGCAGTCGTGTTTGTGTAGTTTAGGGGGTCGTGCTGGGGGTCGTGTTTTAGGGTTTAGGGTAGTGCAGTGGTGTTTGTGTAGTGTAGGGGGTAGTGTTTTAGGATTTAGGGTAGTCCAGAGGTGTTTGTGTAGTGTAGGGGGTCATGCTGGTGCTAGTGTTTTAGGGTTTAGGTTAGCACAGTGGTGTTTGGGTAGTGTAGGGGGTCATGCTGGGGGTAGTGTTTTAGGGTTTAGGGTAGCGCAGTGGTGTTTGGGTAGTGTAGGGGGTCGTGCTGGGGGTAGTGTTTTAGGGTGTAGGGTAGCGCAGTGGTGTTTGTGTAGTGTAGGGGGTCATGCTGGGGGTAGTGTTTTAGGGTTTAGGGTAGCGCAGTAGTGTTTGTGTAGTGTAGGGGTCGTGCTGGGGGTAGTGTTTTAGCATTTAGGGTAGCGCAGTGGTGTTTGTGTAGTGTAGGGGGTCATGCTGGGGGTAGTGTTTTAGGGTTTAGGGTAGCACAGTGGTGTTTGGGTAGTGTAGGGGGTCATGCTAGGGGTAGTGTTTTAGGGTTTAGGGTAGCGCAGTGGTGTTTGTGTAGTGTAGGGGGTCGTGCTGGGGGTAGTGTTTTAGGGTTTAGGGTAGTGCAGTGGTGTTTGGATAGTGTAGGGGGTCGTGCTGGGGGTAGTGTTTTAGGGTTTAGGGTAGTGCAGTGGTGTTTGTGAAGTGTAGGGGGTCATGCTGGGGGTAGTGTTTTAGGGTTTAGGGTAGCGCAGTGGTGTTTGTGTAGTGTAGGAGGTCGTGCTGGGGGTAGTATTTAGGGTTTAGGGTAGTGCAGTGGTGTTTGGGTAGTGTAGGGGTTCATGCTGAGGGTAGTGCTTTAGGGTTTAGGGTAGTGCAGTGGTGTTTGGGTAGTGTAGGGGGTCATGCTGGGGGTAGTGTTTTAGGATTTATGGTAGTGCAGTGGTGTTTGGGTAGTGTAGGGTTTATGGTAGTGCAGTGGTGTTTGGGTAGTGTAGGGGGTCGTGCTGGGGGTAGTGTTTTAGGGTTTAGGGTAGTGCAGTGGTGTTTGGGTAGCGTAGGGGGTCATGCTGGGGGTAGTGTTTTAGGGTTTAGGGTAGTGCAGTGGTGTTTGGGTAGTGTAGGGGGTCGTGTTGCGGGTGATGTTTTAGGGTTTAGGGCAGTGCTGTGGTGTTTGTGTAGTGTAGGGAGTCATGCTGGGGTAGAGTTTTAGGGTTTAGGGTAGTGCAGTGGTGCTTGTGTAGTGTTGGGGATCATGCTGTGGGTAGTGTTTTAGGGTTTAGGGTAGTCCAGAGGTGTTTGTGTAGTGTAGGGGTCATGCTGGTGCTAGTGTTTTAGGGTTTAGGGTAGCGCAGTGGTGTTTGGGTAGTGTAGGGGTCATGCTGGGGGTAGTGTTTTAGGGTTTAGGGTAGTGCAGTGGTGTTTGGGTAGTGTAGGGGGTCATGCTGGGGTAGTGTTTTAGGGTTTAGGGTAGTGCAGTGATGTTTGGGTAGTGTAGGGTTTATGGTAGTGCAGTGGTGTTTGGGTAGTGTAGGGGGTCATGCTGGGGGTAGTGTTTTAGGGTTTAGGGTAGTGCAGTGGTGTTTGGGTAGTATAGGGGGTCATGCTGGGGGTAGTGTTTTAGGGTTTAGGGTAGTGCAGTGGTGTTTGGGTAGTGTAGGGGTTCATGCTGGGGGTAGATTTACGGTTTAGGGTAGTGCAGTGGTGTTTGTGTAGTGTAGGGAGTCATGCTGGGGGTAGAGTTTTAGGGTTTAGGGTAGTGCAGTCGTGTTTGTGTAGTTTAGGGGGTCGTGCTGGGGGTAGTGTTTTAGGGTTTAGGGTAGTGCAGTGGTGTTTGTGTAGTGTAGGGGGTAGTGTTTTAGGATTTAGGGTAGTGCAGTGGTGTTTGTGTAGTGTAGGGGGTCATGCTGGTGCTAGTGTTTTAGGGTTTAGGGTAGCACAGTGGTGTTTGGGTAGTGTAGGGGGTCATGCTGGGGGTAGTGTTTTAGGGTTTAGGCTAGAACAGTGGTGTTTGGGTAGTGTAGGTGGTCATGCTGGGGGTAGTGTTTTAGGGTTTAGGGTAGCGTAGTGGTGTTTGGGTAGTATAGGGCGTTAGGCTGGGGGTAGTGGTTTAGGGTTGCGCAGTGGTGTTTGGGTAGTGTAGGGGTTCATGCTGGGGGTAGTGTTTTAGGGTTCAGGGTAGCGCAGTGGTGTTTGCGTAGTATAGGGGGTGGTGCTGGGGGTAGTGTTTTAGGGTTTAGGGTAGTGCAGTGGTGTTTGTGTAGTGTAGGGGGTCGTGCTGGGGGTAGTGTTTTAGGGTTTAGGCTAGAGCAGTGGTGTTTGGGTAGTGTAGGTGGTCATGCTGGGGGTAGTGTTTTAGGGTTTAGGGTAGCGTAGTGGTGTTTGGGTAGTGTAGGGCGTTAGTGCTGGGGGTAGTGTTTTAGGGTTTAGGGTAGTGCAGTGGTGTTTGGGTAGTGTAGGGGTTCATGCTGGGGGTAGTGTTTTAGGGTTCAGGGTAGCGCAGTGGTGTTTGCGTAGTATAGGGGGTCGTGCTGGGGGTAGTGTTTTAGGGTTTAGGGTAGTCCAGTGGTGTTTGTGTAGTGTAGGGGGTCGTGCTGGGGGTAGTGTTTTAGGGTTTAGGGTAGTGCAGTGGTGTTTGTGTAGTGTAGGGGGTCGTGCTGGGAGTAGTGTTTTAGGGTTTAGGGTAGCGCAGTGGTGTTTGTGTAGTGTATGGGGTCATGTTGGGGGTAGAGTTTTAGGGTTTAGGGTAGCGCAGTGGTGTTTGGGTAGTGTAGGGGGTCGTGCTGGGGGTCGATTTAGGGTTTAGGGTAGTGCAGTGGTGTTTGTGTAGTGTAGGGAGTCATGCTGGGGGTAGTGTTTTAGGGTTTAAGGTAGTGCAGTGGTCTGTATGTAGTGTAGGGGGTCGTGCTGGGGGTCGTGTTTTAGGGTTTAGGGTAGTGCAGTGGTGTTTGTGTAGTGTAGGGGGTCATGCTGGGGTGTTTAGGATTTAGGGTAGTCCAGAGGTGTTTGTGTAGTGTAGGGGGTCATGCTGGGGCTAGTGTTTTAGGGTTTAGGGTAGCACAGTGGTGTTTGGGTAGTGTAGGGGGTCATGCTGGGGGTAGTGTTTTAGGGTTTAGGCTAGAACAGTGGTGTTTGGGTAGTGTAGGTGGTCGTGCTGGGGGTAGTGTTTTAGGGTTTAGGGTAGCGTAGTGGTGTTTGGGTAGTATAGGGCGTTAGTGCTGGGGGTAGTGGTTTAGGGTTAGTGCAGTGGTGTTTGGGTAGTGTAGGGGTTCATGCTGGGGGTAGTGTTTTAGGGTTCAGGGTAGCGCAGTGGTGTTTGCGTAGTATAGGGGGTGGTGCTGGGGGTAGTGTTTTAGGGTTTAGGGTAGCGCAGTGGTGTTTGTGTAGTGTAGGGGGTCGTGCTGGGGGTAGTGTTTTAGGGTTTAGGGCTAGAACAGTGGTGTTTGGGTAGTGTAGGTGGTCATGCTGGGGGTAGTGTTTTAGGGTTTAGGGTAGCGTAGTGGTGTTTGGGTAGTATAGGGCGTTAGTGCTGGGGGTAGTGTTTTAGGGTTTAGGGTTGCGCAGTGGTGTTTGGGTAGTGTAGGGGTTCATGCTGGGGGTAGTGTTTTTGGGTTCAGGGTAGCGCAGTGGTGTTTGCGTAGTATAGGGGGTGGTGCTGGGGGTAGTGTTTTAGGGTTTAATATAGCCCAGTGGTGTTTGTGTAGTGTAGGGGGTCGTGCTGGGAGTAGTGTTTTAGGGTTTAGGGTAGCGCAGTGGTGTTTGTGTAGTGTATGGGGTCATGTTGGGGGTAGAGTTTTAGGGTTTAGGGTAGTGCAGTGGTGTTTGGGTAGTGTAGGGGGTCGTGCAGGGGGTAGATTTAGGGTTTAGGGTAGTGCAGTGGTGTTTGTGTCGTGTAGGGGGTCGAGCTGGGGGTAGATTTAGTGTTTAGGGTAGTGCAGTGGTGTTTGTGAAGTGTAGGGGGTCATGCTAGGGGTAGTGTTTTAGGGTAGTGCTTTAGGGAAGTGCAGTGGTGTTTGGGTAGTGTAGGGGGTCGTGCTGGGGTAGTGTTTTAGTGTTTAGGGTAATGCAGTGGTCTTTGGGTAGTGTATGGGATCGTGCTGGGGTAGATTTATAGTTTAGGGTAGTGTAGTGGTGTTTGTTTAGTGTAGGGGTCATGCTGGGAGTAGTGTTTTAGGGTTTAGGGTAGTGCAGTGGTGTTTGGGTAGTGTAAGGGGTCATGCTGGGGTAGTGTTTTAGGGTTTAGGATAGTGCAGTGGTGTTTGGGTAGTGTAGGGGGTCGTGCTGGGGGTAGTGTTTTAGGGTTTAGGGTAGTGCAGTGGTGTTTGAGTAGTATAGGGGGTCATGCTGGGGGTAGCGTTTTAGGGTTTAGGTTAGTGCAGTGGGGTTTGGGTAGGGTAGGGGGTCGTGCTGGGGTAGATTTAGGGTTTAGGGTAGTGCAGTGGTGTTTGTGTAGTGTAGGGGGTCATGCTGGGGGTAAAGTTTTATGGTTTAGGGTAGTGCAGTGGTGTTTGT
This sequence comes from Calotriton arnoldi, assembly GCA_963921515.1. NCBI lineage: Eukaryota > Metazoa > Chordata > Amphibia > Caudata > Salamandridae > Calotriton > Calotriton arnoldi. Next base: position 465,289 of record CAWUFW010013235.1, read on the forward strand.
GTAGTGTAAGGCATCTTGCTGGGGGTAGATTTAGGGTTTAGGTTAGTGCAGTGGTGTTTGTGTAGTGTAGGGGTTGTGCTGGGGGTAGCGTTTTAGGGTTTAGGGCAGTGCAGTGGTATTTGGGTAGTTTAGGGGGTCGTGTTGGGGGTAGTGTTTTAGGGTTTAGGGCAGTGCAGTGGTGTTTGGGTAGTGTAGGGAGTCATGCTGTGGTAGAGTTTTAGGGTTTAGGGTAGCGCAGTGGTGTTTGGGTAGTATAGGGGGTCATGCTGGGGGTAGTGTTTTAGGGTTTAGGGTAGTGCAGTAGTGTTTGGGTAGTGTAGGGGTGCTGGGGTATTGTTTTAGGGTTTAGGGTAGTGCAGTGGTGTTTGGGTAGTGTAGGGGGTAGTGTTTTAGGGTTTAGGTTAGTTCAGTGTTGTTTGTGTAGTGTAGGGGGTCAAGCTGGGGGTAGTGTTTTAGGGTATAGGGTAGCGCAGTGGTGTTTGGTTAGTGTAGGGGGTCATGCTGGGGGTAGTGTTTTAGGGTTTAGGTTAGCGCAGTGGTGTTTGGACAGTGTAAGGGGTCGTGCTGGGGGTAGGTTTTTAATGTTTAGGTAGTGCAGTGGTGTTTGTGTAGTGTAGGGGGTCATGCTGGGGGAAGTGTTTTAGGGTTTGGGTAGTGCAGTGGTGTTTGTGTAGTGTAGGGGGTCATGCTGGGGGTAGTGTGTTAGGGTTTAGGGTAGTTCAGTGGTGTTTGTGTAGTGTAGGGGGTCATGCTGGGGGTAGTGTTTTTGGGTGTAGGGTAGCGCAGTAGTGTGTGGGTAGTGTAGGGGGTCATGCTGGGGGTAGTGTTTTAGGGTTTAGGTTAGCGCAGTGGGGTTTGGGTAGTGTAGGGGGTCGTGCTTGGGGGTAGTGTTTTAAGGTTTAGGGTAGCGCAGTGGTGTTTGGGTAGTGTAGTGGGTCGTGCTGGGGGTAGTGTTTTAGGGTTTAGGGTAGCGCAGTGGTGTTTGGGTAGTATAGGGGGTCAGGCTGGGGGTAGTGTTTTAGGGTTTAGTGTTGCGCAGTGGTGTTTGGGTAGTTTAGGGGGTCATGCTTGGGGTAGTGTTTTAAGGTTTAGGGTAGCGCAGTGGTGTTTGGGTAGTGTAGGGGGTGGTGCTGGGGGTAGTGTTTTATAGTGTAGGGTAGCGCAGTGGTGTTTGTGTAGTGTAGGGGGTCATGCTGGGGATAGTGTTTTAGGGTTTAGGGTAGCGCAGTAGTGTTTGTGTAGAGTAGGGGGTAGTGCTGGGGGTAGTGTGTTAGCATTTAGGGTAGCGCAGTGGTGTTTGTGTAATGTAGGGGGTCATGCTGGGGGTAGAGTTTTAGGGTTTAGGGTAGCACATTGGTGTTTGGGTAGTGTAGGGGGTCATGCTAGGGGTAGTGTTTTAGGGTTTAGGGTAGCGCAGTGGTGTTTGTGTTGTGTAGGGGGTCGTGCTGGGGGTAGATTTAGGGTTTAGGGTAGTGCAGTGGTGTTTGGGTAGTGTAGGGGGTCGTGCTGGGGGTAGTGTTTTAGGGTTTAGGGTAGTGCAGTGGTGTTTGTGTAGTGTAGGGGGTCATGCTAGGGGTAGTGTTTTAGGGTTTAGGGTAGCGCAGTGGTGTTTGTGTTGTGTAGGGGGTCGTGCTGGGGGTAGATTTAGCGTTTAGGGTAGTGCAGTGGTGTTTGGATAGTGTAGGGGGTCGTGCTGGGGTAGTGTTTTAGGGTAGTGCAGTGGTGTTTGTGAAGTGTAGGGGGTCATGCTGGGGGTAGTGTTTTAGGGTTTAGGGTAGCACAGTGGTGTTTGTGTAGTGTAGGGGGTCGTGTTGGGGGTAGATTTAGGGTTTAGGGTAGTGCAGTGGTGTTTGGGTACTGTAGGGGTTCATGCTGGGGGTAGTGCTTTAGGGTTTAGGGTAGTGCAGTGGTGTTTGGGTAGTTTAAGGGGTCATGCTGGGGTAGTGTTTTAGGGTTTAGGGTAGTGCAGTGGTGTTTGGGTAGTGTAGGGTTTATGGTAGTGCAGTGGTGTTTGGGTAGTGTAGGGGGTCGTGCTGGGGGTAGTGTTTTAGGGTTTAGGGTAGTGCAGTGGTGTTTGGGTAGTATAGGGGGTCATGCTGGGGGTAGTGTTTTAGGGTTTAGGTTAGTGCAGTGGTGTTTGGGTAGTGTAGGGGGTCGTGTTGGTGATAGATTTAGGGTTTAGGGCAGTGCAGTGGTTTTTGTGTAGTGTAGGGAGTCATGCTGGGGTAGAGTTTTAGGGTTTAGGGTAGTGCAGTGGTGCTTGTGTAGTGTTGGGGATCATGCTGTGGGTATTGTTTTAGGGTTTAGGATAGTGCAGTGGTGTTTGTGTAGTGTAGGGGGTAGTGTTTTAGGGTTTAGGGTAGTCCAGAGGTGTTTGTGTAGTGTAGGGGTCATGCTGGTGCTAGTGTTTTAGGGTTTAGGGACGGGATGTTGTGTTTGGGTAGTGTAGGGGGTCATGCTGGGGGTAATGTTTTAGGGTTTAGGCTAGAACAGTGGTGTTTGGGTAGTGTAAGGGGTCATGCTGGGGTAGTGTTTTAGGGTTTAGGGTAGTGCAGTGATGTTTGGGTAGTGTAGGGTTTATGGTAGTGCAGTGGTGTTTGGGTAGTGTAGGGGGTCATGATGGGGGTAGTGTTTTAGGGTTTAGGGTAGTGCAGTGGTGTTTGGGTAGTATAGGGGGTCATGCTGGTGGTAGTGTTTTAGGGTTTAGGTTAGTGCAGTGGTGTTTGGGTAGTGTAGGGGGTCATGCTGGGGATGGTGTTTTACGGTTTAGGGCAGTGCAGTGGTGTTTGTGTAGTGTAGGGAGTCATGCTGGGGTAGAGTTTTAGGGTTTAATGTAGTGCAGTCGTGTTTGTGTAGTTTAGGGGGTCGTGCTGGGGGTCGTGTTTTAGGGTTTAGGGTAGTGCAGTGGTGTTTGTGTAGTGTAGGGGGTAGTGTTTTAGGATTTAGGGTAGTCCAGAGGTGTTTGTGTAGTGTAGGGGGTCATGCTGGTGCTAGTGTTTTAGGGTTTAGGGTAGCACAGTGGTGTTTGGGTAGTGTAGGGGGTCATGCTGGGGGTAGTGTTTTAGGGTTTAGGCTAGAACAGTGGTGTTTGGGTAATGTAGGAGGTCATGCTGGGGGTAGTGTTTTAGGGTTTAGGGTAGCGTAGTGGTGTTTGGGTAGTATAGGGCGTTAGGCTGGGGGTAGGTTAGGTTTAGGGTTGCGCAGTGGTGTTTGGGTAGTGTAGGGGTTCATGCTGGGGGTAGTGTTTTAGGGTTCAGGGTAGCGCAGTGGTGTTTGCGTAGTATAGGGGGTGGTGCTGGGGGTAGTGTTTTAGGGTTTAGGGTAGCGCAGTGGTGTTTGTGTAGTGTAGGGGGTCGTGCTGGGGGTAGTGTTTTAGGGTTTAGGCTAGAACAGTGGTGTTTGGGTAGTGTAGGTGGTCATGCTGGGGGTAGTGTTTTAGGGTTTAGGGTAGCGTAGTGGTGTTTGGGTAGTATAGGGCGTTAGGATGGGGGTAGTGTTTTAGGGTTTAGGGTTGCGCAGTGGTGTTTGGGTAGTGTAGGGGTTCATGCTGGGGGTAGTGTTTTTGGGTTCAGGGTAGCGCAGTGGTGTTTGCGTAGTATAGGGGGTCGTGCTGGGGGTAGTGTTTTAGGGTTTAGGGTAGCGCAGTGGTGTTTGTGTAGTGTAGGGGGTCGTGCTGGGGGTAGTGTTTTAGGGTTTAGGGTAGCGCAGTGGTGTTTGTGTAGTGTAGGGGGTCGTGCTGGGAGTAGTGTTTTAGGGTTTAGGGTAGCGCAGTGGTGTTTGTGTAGTGTAGGGGGTCATGTTGGGGGTAGAGTTTTAGGGTTTAGGGTAGCGCAGTGGTGTTTGGGTAGTGTAGGGGGTCGTGCTGGGGGTAGATTTAGGGTTTAGGGTAGTGCAGTGGTGTTTGTGTAGTGTAGGGGGTCGATGCTGGGGTAGTGATTTAGTGTTTAGGGTAGTGCAGTGGTGTTTGTGAAGTGTAGGGGGTCATGCTAGGGGTAGTGTTTTAGGGTAGTGCTTTAGGGAAGTGCAGTGGTGTTTGGGTAGTGTAGGGGGTCGTGCTGGGGTAGTGTTTTAGTGTTTAGGGTAATGCAGTGGTCTTTGGGTAGTGTAGGGGATCGTGCTGGGGTAGATTTATAGGTTTAGGGTAGTGTAGTGGTGTTTGTGTAGTGTAGGGGGTCATGCTGGGAGTAGTGTTTTAGGGTTTAGGGTAGTGCAGTGGTGTTTGGGTAGTGTAGGGGGTCATGCTGGGGTAGTGTTTTAGGGTTTAGGATAGTGCAGTGGTGTTTGGGTAGTGTAGGGGGTCGTGCTGGGGGTAGTGTTTTAGGGTTTAGGGTAGTGCAGTGGTGTTTGAGTAGTATAGGGGGTCATGCTGGGGGTAGTGTTTTAGGGTTTAGGATAGTGCAGTGGGGTTTGGGTAGGGTAGGGGGTCGTGCGGGGGTAGATTTAGGGTTTAGGGTAGTGCAGTGGTGTTTGTGTAGTGTAGGGAGTCATGCTGGGGTAGAGTTTTAGGGTTTAGGGTAGTGCAGTGGTGTTTGTGTAGTGTAGGGGTCATGCTGGGAGTAGTGTTTTAGGGTTTAGGGTAGTGCAGTGGTATTTGTGTAGTGTAGGGGTTGCTGGGAGTGTTTTAGGGTTTAGGGTAGTGCAGAGGTGTTTGTGTAGTGTAGGGGTCATGCTGGTGCTAGTGTTTTAGGGTTTAGGGTAGTGCAGTGGTGTTTGGGTAGTGTAGGGGTCATGCTGGGGGTAGTGTTTTAGGGTTTAGGGTAGTGCAGTGGTGTTTGGGTAGTGTAGGGGGTCATGCTGGGGGTAGTGTTTTAGGGTTAAGGGTAGCGCAGTGGTGTTTGGGTAGTATAGGGCGGCAGGCTGGGGGTAGTGTTTTAGGGTTTAGGGTTGCGCAGTGGTGTTTGGGTAGTGTAGGGGGTCATGCTGGGGGTAGTGTTTTAGGGTTTAGGGTAGCGCAGTGGTGTTTGGGTAGTGTAGGGGGTCATGCTGGGGGTAGTGTTTTAGGGTTCAGGGTAGCGCAGTGGTGTTTGGGTAGTGTAGGGGGTCGTGCTGGGGGTAGTGTTTTAGGGTTTAGGGTAGTGCAGTGGTGTGTGTGTAGTGTAGGGGGTCGTGCTGGGGGTAGTGTTTTACGGTTTAGGGTAGTGCAGTGGTGTTTGTGTAGTGTAGGGGGTCGTGCTGGGGGTAGTGTTTTAGGGTTTAGGGTAGTGCAGTAGTGTTTGTGTAGTGTAGGGGGTCGTGCTGGGCGTAGTATTTTAGGGTTTAGGGTAGCGCAGTGGTGTTTGTGTAGTGTAGTGGGTCGTGCTGGGGGTAGAGTTTTAGGGTTTAGGGTAGCGCAGTGGTGTTTGGGTAGTGTAGGGTGTCATGCTGGGGGTAGTGTTTTAGGGTTTAGGGTAGCGCAGTGGTGTTTGGGTAGTGTAGGGGGTCGTGCTGGGGGTAGATTTAGGGTTTAGGGTAGTGCAGTGGTGTTTGTGTAGTGGAGGGGGTCGAGCTGGGGGTAGTATTTTAGTGTTTAGGGTAGTGCAGTGATGTTTGGGTAGTGTAGGGGGTCGTGCTGGGGTAGTGTATTAGGGTAGCGCACTGGTGTTTGTGAAGTGTAGGGAGTCATGCTAGGAGTAGTGTTTTAGGGTAGTGTTTTAGGGTAGTGCAGTGCTGTTTGGGTAGTGTAGGGGTTCATGCTGGGGTAGTGTTTTAGTGTTTAGGGTAATGCAGTGGTCTTTGGGTAGTGTAGGGGATCGTGCTGGGGTAGATTTAGAGTTTAAGGTAGTGCAGTGGAGTTTGTGTAGTGTAGGGGGTCGTGCTGGGGGTAGTGTTTTAGGGTTTAGGGTAGTGCAGTGCTGTTTGTGTAGTATAGGGGTTCGTGCTGGGGGTAGTGTTTTAGGGTTTAGGGTAGTGCAGTGGTGTTTGTGTGTAGTGTAGGGGGTAGTGTTTTAGGGTTTAGGGTAGTTCAGTGGTGTTTGTGTAGTGTAGGGGGTTATGCTGGGGGTAGAGTTTTAGTGTTTAGGGTAGCACAGTGATGTTTGGGTAGTGTAGGGGGTCACGCTGGGGGTAGTGTTTTAGTGTTTAGGGTAGCACTGTGGTGTTTGGGTAGTGTAGGGGGTCATGCTGGGGGTAGTGTTTTAGGGTTTAGTGTAGTGCAGTGGTGTTTGTGTAGTGTAGGGGGTCGTGCTGGGGGTAGATTTTAGTGTTTAGGGTAGTGCAGTGGTGTTTGTGAAGTGTAGGGGGTCATGCTGGGGGTAGTGTTTTAGGGTAGTGCTTTAGGGTAGTGCAGTGGTGTTTGGGTAGTGTAGGGGGTCGTGCTGGGGGTAGTGTTTTAGGGTTTAGGGTAGTGCAGTGGTGTTTGGGTAGTGTAGGGGATCGTGCTGGGGTAGTGTTTTAGGGTTTAGGGTAGTGCAGTGGTGTTTGTGTAGTGTAGGGGTTGTGCTGGGGGTAGTGTTTTACGGTTTAGGGTAGTGCAGTGGTGTTTGGGTAGAGTAGGGGGTCTTGCTGGGGGTAGTGTTTTAGGGTTTAGGATAGTGCAGTGGTGTTTGGGTAGTGTAGGGTTTATGGTAGTGCAGTGGTGTTTGGGTAGTGTAGGGGGTCGTGCTGGGGGTAGTGTTTTAGGGTTTAGGGTAGCGCAGTGGTCTTTGGGTAGTATAGGGGGTCATGCTGGGGGTAGTGTGTTAGGGTTTAGGGTAGTGCAGTGGTGTTTGGGTAGTGTAGGGGGTCGTGCTGGGGTAGATTTTAGGGTTTAGGGTAGTGCAGTGGTGTTTGTGTAGTGTAGGGAGTCATGCTGGGGGTAGTGTTTTAGGGTTTAGGGTAGTGCAGTGGTGTTTGTGTAGTGTAGGGGGTCGTGCTGGGGGTAGTGTTTTAGGGTTTAGGGTAGTGCAGTGGTGTTTGTGTAGTGTAGGGGGTCATGCTGGGGCTAGTGTTTTAGGGTTTAGGGTAGTGCAGTGGTGTTTGGGTAGTGTAGGGGGTCATGCTGGGGGTAGTGTTTTAGGGTTTAGGGTAGTGCAGTGGTGTTTGGGTAGTGTAGGGGGTCATGCTGGGGGTAGTGTTTTAGGGTTTAGGGTAGTGCAGTGGTGTTTGGGTAGTGTAGGGCGGTCAGTGCTGGGGGTAGTGTTTTAGGGTTTAGGGTAGCGCAGTGGTGTTTGGGTAGTGTAGGGGGTCATGCTGGGGGTAGTGTTTTAGGGTTCAGGGTAGCGCAGTGGTGTTTGGGTAGTGTAGGGGGTCATGCTGGGGGTAGTGTTTTAGGGTTCAGGGTAGCGCAGTGGTGTTTGGGTAGTGTAGGGGGTGGTGCTGGGGGTAGTGTTTCAGGGTTTAGGGTAGCGCAGTAGTGTTTGTGTAGTGTAGGGGGTCGTGCTGGGGGTAGTGTTTTACGGTTTAGGGTAGCGCAGTGGTGTTTGTGTAGTGTAGGGGGTCGTGCTGGGGGTAGTGTTTTAGGGTTTAGGGTAGCGCAGTGGTGTTTGTGTAGTGTAGGGGGTCATGCTGGGGGTAGTATTTTAGGGTTTAGGGTAGTGCAGTGGTGTTTGTGTAGTGTAGGGGGTCGTGCTGGGGGTAGTGTTTTAGGGTTTAGGGTAGCACAGTGGTGTTTGGGTAGTAGTAGGGGGTCGTGCTGGGGGTAGTGTTTTAGGGTTTATGGTAGTGCAGTGGTGTTTGGGTAGTGTAGGGGGTCGTGCTGGGGGTAGTGTTTTAGGGTTTAGGGTAGCGCAGTGGTGTTTGTGTAGTGTAGGGGGTCGATGCTGGGGGTAGTGTTTAGTGTTTAGGGTAGTGCAGTGGTGTTTGGGTAGTGTAGGGGGTCGTGCTGGGGGTAGTGTTTTAGGGTTTAGGGTAGCGCAGTGGTGTTTGTGTAGTGTAGGGGTCATGCTGGGAGTAGTGTTTTAGGGTAGTGTTTAGGGTAGTGCAGTGGTGTTTGGGTAGTGTAGGGGGTCATGCTGGGGGTAGTGTTTTAGTGTTTAGGGTAGTGCAGTGGTGTTTGGGTAGTGTAGGGGGTCGTGCTGGGGGTAGATTTAGGGTTTAGGGTAGTGCAGTGGTGTTTGTGTAGTGTAGGGGGTCGTGCTGGGGGTAGTGTTTTAGGGTTTAGGGTAGTGCAGTGGTGTTTGTGTAGTGTAGGGGTCGTGCTGGGGTAGTGTTTTAGGGTTTAGGGTAGTTCAGTGGTGTTTGTGTAGTGTAGGGGGTTATGCTGGGGGTAGAGTTTTAGGGTTTAGGGTAGTGCAGTGGTGTTTGGGTAGTGTAGGGGGTCACGCTGGGGGTAGTGTTTTAGGGTTTAGGGTAGTACAGTGGTGTTTGGGTAGTGTAGGGGGTCATGCTGGGGGTAGTGTTTTAGGGTTTAGTGGTAGTGCAGTGGTGTTTGTGTAGTGTAGGGGGTCGTGCTGGGGGTAGTGTTTTAGGGATTAGGGCAGTGCAGTGGTGTTTGTGAAGTGTAGGGGGTCATGCTGGGGATAGTGTTTTAGGGTTTAGGGTAGCGCAGTGGTGTTTGTGTAGTGTAGGGGGTCGTGCTGGGGGTAGTGTTTTAGGGTTTAGGGTAGTGCAGTGGTGTTTGTGAAGTGTAGGGGGTCATGCTGGGGGTAGTGTTTTAGGGTTTAGGGTAGTGCAGTGGTGTTTGTGTACGTGTAGGGGGTCATGCTGGGGGTAGTGTTTTAGGGTTTAGGGTAGTGCAGTGGTGTTTGTGTAGTGTAGGGGGTCGTGCTGGGGGTAGATTTAGGGTTTAGGGTAGTGCAGTGGTGTTTGGGTAGTGTAGGGGGTCATGCTGGGGTAGTGTTTTAGGGTTTAGGGTAGTGCAGTAGTGTTTGGGTAGTGTAGGGTTTATGGTAGTGCGGTGGTGTTTGGGTAGTGTAGGGGGTCGTGTTGGGGTAGATTTAGGGTTTAGGGTAGTGCAGTGGTGTTTGGGTACTGTAGGGGTTCATGCTGGGGGTAGTGATTTAGGGTTTAGGGTAGTGCAGTGGTGTTTGGGTAGTGTAGGGGGTCGTGCTGGGGGTAGTGTTTTAGGGTTTAGGGTAGTGCAGTGATGTTTGTGTAGTATAGGGGTCGTGCTGGGGGTAGTGTTTTAGGGTTTAGGGTAGTGCAGTGGTGTTTGTGTAGTGTAGGGGGTCATGCTGGGGCTAGTGTTTTAGGGTTTAGGGTAGCGCAGTGGTGTTTGGGTAGTGTAGGGGGTCGTGCTGGGGGTAGTGTTTTAGGGTTTAGGGCTAGAACAGTGGTGTTTGGGTAGTGTAAGGGGTCATGCTGGGGTAGTGTTTTAGGGTTTAGGGTAGTGCAGTGGTGTTTGGGTAGTGTAGGGTTTATGGTAGTGCAGTGGTGTTTGGGTAGTGTAGGGGGTCGTGCTGGGGGTAGTGTTTTAGGGTTTAGGGTAGTGCAGTGGTGTTTGGGTAGTGTAGGGGGTCATGCTGGGGGTAGTGTTTTAGGGTTTAGGGTAGTGCAGTGGTGTTTGGGTAGTGTAGGGGGTCGTGCTGGGGGTAGTGTTTTAGGGTTTAGGGTAGTGCAGTGGTGTTTGTGTAGTGTAGGGAGTCATGCTGGGGTAGTGTTTTAGGGTTTAGGGTAGTGCAGTGGTGTTTGTGTAGTGTATGGGGTCATGCTGGGGGTAGTGTTTTAGGGTTTAGGGTAGTGCAGTGGTGTTTGTGTAGTGTAGGGGTCGTGCTGGGGGTAGTGTTTTAGGGTTTAGGGTAGCGCAGTGGTGTTTGCGTAGTGTAGGGGGTCGTGCTGGGGGTAGTGTTTTAGGGTTTAGGGTAGCGCAGTGGTGTTTGTGTAGTGTAGGGGGTCGTGCTGGGAGTAGTGTTTTAGGGTTTAGGGTAGCGCAGTGGTGTTTGGGTAGTGTAGGGGGTCATGCTGGAGGTAGTGTTTTAGGGTTTAGGGTAGCGCAGTGGTGTTTGGGTAGTGTAGTGGGTCGTGCAGGGGGTAGATTTAGGGTTTAGGGTAGCGCAGTGGTGTTTGTGTAGTGTAGGGGGTCGTGCTGGGGGTAGTATTTAGTGTTTAGGGTAGTGCAGTGGTGTTTGTGTAGTGTAGGGGGTCATGCTGGGGGTAGTGTTTTAGGGTAGTGTTTTAGGGAAGTGCAGTGGTGTTTGGGTAGTGTAGGGTGTCATGCTGGGGTAGTGTTTTAGTGTTTAGGGTAGTGCAGTGGTGTTTGGGTAGTGTAGGGGATCGTGCTGGGGGTAGATTTATAGTTTAGGGTAGTGCAGTGGTGTTTGTGTAGTGTAGGGGTGCTGGGGGTAGTGTTTTAGGGTTTAGGGCAGCACAGTGGTGTTTGGGTAGTGTAGGGGTCATGCTGGGGGTAGTGTTTTAGGGTTTAGGGTAGCGCAGTGGTGTTTGGGTAGTGTAGGGGGTCGTGCTGGGGGTAGATTTAGGGTTTAGGGTAGTGCAGTGGTGTTTGTGTAGTGTAGGGGGTCGTGCTGGGGGTAGATTTAGTGTTTAGGGTAGTGCAGTGGTGTTTGGGTAGTGTAGGGGGTCGTGCTGGGGGTAGTGTTTTAGGGTTTAGGGTAGTGCAGTGGTGTTTGTGTAGTGTAGGGGGTCATGCTGGGGGTAGTGTTTTAGGGTTTAGGGTAGCGCAGTGGTGTTTGTGTAGTGTAGGGGTCGTGTTGGGGGTAGATTTAGGGTTTAGGGTAGTGCAGTGGTGTTTGGGTACTGTAGGGGTTCATGCTGGGGGTAGTGCTTTAGGGTTTAGGGTAGTGCAGTGGTGTTTGGGTAGTGTAAGGGGTCATGCTGGGGTAGTGTTTTAGGGTTTAGGTTAGTGCAGTGGTGTTTGGGTAGTGTAGGGTTTATGGTAGTGCAGTGGTGTTTGGGTAGTGTAGGGGGTCGTGCTGGGGGTAGTGTTTTAGGGTTTAGGGTAGTGCAGTGGTGTTTGGGTAGTATAGGGGGTCATGCTGGGGGTAGTGTTTTAGGGTTTAGGTTAGTGCAGTGGTGTTTGGGTAGTGTAGGGGGTCGTGCTGGGGGAGATTTAGGGTTTAGGGTAGTGCAGTGGTGTTTGTGTAGTGTAGGGAGTCATGCTGGGGTAGAGTTTTAGTGTTTAGGGTACTGCAGTGGTGTTTGTGTAGTGTAGGGGGTCGTGCTGGGGGTAGTGTTTTAGGGTTTAGGGTAGTGCAGTGGTGTTTGTGTAGTGTAGGGGGTCATGCTGGGGGTAGTGTTTTAGGGTTTAGGGTAGTGCAGTGGTGTTTGTGGTAGTGTAGGGGGTCATGCTGGGGGTAGTGTTTTAGGGTTTAGGGTAGCACAGTGGTGTTTGGGTAGTGTAGGGGCTCATGCTGGGGGTAGTGTTTTAGTGTTTAGGGTGGTGCAGTTGTGTTTGGGTAGTGTAGGAGGTCATGCTGGGGGTAGTGTTTTAGGGTTTAGGGTGGCGCAGTGGTGTTTGGGTAGTATAGGGCGTCAGGCTGCGGGTAGTGTTTTAGGGTTTAGGGTTGCGCAGTGGTGTTTGGGTAGTGTCGGGGGTGCTGCTGGGGGTAGTGTTTTAGGGTTCAGGGTAGCGCAGTGGTGTTTGGGTAGTGTAGGGGGTGGTGCTGGGGGTAGTGTTTCAGGGTTTAGGGTAGCTCAGTGGTGTTTGTGTAGTGTAGGGGGTCGTGCTGGGGGTAGTGTTTTAGGGTTTAGGGTAGCGCAGTAGTGTTTGTGTAGTGTAGGGGGTCGTGCTGGGAGTAGTATTTTAGGGTTTAGGGTAGCGCAGTGGTGTTTGTGTAGTGTATGGGGTCATGCTGGGTGTAGAGTTTTAGAGTTTAGGGTAGCACAGTGGTGTTTGGGTAGTGTAGGGGGTCATGCTGGGGGTAGTGTTTTAGGGTTTAGGGTAGCGCAGTGGTGTTTGGGTAGTGTAGGGGGTCGTGCTGGGGGTAGTGTTTTAGGGTTTAGGGTAGCGCAGTGGTGTTTGTGTAGTGTAGGGGGTCGTGCTGGGGGTAGTGTAGGGTTAGGGTAGCGCACTGGTGTTTGTGAAGTGTAGGGGGTCATGCTAGGGGTAGTGTTTTAGGGTAGTGTTTTAGGGTAGTGCAGTGGTGTTTGGGTAGTGTAGTGGGTCGTGCTGGGGTAGTGTTTTAGTGTTTAGGGTAATGCAGTGGTCTTTGGGTAGTGTAGGGGATCGTGCTGGGGTAGATTTAGAGTTTAGGGTAGTGCAGTGGAGTTTGTGTAGGTTAGGGGGTCGTGCTGGGGGTAGTGTTTTAGGGTTTAGGGTAGTGCAGTGGTGTTTGTGTAGTATAGGGGGTCCTGCTGGGGGTAGTGTTTTAGGGTTTAGGGTAGTGCAGTGGTGTTTGTGTAGTGTAGGGGGTAGTGTTTTAGGGTTTAGGGTAGTTCAGTGGTGTTTGTGTATTGTAGGGGGTTATGCTGGGGGTAGAGTTTTAGTGTTTAGGGTAGCACAGTGATGTTTGGGTAGTGTAGGGGGTCATGCTGGGGGTAGTGTTTTAGTGTTTAGGGTAGCGCAGTGGTGTTTGGGTAGTGTAGGGGGTCGTGCTGGGGGTAGTGTTTTAGGGTTTATGGTAGCACAGTGGTGTTTGTGTAGTGTAGGGGGTCGTGCTGGGGGTAGTGTTTTAGGGTAGTGCAGTGGTGTTTGTGTAGTGTAGGGGGTCATGCTGGGGGTAGTGTTTTAGGGTTTAGGGTAGTGCAGTGGTGTTTGTGTAGTGTAGGGGGTCGTGTTGGGGGTAGATTTAGGGTTTAGGGTAGTGCAGTGGTGTTTGTGAAGTGTAGGGGGTCATGCTGGGGGTAGTGTTTTAGGGTTTAGGGTAGCGCAGTGGTGTTTGTGAAGTGTAGGGGGTCATGCTGGGGGTAGTGTTTTAGGGTTTAGGGTAGCGCAGTGGTGTTTGTGTAGTGTAGGAGGTCGTGCTGGGGGTAGATTTAGGGTTTAGGGTAGGGCAGTGGTGTTTGGGTAGTGTAGGGGGTCATGCTGGGGGTAGTGTTTTAGGGTTTAGGGTAGTGCAGTGGTGTTTGGGTAGTGTAGGGTTTATGGTAGTGCAGTGGTGTTTGGGTAGTGTAGGGGGTTGTGCTGGGGGTAGTGTTTTAGGGTTTAGGGTAGTGCAGTGGTGTTTGGTTAGTATAGGCGTTCGTGCTGGAGGTAGATTTAGGGTTTAGGGTAGTGCAGTGGTGTTTGTGTAGTGTAGGGAGTCGTGCTGGGGGTAGAGTTTTAGTGTTTAGGGTAGCACAGTGGTGTTTGGGTAGTATAGGGGGTCGTGCTGGGGGTAGTGTTTAGGGTTTAGGATAGGGCAGTGGTGTTCGGGTAGTGTAGGGGGTTGTGCTGGGGGTAGTGTTTTAGGGTTTAGGGTAGCGCAGTGGTGTTTGGGTAGTGTAGGGTGTCCTGCTGGGGGCAGTGTTATAGGGTTTAGGGTAGTGCAGTATTGTTTGTGTAGTGTAGGGGGTCGTGCTGGGGGTATATTTAGGGTTTAGGGTAGTGCAGTGGTGTTTGTAGTGTAGTGTAGGGGGTAGTGTTTTAGGGTTTAGGGTAGTTCAATGGTGTTTGTGTAGTGTAGGGGGTCATGCTGGGGCTAGTGTTTTAGGGTTTAGGGTAGCGCAGTGGTGTTTGTGTAGTGTAGGGGGTCATGCTGGGGGTTAGTGTTTTAGGGTTTAGGGTAGCGCAGTGGTGTTTGGATAGTGTAGGGGGTGGTGCTGGGGGTAGTGTTTTAGGGTTTAGGGTAGCGCAGTGGTGTTTGTGTAGTGTAGGGGGTCGTGCTGGGGGTAGTGTTTTAGGGTTTAGGGTAGCGCAGTGGTGTTTGTGTAGTGTAGGGGGTCGTGCTGGGGCTAGATTTTAGGGTTTAGGGTAGTGCAGTGGTGTTTGTGTAGTGTAGGGGGTCATGCTGGGGGTAGTGTTTTAGGGTTTAGGGTAGTGCAGTGGTGTTTGTGTAGTGTAGGGGGTCGTGCTGGGGGTAGTGTTTTAGGGTTTAGGGTAGTGCAGTGGTGTTTGTGTAGTGTAGGGGTCATGCTGGGGGTAGTGTTTTAGGGTTTAGGGTAGTGCAGTGGTGTTTGGGTAGTGTAGGGGGTCGTGCTGGGGGTAGTGTTTTAGGGTTTAGGGTAGTGCAGTGGTGTTTGGGTAGTGTAGGGGGTCGTGCTGGGGGTAGTGTTTTAGGGTTTAGGGTAGTGCAGTGGTGTTTGGGTAGTGTAGGGGGTCGTGCTGGGGGTAGTGTTTTAGGGTTTAGGGTAGTGCAGTGGTGTTTGGGTAGTGTAGGGGGTCGTGCTGGGGGTAGTGTTTTAGGGTTTAGGGTAGTGCAGTGGTGTTTGTGTAGTGTAGGGGGTCGTGCTGGGGTAGTGTTTTAGGGTTTAGGGTAGTGCAGTGGTGTTTGGTGTAGTGTAGGGGGTCGTGCTGGGGGTAGTGTTTTAGGGTTTAGGGTAGTGCAGTGGTGTTTGGGTAGTGTAGGGGGTCGTGCTGGGGGTAGTGTTTTAGGGTTTAGGGTAGTGCAGTGGTGTTTGGGTAGTGTAGGGGGTCGTGCTGGGGGTAGTGTTTTAGGGTTTAGGGTAGTGCAGTGGTGTTTGGGTAGTGTAGGGGTCATGCTGGGGGTAGTGTTTTAGGGTTTAGGGTAGTGCAGTGGTGTTTTGGGTAGTGTAGGGGGTCGTGCTGGGGGTAGTGTTTTAGGGTTTAGGGTAGTGCAGTGGTGTTTGTGTAGTGTAAGGGGTCATGCTGGGGCTAGTGTTTTAGGGTTTAGGGTAGTGCAGTGGTGTTTGGGTAGTGTAGGGGGTCATGCTGGGGGTAGTGTTTTAGGGTTTAGGGTAGCGCAGTGGTGTTTGGGTAGTGTAGGGGGTTGTGCTGGGGGTAGTGTTTTAGGGTTTAGGGTAGTGCAGTGGTGTTTGTGTAGTGTAGGGGTCGTGCTGGGGGTAGTGTTTTAGGGTTTAGGGTAGCGCAGTGGTGTTTGTGTAGTGTAGGGGGTCGTGCTGGGGGTATATTTAGGGTTTAGGGTAGTGCAGTGGTGTTTGGGTAGTGTAGGGGGTCATGCTGGGGGTAGTGTTTTAGGGTTTAGGGTAGTGCAGTGGTGTTTGTGTAGTGTAGGGGGTCATGCTGGGGTAGTGTTTTAGGGTTTAGGGTAGTGCAGTGGTGTTTGTGTAGTGTAGGGGTCGTGCTGGGGGTAGATTTAGGGTTTAGGGTAGTGCAGTGGTGTTTGGGTAGTGTAGGGGGTCATGCTGGGGGTAGTGTTTTAGGGTTTAGGGTAGTGCAGTGGTGTTTGGGTAGTGTAGGGAGGTCGTGCTGGGGGTAGTAGTTTTGAGGAGTTTAGGGTAGTGCAGTGGTGTTTGGGTAGTGTAGGGGGTTCATGCTGGGGGTAGTGTTTTAGGGTTTAGGGTAGTGCAGTGGTGTTTGGGTAGTGTAGGGGGTCATGCTGGGGGTAGTGTTTTAGGGTTTAGGGTAGCACAGTGGTGTTTTGGTAGTGTAGGGGGTCGTGCTGGGGGTGGTGTTTTAGGGTTTAGGGTAGCGCAGTGTTGTTTGTGTAGTGTAGGGGGTCGTGCTGGGGGTAGTGTTTAGGGTTTAGGGTAGTGCAGTGGTGTTTGTGGTAGTGTAGGGGTCATGCTGGGGTAGTGTTTTAGGGTTTAGGTTAGTGCAGTGGTGTTTGGGTAGTGTAGGGGTCATGTTGGTGATAGTATTTTAGGGTTTAGGGCAGTGCAGTGGTGTTTGTGTAGTGTAGGGAGTCATGCTGGGGGTAGAGTTTTAGGGTTTAGGGTAGTGCAGTGGTGTTTGTATAGTGTAGGGGATCGTGCTGTGGGTAGTGTTTTAGGGTTTAGGGTAGTGCAGTGGTTTTTGTGTAGTGTAGGGGGTCATGCTGATGCTAGTGTTTTAGGGTTTAGGGTAGCGCAGTGGTGTTTGGGTAGTGTTGGGGGTCATGCTGGGGGTAGTGTTTTAGGGTTTAGGCTAGAACAGTGGTGTTTGGGTAGTGTAAGGGGTCATGCTGGGGTAGTGTTTTAGGGTTTAGGGTAGTGCAGTGGTGTTTGGGTAGTGTAGGGTTTATGGTAGTGCAGTGGTGTTTGGGTAGTGTAGGGGGTCGTGCTGGGGGTAGTGTTTTAGGGTTTACGGTAGTGCAGTGGTGTTTGGGTAGTATAGGGGGTCATGCTGGGGGTAGTGTTTTAGGGTTTAGGTTAGTGCAGTGGTGTTTGGGTAGTGTAGGGTGGTCATGTTGGGGGTAGATGTTTTAGGGTTTAGGGCAGTGCAGTGGTGTTTGTGTAGTGTAGGGAGTCATGCTGGGGTAGAGTTTTAGGGTTTAGGGTAGTGCAGTGGTGTTTGTGTAGTGTAGGGGGTCGTGCTGGGGGTAGTGTTTTAGGGTTTAGGGTAGTGCAGTGGTATTTGTGTAGTGTAGGGGGTAGTGTTTTAGGGTTTAGGGTAGTCCAGAGGTGTTTGTGTAGTGTAGGGGGTCATGCTGGTGCTAGTGTTTTAGGGTTTAGGGTAGCGCAGTGGTGTTTGGGTAGTGTAGGGGGTCATGCTGGGGGTAGTGTTTTAGGGTTCAGGGTAGCGCAGTGGTGTTTGGGTAGTGTAGGGGGTGGTGCTGGGGGTAGTGTTTCAGGGTTTAGAGTAGCCCAGTGGTGTTTGTGTAGTGTAGGGGGTCGTGCTGGGGGTAGTGTTTTAGGGTTTAGGGTAGCGCAGTAGTGTTTGTGTAGTGTAGGGGGTCGTGCTGGGAGTAGTGTTTTAGGGTTTAGGGTAGCGCAGTGGTGTTTGTGTAGTGTATGGGGTCATGCTAGGGGTAGTGTATTAGGGTAGCGCACTGGTGTTTGTGAAGTGTAGGGGGTCATGCTAGGGGTAGTGTTTTAGGGTAGTGTTTTAGGGTAGTGCAGTGGTGTTTGGGTAGTGTAGTGGGTCGTGCTGGGGTAGTGTTTTAGTGTTTAGGGTAATGCAGTGGTCTTTGGGTAGTGTAGGGGATCGTGCTGGGGTAGATTTTAGGGTTTAGGGTAGTGCAGTGGTGTTTGTGTAGTGTTAGGGGGTCGTGCTGGGGGTAGTGTTTTAGGGTTTAGGGTAGTGCAGTGGTGTTTGTGTAGTATAGGGGTCCTGCTGGGGGCAGTGTTTTAGGGTTTAGGGTAGTGCAGTGGTGTTTGTGTGAGTGTAGGGGTAGTGTTTTAGGGTTTAGGGTAGTTCAGTGGTGTTTGTGTATTGTAGGGGGTTATGCTGGGGGTAGAGTTTTAGTGTTTAGGGTAGCACAGTGGTGTTTGGGTAGTGTAGGGGGTCATGCTGGGGGTAGTGTTTTAGGGTTTAGGGTAGCACAGTGGTGTTTGGGTAGTGTAGGGGTTCGTGCTGGGGGTAGATTTAGGGTTTAGGGTAGCACAGTGGTGTTTGGGTAGTGTAGGGGGTCGTGCTGGGGGTAGTGTTTTAGGGTAGCGCAGTGGTGTTTATGAAGTGTAGGGGTCGTGCTGGGGATAGTGCTTTAGGGTTTAGGATAGCGCAGTGGTGTTTGTGAAGTGTAGGGGGTCATGCTGGGGGTAGTGTTTTAGGGTTTAGGGTAGCGCAGTGGTGTTTGTGTAGTGTAGGAGGTCGTGCTGGGGATAGATTTAGGGTTTAGGGTAGGGCAGTGGTGTTTGGGTAGTGTAGTGGGTCATGCTGGGGTAGTGTTTTAGGGTTTAGGGTAGTGCAGTGGTGTTTGGGTAGTGTAGGGGGTCAGTGCTGGGGGTAGTGTTTAGGGTTTAGGGTAGTGCAGTGGTGTTTGGTTAGTATAGGCGTTCGTGCTGGAGGTAGATTTAGGGTTTAGGGTAGTGCAGTGGTGTTTGTGTAGTGTAGGGAGTCGTGCTGGGGTAGAGTTTAAGTGTTTAGGGTAGCACAGTGGTGTTTGGGTAGTATAGGGGGTCGTGCTGGGGGTAGTGTTTAAGGGTTTAGGATAGGGCAGTGGTGTTCGGGTAGTGTAGGGGGTTGTGCTGGGGGTAGTGTTTTAGGTTTTAGGGTAGCGCAGTGGTGTTTGGGTAGTTTAGGGTGTCCTGCTGGGGGCAGTGTTATAGGGTTTAGGGTAGTGCAGTATTGTTTGTGTAGTGTGAGGGTCATTCTGGGGGTATATTTAGGGTTTAGGGTAGTGCAGTGGTGTTTGTGTAGTGTAGGGGGTAGTGTTTTAGGGTTTAGGGTAGTTCAATGGTGTTTGTGTAGTGTAGGGGGTCATGCTCGGGCTAGTGTTTTAGGATTTAGGGTAGCGTAGTGGTGTTTGTGTAGTGTAGGGGGTCATGCTGGGGGTTAGTGTTTTAGCGTTTAGGGTAGCGCAGTGGTGTTTGGATAGTGTAGGGGGTGGTGCTGGGGGTAGTGTTTTAGGGTTTGGTGTAGCGCAGTAGTGTTTGTGTAGTATAGGGGGTCGTGTTGGGGGTAGATTTAGGGTTTAGGGTAGTGCAGTGGTGTTTGTGAAGTGTAGGGGGTCATGCTGGGGGTAGTGTTTTAGGGTTTAGGGTAGCGCAGTGGTGTTTGTGAAGTGTAGGGGGTCATGCTGGGGGTAGTGTTTTAGGGTTTAGGGTAGCGCAGTGGTGGTTGTGTAGTGTAGGGGGTCGTGTTGGGGGTAGATTTAGGGTTTAGGGTAGTGCAGTGGTGTTTGGGTAGTGTAGGGGGTCATGCTGGGGTTGTGTTTTAGGGTTTAGGGTAGTGCAGTGGTGTTTGGGTAGTGTAGGGTTTATGGTAGTGCGGTGGTGTTTGGGTAGTGTAGGGGGTCGTGTTGGGGGTAGATTTAGGGTTTAGGGTAGTGCGGTGGTGTTTGGGTACTGTAGGGGTTCATGCTGGGGGTAGTGATTTAGGGTTTAGGGTAGTGCAGTGGTGTTTGGGTAGTGTAAGGGGTCATGCTGGGGTAGTGTTTTAGGGTTTAGGGTAGTGCAGTGGTGTTTGGGTAGTGTAGGGTGTATGGTAGTGCAGTGGTGTTTGGGTAGTGTAGGGGTCGTGCTGGGGGTAGTGTTTAGGGTTTAGGGTAGTGCAGTGGTGTGTGGGTAGTATAGGGGGTCATGCTGGGGGTAGTGTTTTAGGGTTTAGGTTAGTGCAGTGGTGTTTGGGTAGTGTAGGGGGTCATGTTGGTGATAGATTTAGGGTTTAGGGCAGTGCAGTGGTGTTTGTGTAGTGTAGGGAGTCATGCTGGGGTAGAGTTTTAGGGTTTAGGGTAGTGCAGTGGTGTTTGTGTAGTGTAGGGGATCGTGCTGTGGGTAGTGTTTTAGGGTAGTGCAGTGGTGTTTGTGTAGTGTAGGGGGTCATGCTGGTGCTAGTGTTTTAGGGTTTAGGGTAGCGCAGTGGTGTTTGGGTAGTGTTGGGGGTCATGCCGGGGGTAGTGTTTTAGGGTTTAGGCTAGAACAGTGGTGTTTGGGTCGTGTAAGGGGTCATGCTGGGGTAGTGTTTTAGGGTTTAGGGTAGTGCAGTGGTGTTTGGGTAGTGTAGGGTTTATGGTAGTGCAGTGGTGTTTGGGTAGTGTAGGGGGTCATGCTGGGGGTAGTGTTTTAGGGTTTACGGTAGTGCAGTGGTGTTTGGGTAGTATAGGGGGTCATGCTGGGGGTAGTGTTTTAGGGTTTAGGTTAGTGCAGTGGTGTTTGGGTAGTGTAGGTGGTCGTGTTGGGGGTAGATTTAGGGTTTAGGGCAGTGCAGTGGTGTTTGTGTAGTATAGGGAGTCATGCTGGGGTAGAGTTTTAGGGATTAGGGTAGTGCAGTCGTGTTTGTGTAGTGTAGGGGGTCGTGTTGGGGGTAGTGTTTTAGGGTTTAGGGTAGTGCAGTGGTGTTTGTGTAGTGTAGGGGGTAGTGTTTTAGGGTTTAGGGTAGCCCAGAGGTGTTTGTGTAGTGTAGGGGGTAATGCTGGGGCTAGTGTTTTAGGGTTTAGGGTAGCGCAGTGGTGTTTGGGTAGTGTAGGGGGTCATGCTGGGGGTAGTGTTTTAGGGTTTAGGCTAGAACAGTGGTGTTTGGGTAGTGTAGGTGGTCATGCAGGGGGTAGTGTTTTAGGGTTTAGGGTAGCGCAGTGCTGTTTGGGTAGTATAGGGCGTCAGGCTGGGGGTAGTGTTTTAGGGTTTAGTGTTGCGCAGTTGTGTTTGGGTAGTGTAGGGGTTCATGCGGGGGGTAGTGTTTTAGGGTTCAGGGTAGCGCAGTGGTGTTTGCGTAGTATAGGGGGTGGTGCTGGGGGTAGTGTTTTAGGGTTTAGGGTAGCGCAGTGGTGTTTGCGTAGTGTAGGGGGTCGTGCTGGGGGTAGTGTTTTAGGGTTTAGGGTAGCGCAGTAGTGTTTGCGTAGTGTAGGGGTCGCGCTGGGGGTAGTGTTTTAGGGTTTAGAGTAGCGCAGTAGTGTTTGTGTAGTGTAGGGGTCGTGCTGGGAGTAGTGTTTTAGGGTTTAGGGTAGCACATTGGTGTTTGGGTAGTGTAGGGGGTCATGCTGGGGGTAGTGTTTTAGGGTTTAGGCTAGAACAGTGGTGTTTGGGTAGTGTAAGGGGTCATGCTGGGGTAGTGTTTTAGGGTTTAGGGTAGTGCAGTGGTGTTTGGGTAGTGTAGGGTTTATGGTAGTGCAGTGGTGTTTGGGTAGTGTAGGGGGTCGTGCTGGGGGTAGTGTTTTAGGGTTTACGATAGTGCAGTGGTGTTTGGGTAGTATAGGGGGTCATGCTGGGGGTAGTGTTTTAGGGTTTAGGTTAGTGCAGTGGTGTTTGGGTAGTGTAGGTGGTCGTGTTGGGGGTAGATTTAGGGTTTAGGGCAGTGCAGTGGTGTTTGTGTAGTATAGGGAGTCATGCTGGGGTAGAGTTTTAGGGATTAGGGTAGTGCAGTTGTGTTTGTGTAGTGTAGGGGGTCGTGTTGGCGGTAGTGTTTTAGGGTTTAGGGTAGTGCAGTGGTGTTTGTGTAGTGTAGGGGGTAGTGTTTTAGGGTTTAGGGTAGCCCAGAGGTGTTTGTGTAGTGTAGGGGGTAATGCTGGTGCTAGTGTTTTAGGGTTTAGGGTAGCGCAGTGGTGTTTGGGTAGTGTAGGGGGTCATGGTGGGGGTAGTGTTTTAGGGTTTAGGCTAGAACAGTGCTGTTTGGGTAGTGTAGGTGGTCATGCTGGGGGTAGTGTTTTAGGGTTTAGGGTAGCGCAGTGCTGTTTGGGTAGTATAGGGCGTCAGGCTGGGGGATAGTGTTTTAGGGTTCAGGGTAGCGCAGTGGTGTTTGCGTAGTATAGGGGGTGGTGCTGGGGGTAGTGTTTTAGGGTTTAGGGTAGCGCAGTGGTGTTTGCGTAGTGTAGGGGGTCGTGCTGGGGGTAGTGTTTTAGGGTTTAGGGTAGCGCAGTAGTGTTTGCGTAGTGTAGGGGGTCGCGCTGGGGGTAGTGTTTTAGGGTTTAGAGTAGCGCAGTAGTGTTTGTGTAGTGTAGGGGGTCGTGCTGGGAGTAGTGTTTTAGGGTTTAGGGTAGCACAGTGGTGTTTGGGTAGTGTAGGGGGTCATGCTGGGGGTAGTGTTTTAGGGTTTAGGGTAGCGCAGTGGTGTTTGGGTAGTGTAGTGGGTCGTGCAGGGGGTAGATTTAGGGTTTAGGGTAGCACAGTGGTGTTTGTGAAGTGTAGGGGGTCGAGCTGGGGGTAGATTTAGTGTTTAGGGTAGTGCAGTGGTGTTTGTGAAGTGTAGGGGGTCATGCTAGGGGTAGTGTTTTAGGGTAGTGCTTTAGGGAAGTGCAGTGGTGTTTGGGTAGTGTAGGGGGTCATGCTGGGGTAGTGTTTTAGTGTTTAGGGTAATGCAGTGGTCTTTGGGTAGTGTAGGGGATCGTGCTGGGGGTAGATTTAAAGTTTAGGGTAGTGTAGTGGTGTTTGTTTAGTGTAGGGGGTCATGCTGTGGGTAGTGTTTTAGGGTTTAGGGTAGTGCAGTGGTGTTTGTGTAGTGTAGGGGGTCGTGCTGTGGGTAGTGTTTTAGGGTTTAGGGTAGTGCAGTGGTGTTTGTGTAGTGTAGGGGGTAGTGTTTTAGGGTTTAGGGTAGTTCAGTGGTGTTTGTGTATTGTAGGGGGTTATGCTGGGGGTAGAGTTTTAGTGTTTAGGGTAGCACAGTGATGTTTGGGTAGTGTAGGGGGTCATGCTGGGGGTAGTGTTTTAGGGTTTAGGGTAGCGCAGTGGTGTTTGGGTAGTGTAGGGGGTCGTGCTGGGGGTCGATTTAGGGATTAGGGTAGCGCAGTGGTGTTTGTGTAGTGTAGAGGGTCGTGCTGGGGGTAGATTTAGGGGTCGATTCCGATTCGGGCCGGAAAAAGCACCGACCGACACGTACCAGTGGCGCCCGACACGCCAAGTACGATGCAAGCCGCGATAAATCCGACCGACACATCAGGAAACCAAGCCGACCGACCGAGCCGCTCGGAAAATAGCAATCCGGCCGGGAAACTCACGCGAATCCAACCGACCGACACGCACCCGGAACAAATCCGACCGAATCGTACCCGCCAACTCCAACCCGCAAAGTACGATGCAAGGCGCGAAATACACGACCGAGTCGGACGGAGGACAAGCCGTACGACCGACACGCATACAAAACCGAGCCGAAGCAACACAATACACCGCGACCGACGCGTACGCAGCATACAAAACTGCACAAACACAGCGTGAGCGAAACGGAAAACACCGTACGAGACCAATGCAGGGTCCGACTCGGTCACAAGAGCGTTTCCAACATACACAAACAGCACAAAGGAAAAATCAACCCAAAAAAGGCCAAACAAGCAATTACCAAGCCAATAAATACTGGGGGGGTGGGGACAGAGAACAAAGACACACCCACAACTCCACCTATATAAAGGACACAAATCACTACCATGAGCCTTTGCAAATGCCATTCCACTGCCAGCACCCAAGAGAAAGCAACCACACACCCACAGCTCATCCCTCACACAAGCACACACCAGCAGCACACCAACAAATACCTACCTCACATGACACCCAGCACAACACACACCCACACACCCTCACCTGCACACCAACACACACATCACCCACCATCACCACCCATCACCATGCCCCCAAGAAGAATCACAAGTTCCTAGATTGTGAATTGGAAGTCCTGGTAGGCGAGATCCTCAGGGTAGAGCCACAGCTGTTTGGCACATTGGTCCAACAGACCCCCATGTCGCAGAAAACCAAGATGTGGGAGAGGATCATCAACAGGGTGAACGCCCAATCACCATGTCGGCGCACAAAGACCGACATCCAGAACAGGTGGTATGACGTGCGCAGGAGGATACGGAAACTGCTGAAGCAAGACTACATCAACAGCCAACACACCGGCAGTGGCCCTCCTGCCAAGCCAATATACCTCAGGCCCTGGGAGGAGAAGGTGCGGGCCATCCTACTGCCAGTGAGCATATATGGACTAGAGGACATCCCAGAGCCTGGTGAGTACACAACAAATGTACACAATAAACTGCCACAAAACACACACATCACTGTCAAGGAGAGTCAAACCATGCACACATAGCAATTACACAGCAACTAGAACAGCAATACGTAACTGAACGAAGTACA